>CM046424.1:18913834-19318330 GCA_025506505.1 Flaveria sonorensis
CACAAACCCTAGCAGCCGTCACACAACTCACCAAAAATCATAAACACAATCATAGCATAGAATTTTGTTAGCAATTATTATTTGATTCTTTGTAATCATTAATCAGGTTTAATGAATTACGTTTGATTCAAAACATTATTCTTTGCATATTGTTGATATCATTTGATCATTTATTGTTTATTTTCTCTGGCATCGATATTTATTGATATTTATTTGATTGTCAATTAAACAACGATTAATGGTAATTCCGCGATCATTAATTCGAAAACCAATCTAACACTGATAATTCCTGATTGCGATCCTTGGATTCACAGGTGGTATCAGAGCCTAGTGCTCATTGATCTAGATCGATTGATCTATCGGTGTTAGAATTGTTTAATTCGAAAACTAGATCTATCAGTTTTCTGACTAGATCTATAATTTTTTAAGCAAAAGTATTTGGTGTGAAGATTTGAAATTCAATAAATCAGTGATTTGTCATTCAGCGAGTATGTTACATTGCTCGGTTAACATTGATCTATATTCAAATTAATTGAAACATAGATCTGTGTTATTGGCTGACTCTCATTAACTGTTCATAAGAAACTTTGTTTTAGTTAAAACTTCAATATTTGACTAAAATGAGTAGCTTTGTCGGTGGATCATCGTACCAGCCTCCAAAGTTGGAAACAAAAGCAGACTTTAAATCCTGGAAGATCAAGTTCAGAAATCATGTGAACTACACTGATTCTGACTTATGGGTATCAATAACTGAAGGTCCTTATATTCCACCCACCCTTGGGCCGGATTATAATGACAAAAATCAACCCATAAGTACAAAAGATCTGTCACCTGATGATGTTAAAAAGGTTAAAGTTGATATTAGAGCATACAGTTTGCTCAGTATGGCTTTACCAGAAGAAATACTAATCAGGTGTGAGAATTATAAAACAGCAAATTCCTTGTGGAAGATACTTCATACTCTTTGTGAAGGGAGTGATGAAATCAGAAGCATTAGGAAGGACACACTTCGCTCACAATATGAAACATTTCATCATATTGGGGTGAATCAATTCCTCAACAACTCCATAGGTTTATGCAATTGGTAACCGAGATGAACATCATGGAGTTGAAGTATACAAATGAGGAACTGAACAAAAAGATGCTCCATACATTGCCTGAAAGTTGGAAGCAAACTGTGTCCATGTTCAAGAACACCATTGATCTCAAAGCAACTGGCTTAGATACATTGGTAGCTAAAGTTGAGGCTCTTGAAATGGATGAAAAATCAAGAAACAAGAGTGTGAGAACACATGTCACACCTTATCATTTTAAAGAAACCAAAAGTGCTGGAAGTGCTTTTATCTCTAACAATGATAGTGACAACTCTTGTACTTTGAGTGAAGATGAAGAAGAAGTGAGCTTTTATGCATCAAAGCCTTCAAAGAAATCTTCTCAAAGTAAATCAGGAAAAAAAAAAGGAAGACCTGATGATAGAAAAGATGCATCTACATCAGCAGCAAAGTCTTCAACAAACAACAACCAAGCAGAGCCATTACTGTGATTCTGGATTCTGAAGAACAAAAAGCAGCATTTGCAGCTTTTAGTTCAAGTTTTCAAGCCTACTTAGGAAGCACCTTAACACCTGCAAATATCTGCCAACAAGACTTGGAAGAACTACATCCAGATGTAGTAGAGGAGATGGATCTTCAATGGCAAATGGCAATGATTGCTTATAGAGCCAAACAATACTTGAGAAGAAACAAAAGTTTGGCTGCAGCAAGCAAAACATCAAAGATTGGTGTTGATAAGTCAAAGGTAAGATGTTTCAAATGCAATCTCTATGGGCACTTCTCAAGAGAATGTAATCAACAATCAAATCCTGACATGAGACAACAGCAGCAACATCAGTCTCATCAGCATCAATCTTATCAAACAACAACATCTCAGAGATCTTATAGACAACCACAGCTAACCAACTCATCCCCACCAGTCACAAATGCATCAGCAGGACCTAGTAATTCTAAAGAAACTGGGATGATCATTCTCCAAGATGGAACCTGTGACTGGAGCATGTATGAGAAGGAAGTTTTGGATGAAAATCAAGCTTTAATGGCCCACATGGAGAACAAAGTTCCACCTATGGCTAGAGAGGTAAGAGATAGATTGTGTTCATCAATGTGTGTTGAGGAAGTTGAAAGATATAGAGTCCATGCTCAACAACTGGCTGATAAAGTAAAAGAAATAATGATTTTGAATGAATCTCATGTAAGAGAACATAAATTATATCAATTCAAAATTAACTCTTTACAAAAAGATTTAGATAAATTTGTTTCAAAAAATTACAGCTTAAAAGCCCAAGTTGAGCATCTGACCACTTCCTTAACTAAATCCATGGCTGATCATGCATCAACTGAAGTGAAACTTCAGAAATTTCAACTTTCATCTCAGCAATATGAGAAATTATTGAATTCTCATATTGAATCAAAGAACAGGTATGGGTTGGGATATAATGCTGTTGCACCTCCTTTGAATGATAACTATACAACTTTACCTGAATCAATGACAAATAGCTTGTCAAATCATTTTGTGCCATGCACCAAGTTTGAAACAAAATGTACTGAACAAGTTAATAACAATGAATCTGAGGTGAGTGAAACTGAGTCTTCTGAATCAGATAAAATCAAACAAAATGAATCAGAATTTGACTTTGATGGATGTGATGACTTGGATGATTCTGATGAACTTGATGATAACTGTGCGGATCAACTGAACATTGGTAAGAATGTTTCAGTTGAAAAAATCATTCCCAAAGTACTTGAGCAAACAAAGTTGCCATATCCTCCTAAGCAAAGAAACATGTTGAAGACTATTTGCAAGAGAATAGCTCAGCTAAATGAAGGTCTTCAAGTACTTCATCAGCAACAAAAACCTTCAACTGAAGTGATTGATAAGTGTACATCTACTGAAGTTCACAAATCTTCCTTAGAAACTGAAAAGAAGCAAGTATCAGCAGAACTTCTCCGGAAGAAGAAACATTCTTCAGTAGCAGATCTGCGGAAAAAACAAATCTACTGAATCAGTAGATGATCTGCGGAAGGCAAAAGAATGACCAAAAAGAAAACAACTCAAAAAGGTGTGAGCTCAAAGCAACAAACTTCAGCTGATAAACATGAACCTTTTGACATCATGTCAGGAAAAGGAAAGGAGTCAGCTTCAGTAAAGTTTGAGAAGGAGTTGAAGACTCAAAAACAGCAAAAGAAGAAGAAAAATATTGGTCAAAAAGTATTGCAAATGGTGTGATATGAAAAATCACAACACAAGACTGTTACTTCAGCAGCTATTGCTCCATCTGCAATATGAACAATCACATGACTTCAGACTGTTACTTCAACAAACATTGTGCTATTTGTAACAAAAATAACCATTCCACTCAGGAATGTTATTTTAACAAAAAGAACAAGACAAAGAGCACAAAGAAGAAACAACCTGAGAAGGATGAATCAGAATCTCAATCAAGCGAAGATCAAAAAGATTCAAGATTAAAGAAACAACAAAAACAAAAACAAAAGGTGACAAAACCACAAGAGAAACCATCAGTTGATAGTGAACCTTTGAAGAAAAGACAACCTGAATAGAAATCAAAGACTCCTCAACAATCAAAGACACCTCACAAAAAGGTGGATTTGAACAATAAGAAGTCAAATGCTAAAGATACTTTCTTTGATAATTTTGAAAAAGGAACTCATGTTTCACATTCAAAATCAAAGGATGATGAAACTTTCAACAATCAAGGATCATCATCAAAGTTAAAACAGCAAACAAAGAAAGCAGAAGATCCTTGAGGAAGAGTTTGAACAATCAGAACAAAATTCCACAAGTTCATCATCAACAGAATCATCCTCACCACAAACAACACACAATGAATCAATTGAATCTAAAATTAATACTGAATCTTCAAGACTCATTCATGAGGAAGTTAAAATTTTAGACTCCACGGATCACCCAAGATCATTAAGACTTGGGTTTCCAAATCTAATTGATTTCTTTAATTGTGCAGGAACAATCTTGGAGAGCTGACAACAAGTGGTATGTTGACAGTGGTTGTTCCAGACATATGACAGGAAACTGTTCTCTTCTCCATGACTTCAAACATAAAAATGCTTCTTATGTGGCATTTGGTGGGGATAAGAAGGGAGGTAAAATAGTTGGTGAAGGAATGGTAACTAATGGTGTGCTCAAATTTGAGAAAGTAAATTATTGTGAAAATTTGCAATATAATTTATTGAGTGTGTCTCAAATTTGTGATCAAAATTATACCACATTATTTGATAACACTAATTGTTACATTCTTAAGCCAGGTTTTGCAGTTCCAGAAGATTGGATCCTTCTTAAAGCATCAAGAAAAGGAAACACATATGTTTTGGATATGAATAATACAACACTCACAAACAATGAAACATGCCTGCTATCTAAGTCATCAGAAGATGAATCTCAGTTGTGGCATAGAAGGCTTGTTCATTCCAACTTGAAGAACATGAATAAATTGGTGAAAAATGACTTAGTCATTGGATTGCCAAAGAAAAATTTTCTTGTTCAAACCATTGTCCTTCATGTTATAAAGGAAAACAATATAGAGTGTCACATAAATCCAAAATAATAAATACAAACACTACACCACTCAAATTGCTTCACATGGATCTTTTTGGTCCAACTAATGTGATGAGCATTGGAAAAAGGCAATATTGTTTAGTGGTTGTGGATGACTTCACTAGATTCACATGGGTCTTTTTCTTAAAACAAAAGAGTGAAACATCAGAAACATTAATGGAGTTTATCACAAAGATTGAGAATCAACTTGATTTAAAGTTAAAATTTTTAGGAGTGACAATGGGACTGAATTTGTTAATACTGTCTTAGATTCATTTTGCAGGAATAAAGGCATAGCAAGGCAATTCAGTGCACCAAGAACTCCACAACAAAATGGAGTTGCTGAAAGAAGAAACAGAACTCTCATTGAAGCAGCAAGAACAATGCTAGCTGATTCATAATTGCCAATCACCTTTGGGCTGAAGCAGTGAACACAGCATGCAATGTTCAAAACAGGACATTAATTGTCAAAGAACACAATAAAACACCTTATGAGCTTTTATTTAAAAGAAAACCTTACATAGGATATCTTAGAGCTTTTGGGTGTCATTATCTGTTTTAAACACAAAAGAACAATTGGGAAAATTTTCAGAGAAACCTATGATGGTTTCTTCGTTGGATATTCTTCAACATCTAAATCATATAGGATCTACATTCCACAACAAAACATTATGGAAGAAACTCCTAATGTGTCTTTTGATGAATCCTTATTTCCTAAATCTGTAAAAGGATCATCATGGTTGTTTGATATAGATGCACTCACAAACTCATTTAACTCTGGTTATTTGAATGCTGCAGGTACTAAGGATACATGCTATCCATTTGTTCCTCCAAACATGAATGAAGTGTCATTATCTGCTGATCCTCCAAGAATACAAACTTCAAGTATCATGGAACAAGGAACACCAAATAATGTCAATAATGCAGCACAAGACCAAGCAAATGGATCTACATCCTCAGATGCAAACACTTCATCAGCAGCTGCTGACTCTGCATCCGCAGATGAGTGTCCTACATCAAGAGATGTGATATTGGATCAGCTGATGTTCCATTCACATCAGTAGATATTCACATATTGGAGATGGTCCATTGCATTCCAAAGAGTCATTGTCAGCAAGTCAACAAAATACATCCGTAGATGTTACATAACTCTGAAGCACAAAAATATCCGTAGTTATGTAACTCCTGCGAAGCACAAAATACATCCGTAGATGTTCCTGTAACTCCTGCGGATGGCACTCACAATGCAGCTGATGTACAAAACGAAAATCATTCAACTTCCAATGATGATCAATTTGATTACTTCATAAATTCATCATCTCAGCTGGATATATCTGCATCAATGCATATGACTAACTTGGAATCATCTATTCCAGTTGAGTCCATTCCAACAACAAGAATTCATAAGACTCATCCAATAAACAACATCATTGGAGATCTCAATGAAAGAACCACAAGAAGCCAAGGGGGAGCTGCAAACATCTATCTTTTCACTTGTTTTCTTTCACAAATGGTTCCTCCAAACATTACAGCTGCACTAAAAGATAATAGCTGGATTGAAGCCATGCAAGAAGAACTTCAACAATTCAGAAAGCAAAAGGTCTGGAATCTAGTTGATCTTCCTGAAGGCCAACATCCAATTGGCACAAGGTGGTTATTCAAAAATAAACTAGATGACAGAGGTATCATTGTGAGAAACAAAGCTAGGCTGATTGCTCAAGGATATACTCAAGAAGAAGGGATAGACTATGATGAAGTTTTGCACCAGTTGCAAGAATTGAAGCCATTAGAGTATTCCTAGCCTATGCATCAATAAGAAGTTCACTGTTTATCAAATGGATGTGAAGTGTGCCTTTTTTATGGGAAAATGATGAAGAAGTCTATGTAGCTCAACCTCCAGGTTTTGAAGATCCTGATTACCCACATAAAGTATACAAGCTTGACAAAGCTTTGTATGGTCTTCATCAGGCACCAAGAAAGTGGTATGAAACATTATCATCTTTCTTGTTCAAGCATGGATATAAAAGGGGAACTATTGATCAGACTCTCTTTCTTAAACATGAACATCAAGACCTCTTAGTTGTTCAAATATATGTAGATGACATTATATTTGGATCAACAAACAAGAGACTGTGTGAAAGCTTTGAAGAGTTGATGAAATCTCAGTTTCAAATGAGCTCAATGGGAGAATTAACTTTTTTTCTTGGACTAAAAGTTCATCAGAAAACAGATGGCATATTTATCAATCAAGAAAAGTATATTCATCAAATATTGAAGAAGTACAATCTTGCTAATACATCTTCATGCAGAACACCTGCTTTAACAATTGACAAAATCTATTGATCAAAGATTATATAGATCAATGATAGGATCTCTTATGTATTTGACTGCCAGCAGACCTGACATAATGTTTACTGTATGTGTGTGTGCTAGGTACCAAGCAGATCCAAAAGAGTCCCATCGAATGCTGTGAAGAGGATTTTCAGATATCTCAAAGGGAAACCAGCCCTTGGTCTATGGTATCCAAAAGATGGAGACTTCTCTCTCTACTCTTATTCAGACAGTGACTATGGAGGATGCAACAACAATAGAAAATCCACAACTAGTGGATGTCAATTTTAGGACCAAGACTTGTTTCATGGCAGTGCAAAAAGCAAAAAATGTATCTGTATCCACAGCTGAGGCTGAGTTCATAGCTGCTTCAGCTGTTGCTCTCAAGTCCTTTGGTTGCAAAACCAATTACTGATTATGGTTACAATTTCCTTCAAACTCCAATTCATATTGACAATTCAGCTGCTATGTTTATCACTGCTAATCCAGTTCAACATAGTAAAACAAAGCATATTGAAATCAGATATCATTTTCTGAGAGATTGCTCAGAAAAAGGTTTAATCAAGTTAGTCAAAGTGGATACAACAAATCAGCTTGCTGATCTATTCACTAAGGCCTTTGATTCAGTTAGATTTAATTTTCTAATTGAGTCTTTGGGCATGATTAACTTAGATTAATCATCATTAACAAAGAAAAGCATGTGTCTGTCCTTGTCTTTATTTATTGTGTCTTCTATTTTTGCATGACATATGGTTTGGGAAATGATAGTACACTATGCCTTTGCTTGCTTCCTAAGTTCTTAAATTTCTTTAAAAACTGATCAAAAGTTCTTTGATATGTAAGTAGATTCAACTTGAGTGATTATTTTACTAAGTGCATGCTTAACATAATAAAAAGGTGACTGTTTATGAGAAGCTTCATTTTGAGGATCAAGCAAGTAAGTCTTATCCTGATATGATCAATTCTTTCACCTAAGCACACTATGTAAAACACTTTATAACTTCTATCTTTTCAAATCATATTCCCTCTGTTTTGTGTGAACAAAGACCTGGGTTTATGAACACCATGAGATACATATGTATTCAACTGATGAAAAGATCATGATCCTTATCATCCCTCTGTTTTGTGTAAACAAAGACCTGGGTTAAAGGAACCTCTGTTTTACGTAAGTAAAGACCTGGTGACCTGATAATTATCATATCTAAGCTCTCAAAAGAATTCATTGTGATCAACTGTATATTTACATAAGAGCTTTTATAGCAAAGCATTTATGAGACAACTCATATGTCTCAAGATAGAATTTATAACTTAATGTACATAGTTTCTAAGTGTGAAAAAGTGATGTATTGACTCACAAACGGAGGACAAAATCTAATGTGAATTGAATATGGATCCCATAACAGTTTATCACTAATAAACATGAAAACATGATAAACAGCATGTCTAGTTGATTCCATACTCTTCTTTGGATTTAAGTGGACAAACATACTTGCAATCAGGACTAGAATCAGGTCACAATTCAACAATCAACTCAATCAGGAAGAAGTTTAGTTTCATAGTATGATCCCATTATATGTGTTTCAATCAACTCAATCAGGAAGAAGTTTAGTTTCATAGTATGATCCCATTATATGTGTTTATATGCATGTACATATTTTTAATTCAATTTTGTTACTTTTAGTTTATTTATTATGTGTAATCTTTGGACTGTCATGTGCCTTTCATGCTACTTACTTCATAAAATTATGATGAATGCAACACTTTATCATTAATCACAAATTTAGGGGGAGTAGTTATTACATGAAATACATGAAACATAAAAGCTGAATTCAATGATCCAAATTCAAATGAAGGAATTGGAACTTGAGCACTAACTTGGCTGAAGGATACATGAAGTTTTTCAAATTATATTTCTTGTGCACAAATTTTCATGCAAACAAAGTCATCAAGGACCAATAGAAATAAATGGTTTTATCAGTTGATTAGGACCATACAATCAAAGAAGTTTCAACTTTGCATCCTTAGCATCAGTAGAAGCTACAGTACATTTTCCTGTTCAGTAGATGCTACAGTGTAAAAAAAGAATATGACCATCCGTAGATTGGTAACCTACGGATGTGGTAGTATTTAAAAGTATAATAGTTCCATAGACTGGTAATCTATGAAAATTCAAATTATACTTCATCAAAAATCAGTTTTTAATTCTAAGTCATCAGTAGATGATCTACGGAAGAACTAAAATCTACGGAAACAATAAAATTGGTAATAAGGATAGGGGGTCACAGCTCATTTAATAAATGAAGTCAATATATCCGAGGGAGTATAAATGATGTTTTTGACTTGTCATTTCCATTCACTTTTTCAGAACATCTTTTTCAACCAAAAAAAACGTTCAAATAAACCCCCGTCCGACAATATTCAAAATTTACAATAACCTTTAAACCTTGCTTGATTCTTGATCTCCGTTCATTATAAGTTCAATAATATCAAGGTAAAATATATCATAATAAGTAATTATAAACTGATTGATTCATCATTTCTGTGTCTAAACTCTTCGTATTCTTAAGTGTGATGATTTTGCTATAACATAATTTTCTTCATTCTTATAAACAGATGGCTAATCGTTTTGCAAGAGAGCATAATGTATGTGCATTCTTAAATCCTGATGACCCTGTAGCAGAAGGATGTCGAGATATCATCAGATACCTACGACGATCCAGGCTTTTCTATGCTTTATCAGCAGAGCCTGTGATTCATTAAGCACACATCATTGATTTCTGGAATTCAGCTCGAATAGAGCAAGTTGGAGAATCTGAGGTGATAGTTGCTGAAATCAAGAATGAAAGGATGAGAGTTGATGAACAAACTATCAGAAGGGCACTTGAGCTGGGAGAACAAGAAGTGGTCACCCGGATGTTTTGAGAATGAGTACATAGAGAAAGTGTTCTATCTGATGGGATATGATGGTGACTTTGACAAGGGTGAGATAAAGAAAGGGAGATTGTGCAAGCCATATAGATTCTTATGTCACACATATCTAAAGTGCATCTCCAACAGGAAGTCTGGGCTTGATAGATTCTCAAGGCACATTTCAACTGGCATTATTGGCATTTTTGAGGGACGGACATACAACTACTCAAAGTACATTTTCAGTTGTCTGTGTGATCACATCAAAGTGCAAAAGGCTGACAAGATGTACATGTTTCCAAGGTTTATGCAACTGATCATTAATAGTGAATTGCCTGGGATAGCAAGAGAAGGTGATGTGTTTATTCAAGCATATCTGGGGAGATCTGTACTGAATAAGATTAGTGGAAAATATGAAGGAGAAGATATGCCAATGTTTACACATGTGGCAGATGCTAATGCCAATGTTCAGTAGATGCTACAGTGTAAAACAGGAATATGACCATCCGTAGATTGGTAACCTATGGATGTGGTAGTATTTAAAAGTATAATAGTTCCATAGACTGGTAATCTATGAAAATTCAAATTATACCTCATCAAAAATCAGTTTTTAATTCTAAGTCATCCGTAGATGATCTACGGAAGAACTAAAATCTACGGAAACAATAAAATTGGTAATAAGGATAGGGGGTCCCAGCTCATTTAATAATTGAAGTCAATATATCCGATGGAGTATAAATGATGTTTTTGACTTGTCATTTCCATTCACTTTTTCAGAACATCTTTTTCAACCTAGAAAAACGTTCAAATAAACCCCCGTCCGACAATATTCAAAATTACCAATAACCTTTAAACCTTGCTTGATTCTTGATCTCCGTTCATTATAAGTTCAATAATATCAAGGTAAAATATATCATAATACGAAATATAAACTGATGATTCATCGTTTCTGTGTCTAAACTCTTCGTATTCTTAAGTGTGATGATTTTTCTATAACATAATTTTCTTCATTCTTATAAACAGATGGCTAATCGTTTTGCAAGAGAGCACAATGTATGTGCATTCTTAAATCCTGATGACCCTGTAGCAGAAGGATGTCGAGGTAGCATCAGATACCTACGACGATACAGGCTTTTCTATGCTTTATCAGCAGAGCCTATGATTCATCAAGCACACATCATTGATTTCTGGAATTCAACTCGACTAGAGCAAGTTGGAGAATCTGAGGTGATAGTTGCTAAAATCAAGAATGAAAGGATGAGAGTTGATGAACAAACTATCAGAAGGGCACTTGAGCTGGGAGAACAAGAAGTTGGTCACCCGGATGTTTTTGAGAATGAGTACATAAAGAAAGTGTTCTATCTGATGGGATATGATGGTGACTTTGACAAGGGTGAGATAAAGAAAGGGAGATTATGCAAGCCATATAGATTCTTATGTCACACATATCTAAAGTGCATCTCCAACAAGAAGTCTGGGCTTGATAGATTCTCAAGGCACATTTCATCTAGCATTATTGGCATTTTTGAGGGAAGGACATACAACCACTCAAAGTACATTTTCAGTTGTCTGTGTGATCACATCAAAGTGCAAAAGGCTGATAAGATGTACATGTTTCTAAGGTTTATGCAACTGATCATTAATGGTGAATTGCCTAGGATAGCAAGAGAAGGTGATGTGTTTGTTCAAGCATATCTGGGGAGATCTGTACTGAATAAGATTAGTGGAAAATATGAAGGAGAAGATATGCCAATGTTTGCACATGTGGCAGATGCTAATGCCAATATTTGCACATGTGGCACATGTGGAAAATATGAAGGAGAAGAACTATTGTGGGAAGATCAGCAAAATAGTCAATCTACTGATGCTGAGCAAGACTTACCTAAACATTCCACTCCTCAATCTCCCATACACCACCATCATCAATCTCCACAAATTCAATCTCCAGCCAGTCAACACACCCAACCAATCTCTCCAATTTACCCTCAATCACCCATTTATCAACAACCTCTAACTCCACAAAATCTATCTCCTGAGAGTACTCATACAGAACCCATCTCAGTTACTCAATCTCAAAACTCAGTACACACCAGTAAGACTGAGTTAGTATCTCAAGCAAGTACCATTCCACTCACAATCACCAGCCCACAAACCCCTGTCATGTCTAACCAAACTGAACTAATATCTCCAATCATTGATCCTCAACAACAACAACAACCTTATCAAGAGAAAATAGATCAAGCAGTTGAGTGTATTTCAAGCTCAGCAAGTATAGCTCCTGCTGTAGGCAATGAGGTTGAGATTGCTGGTCAACATCAAGAAGGTGAAGAAGAAGCTAACTATGTTGATGTTATAGCCTATCATGAAGATGACCTGGAAGATGATGATATAGATGTAAGCAAAAGTTATCTGGTTGCTGAGTATAACAAACTTATCATCAAATCAAACAAAAGGTTGGAAAGAATTAGAGAGCTCAAAGGAATGTTAAAAGAAAAGGAGGAGCTGATGAACAAACAAGAATCCAAACTGATCAGATTAAGAGAAGATGCTCAAACCAATAATGAAGTAATTGATGCATTGCATTGAGCTGGTTAAAGAACTTAAAGACTCTGTGAAGCATGAGAAGACTGAAAAAAAGAAGCTCATATTGGAATTTGAACAAGCAAATAACTCTCTCACTGCTCAGTCTAGTTTGTTGAAAAGGAAAGATGAACAAATTGATGAGCTCAAGATGAAAATTTGTGCACATGAATCGAAAGCTGCTCCATCAACAAAAATAAAAGAATCTACTAAAGCTTCAAAGAAAATCATTCAGTACTCAAGAAAGAGGAAGTATTTGGGGTATGTAGAGAAAGAGGTGATTACTATTGAAGATTCACTAAAAAGATCAAGGCCTACGTCTCCAGAGCTCACTCCTTCAGTGGATGTTTCCAATTTAAATCCTAAGTCTCATGCTAAAACTGAGAGTGATGCTGAATGGGATGAGCTTACTAAAGATGAATCTTCCAAAGAACAAAAAGAATCAAAGGCTGATGACCTACTGTCCACCAAAGACATATTGGAAGAAAGGCCTGAATCAACTATGTTTATGACCCTGATCAATCATGGGTTTCCATATGACATGGTTGAGAGAATGAACATGACAGAAATGAAGGAAGCACTAAAGGAATTTGAGCTAGCAAGCTTCATGATCCCAGATTGCAATTATGAAACATTTATAGCCTTTCAGACAATTCAGAAAACAAAGAAGGAGCTAGGTCACTATGACACAACAACTCTGAGCAAATACAATATGACTTATTGGTTACAAAGTCATAACTACAAGGTATATGAGCTAAAAGGAAGATCAGTGGCTGAGCTTAGAAGGATGATGGAGCATGTAATGAAGGTGGAATTGGAAACTGGAGTAAAATTCAGAACTGAAGCTCCAAATCCTTCCTATGAACATCAATTAAAAACCCCTGCTGAAAGCAAAGATCAACATAAAGGGAAAGATAAATTGATCAAAGAACCAAGAGAGGTAATCCCTGGGAAAGTATGGCCTCTGGGCACAACTGTGAGAGAGATCACTGAAGAAAAATCTTCTTTAATCCAGTTGTTTGATCACATCACGACTCCCACTGCTGCTAAAGATAATAGGATTATGGCCTGGAAATATGATCCAGAGTGGGATTGTGCACTTATCAAGAGAGTATCTGGAAGAGTTGAATACTTCCACTTACTTGAATCAATCTTGTTGTTGCCTCATACTGACATCAAAGACCTTCAAAGTTTGATCATCTTCAACTACCTAATAAGTCCAAGAGGAAGAGATTTCTCTGTATTGGTTGGAAAGTTGAAAACAAAATTTAAGGATGATGTACTCAAGGAAGCAAGAAGAGAAGATGGGGAACACAAGAAAAGATACCAAGGGAAAAGAAGATCAAAATCCAACTCCTCTATACTGGTTGATGATGAATTCATAAGGAGGGTTGGATACTCTAACATAAAAACTGCTGCCATAAAAGTCATTGAAGGAAATCAATACACTCATTCCATAACTGAGTGGGGATATGTGGAGAAGACTAAAGAACTGGTGCTAATGAGAAATGAAGAAAAGAAGAAAGCAAGGAGTATAAGATTGTTTGATCCAATTGAAATTAAACTTCTGCATCCAAGCTACACTTCATACCTACATGATAAGTTCTTCCCAAAACTCAAAGATGATCAAGCTTAAAATGACCTATGCCTGTATTTGCATATCATACAAGTCATTGACAAACTGCATGCAAAAGCATACAAAAGAAGAAGATATGAGGTTGGACTGTTAAGAGGAGCTAACATCAAGGAAGTATCTGAACTGAGGATGTCAGAACAAGATGAACTGGAAATAGTCAATAATCAAAGTATTGTGGAAACTCTCACTACAGAAGAAGACATTTTGGGATTGAGCTTTGAGACACTACAAATGATATGCAGAATGGAGATCAAGTACAAGTACGATGATCAAAAGGATGCAATGTCATATTTCAACAAGAAAATGGTGTCAAGAGTCAGAGATTTCAGTTTTGAAGGCCTGATTACAAGTGTCTAAGCCTAAGGGGGAGTATTGTTAGATCTTGGAATAATAGGTCTAGATCATTTTGTATAGGCTTAGAACTTTAATCAATACATGTAATGAATATTTGTAATTCATTATGTATATATATAGATTAACCATATGTGAGTTGATTTATGTGTATGATTACAGGTACAAACAATATACTTGGTCAATTTCTGAAATTGACTAAGTGTAAGAAACATCTACGGATGAACATTTTTGTTCTTCCGTAGATATCTTTATTACAAGACATTTATCAAAAGATCTTCTACTGATGAATATGGGTATTCACTGGAACACCACATGAATAAAGTAACTGCGGAAGATCAAGTAGCTGCGAAAGAACAAAGTAACTGCGGAAGATCAAGTAGCTGCGGAAGAACAAAGTAACTGCGGAAGATCAAGTAGCTGCGGAAGAACAAAGTAACTACGGAAGATCCAGACACGTAAATCATACAAGTGTTTCTAGTCAACAAGTCAACAAGTCAATCACAGAGTCCAAGAGATTCGCTGTTTCCTTAACAGAAACACGCGTGTCTATAAATATGAGTCCTAGGTTTCACATCAAATACAGAATCAAACGGCGACAAAAATACCATCACATCATTTAACAAGATCAACACAAACCCTAGCAGCCGTCACATCAACTCACGAAATATCATAAACACAATCATAGCATAGAATTTTGTTAGCAATCATTATTTGATTCTTTGTAATCATTAATCAGGTTTAATGAATTACGTTTGATTCAAAACATTATTCTTTGCATATTGTTGATATCTTTTGATCATTTATTGTTTAGTTTCTCTGGCATCAATTTATTTGATTATCAATTAAACAACAATTAATGGTAATTCCGCGATCATTAATTTGAAACCAATCTAACACTAATAATTCTTGATTGCGATCCTTGGATTCACAGACATTACCCGAAGGAAGTAAAGACTTAGTGGTGTATTCGGATGCCTCCTATTCGGGACTGGGTTGTGTGTTAATGCAACGTGTGAGAGTAATAGCCTACGCATCCCAACAGCTAAAAACCCACGAAGTCAATTATCCCATGCATGATTTGGAGCTCGCAGCTATGGTCTTCGCCTTAAAGATTTGGAGACATTAACTATACGGGGTGAAATGCACAATCTTCACGGACCACAAGAGCCTAAAGTATTTCTTTGAGCAGAAAGATCTCAATATGAGGCAGAGGAGGTGGTTAGAGCTGATTAAGGATTATGATTGCGAAATCCACTACCATCCAGGTAAAGCCAATGTAGTGGCTGATGCCCTTAGCCAAAAGGAGAGACCCGAGCCAATACGGGTGAAAGCCTATCAATTAGTGATGACCTCGGACGTGATGACGCAGGTTAAGGAATTTCAGGATGAGGCATTGAAAGAAGATCGCCTTAACTCTGAAAGGATGAGAGGTCTAGTTGCAGAGTTGGGAGAAAACACTCACGGAGTTAGAACCCGCTTCGGGCAGATGTGGATTCCCCGTTATGGAGACTTACAGGGGCGGATCATGGATGAAGCTCATAAGACTCAATACTCCATTCATCCTGTCGCTACCAAGATATACCAAGATATGAAGAAGGATTACTGGTGGCCGGGAATGAAGCGTGATGTAGTGGAGTATGTGAGTAAGTGCCTTACTTGCTTACAAGTGAAGGCAGAACATCAGAAACCATACGGGAAGATCCAGCCATTGGATATACCCGAGTGGAAGTGGGAGCACATCACCATGGATTTCATCATGAAGTTACCACGTACGGTAAGGGGGTATGATGCAATTTTGGTAATATTTGATCGTTTGACAAAGAGTGCTCACTTCCTACCGATCCACGAGACGTATTCGTCCGAGAGGCTGGCGGGTCTGTTCATTAAAGAGATTGTAGCTCGTCATGGTGTGCAGTGTCTATCGTGTCGGATCGTGACACCTGGTTCATATCAAAGTTTTGGAAGAGATTCCACGATGCGATGGGGACGAGGCTACACATCAGTACGGCTTACCATCCTCAGACAGATGGTCAGCCTGAGAGGACAATTCAAACGCTCGAGAATGATCGACTTCGAAGGAAGTTGGGATGATCATCTACCATTGGCAGAGTTCTCATACAAGAACAGCTATCATGCCAGCATTGGCATGCCACCTTACGAGATGCTATATGGTAGGAGGTGTAGAACGCCCGTCTGTTGGGGAGACATTGGGTAGAAAGAGTTGGGAAGCATGGAGGTAATCGAGGCTACGACTGAGAATCTGGAAAAGATCAAAGCCTTTATGAAGGCAGCCAAGGATAGATAGAAGTCGTATGCCAATAAGAGGCGTAGACCGATCGAGTTCAACGTGGATGATAAAGTCATGTTAAAGGTCTCGCCCTGGAAGGGGATCATCCGGTCCCGGAAGAGGGGCAAGTTGAGTCCGAGATACTTAGGGCCTTTCCAAATCGTTGCATGAGTAATCGACTAGAATTGCCTGATGAGTTAAGTTGAATTCACCCGACGTTCCTTGTATCTCATCTGAGAAAATGCTTAGCCGATGAAGATACGATTGTGCCACTAGAGGATATCGAAGTGGATGAAAGGCTCAACTATGTGGAGTAACCAGTGGCCATCATAGACAAGAAGGAGAAGAGATTGAGAAATAAAGTGGTTCCACTTGTCTACGTGGGAGACTGAAGAAGAAATGAGATAGCATTACCCACAGTTATTCGAAGAGTGACAGGTTTTGGGGACGAAACCTCTTAAAGAGGGGTAGACTTGTAACACCTGAAATTTTTTTGTCACGTAAAAGAAAGGAAAAGTATCATGAAGAAAGCAAAAAGGGACCAAAGATAAGGGGTGTAATGTGTAAATGGTACACAAAAGTCAAAATGCATGTTTTAAAGGCATGGTCACCCATATGCCTTTCCTACTGCTACTGTCGACCGAAAGGAAGAAGAAAAGAAGCTGAGTTTGGGTTTTCTCTTAGTTGTGAAGAAGTAGAAGGCTGAAATCTTTGTTGGTGTTTGAACTCTTGTACAAGCAAGTTTGGAGGAGTTTTGCTAGTTTGCTGCACTAGGTGAGTTCTAGACCCTAGTTTTTATGTGTTTTAAACTTCTTGGGGCTGAAAACGCATGTTTAAAAGGTTTTACAACTGTTTTATGTTTTACCATATGTATATGGGTGATTATGTTCATGCTTTATGGTGGTTTATGTGCTGTTGATGCTTAGGATGTTGAGTATAAGCTTCGAACAGATGGATAAGCATGATTGGTTAGGAATTGTTGGTGTTTTCGTGGTTCTATGCCTGCTCTAGATGTTAAGCATGTTAGATCTATGATAAGGATGTGTTAGATCGAGGATTGGGGACTGAATAATTGCATATGTGCATTTGCAGGTTGGTTAGTTCATCCGCATTTAAGAGCTGAACATAAACTTAAGTACTTTGCTCATGCGCATTTGTTGTATGTTCATCCACATTTGTAGTTGCTCATACGCCCAAGTGTTCTTCCGTATTTCTTTCGTTCATGCGCATTTGCTACAGCGTTCATGCACATTTGTTTCAGTCATTCGCATTTGTTCTACCAGCATTTAGTTGGACACTTAGAATAATCTCTGAAGACTTTCAACCGCATTAGTTATTGTTTATGCGCATTCGTTATTGTTCATCCGCATTAGTCTCTGTTCATCCGCATTTGTGTAAGGACTTAGGATTTTTTTGAAGTTTGGGAAGTAGAATGTAATAGGTAAGTCCTGGAATGTTTTGTTGGTTCACGTCTGTTGTGGTGATGCATGTTATGGGCTGTTGTTGATGCTTTATACTATGTATAATATGACTTTACGTGGTATGATGTATGAATGTGCATACGTAAAGTATTATGTAATGAAGTGAAAGATAACGATAAACAAAAGTGGAAAGTAATGAATAAATGAAAGTCTCGTAAGCAAAGGTTGAGGTGAGTGACCGTGTTGTCGCAACAGACTCGTAAGCCAAGATTGAGGTGAGTGACCGTATTGTCACAACAGACTCGTAAGGGGTTTAATCCATGAGATATACCCGAAAGATGTCGTGATGCTCACCCCGGTACTGTGACAGTCTTCGGACATGAGGCGGGGGTGTTACAAAAAGAGACGGGATCCTTGTCGCGTACCCTGGTATCGTATCGGTCTCCGGACATGAGTTGTGGATATTGCATGAGACAGGATCCAGATAGAAGTAAAAGATAATGATGAATGTACGAAATGAATGATGGTGAAGACAATAATAAAGATTATCAATGTGTATGTATGATGTGTGGTCACACGAAAGAAATGTACAGTATTTTAAAGGGTATTTTCATATACAACCCTACAAGGTATTTTATGATTTTAAAACTAGAGCTCACTCAGCAACGCTAACTTTTATGCATTTTCAGTTGGCAGGTAATTTTGTCGAGAATGGCACACGGGAAGGCTATTCGTCGGGGCTAGACTGGCATCCGTTCACTCTTAATAATATTGTTGTTTTGTAATGCAATTAACTGATCTTTTGTAACTGATAACAAACACAAATGTATTGCTTGGCAACAACGTTTATTAATGAATTGAATGGTTTTTGATGTTAATTCCGCTGCATTGTTTTAAGAATTATGTAATGTTTTTATTTAATTATGCTGTGATTGACCAACTGTGAGGTCTCCAGGAATGGGGCTTTACACATTTCCCATGACATGAACTGCTTATTCAAGAAAACATGAAGCTAAGACAATATATTTTTTTTTGGAATTTTATATGTTTTATGATTGTTTTTTTTTGGCTTTTTCATATTAAGAAATTTAAGGACAGATCATGCTTTTCTTTGTGTTGATTATTTAATCTAAGTTGATCATGCCTAAGGACTCAATTAAGAAATTAAATCTCACTGAGTCACGAGTTCCTCGTTATGTCTTTCGGTTTGACTAACGCGCCAGCTGCCTTTATGGATCTGATGAATCGAGTGTGTCGGCCGATGCTAGATAAATCAGTGATTGTGTTTATTGATGATATCTTGATTTACTCAAAGAGCGAAAAAGAACATGCCGACCACTTACGCGAAGTGTTGGAGACACTTAGAAGGGAGAAGCTATATGCTAAATTCTCTAAGTGTGCTTTTTGGTTACGCGAAGTTCAATTTTTGGGTCACGTGGTGAATTCTGAAGGAATCATGGTGGACCCGGCGAAGGTTGAGGCGGTGATGCAATGGAAGCCTCCAAAGACGCCATCCGAGATTCGTAGTTTCTTGGGTTTGGTGGGCTAATACAGAAGATTTATCCAGGACTTTTCCAAGATAGCCTCACCTTTCACCAAATTGACGCGCAAGGAGGCGAAGTTTGTATGGGGTCGAGAACAGGAGGATGCTTTTAAGGAGTTAAAGGCAAGATTAACTCAAGCTCCTGTCTTGACATTGCCCGAAGGAAGTGAAAATCTAGTGGTATATTCGGATGCCTCTTACTCGGGACTAGGTTGCGTGTTGATGCAACGTGGAAGGGTAATAGCCTACGCGTCCTGACAGTTGAAAACTCATGAAGTCAATTACCCCACTCATGACTTGGAGTTAGCGGCGGTGGTTTTTGCGTTGAAGATTTGGAGGCACTATTTATACGGGACAAAGTGCACAATCTTCACGAACCACAAGAGCTTAAAGTATTTCTTTGAGCAGAAAGATCTCAACATGAGACAAAGGAGGTGGTTAGAGTTGATCAAGGACTATGATTGTGAGATCCATTACCACCCGGTTAAGGCTAACGTAGTAGCCGACGCCCTTAGCCGAAAAGAGAGACCCGAGCCGATTCAGGTAAAGGCGTGTCAGTTGGTGATGACTTCGGATGTGATGACGCAAGTCAAAGAATTTCAGGAAGAAGCGTTGAAAGAAGATCGCCTCAACTCTGAACGAATGAGAGGTTTAGTCACGGAATTAGGAGAGAACACCCATGGGGTTAAGACTCGTTTGGGCGTATGTGGATCCCTTGATATGGAGATCTACGTGGGTGAATTATGGACGAAGCTCATAAGACTCGATACTCCATTCATCCCGGTGCTACCAAGATGTATCAAGATATGAGGAAGGACTACTGGTGGCCGGGTATGAAACGTGACTTGGCAGAGTATGTGAGTAAGTGCCTTACTTGCTTGCAAGTGAAGGCAGAACACCAAAAGCCATACAGGAAGATCCAACCTTTGGATAATGGAAGTGGGAGCACATTACCATGGACTTCATCACGAAGCTACCCCGTACTGCAAGGGGGTACGATACCATTTGGGTGATAGTCTACCGCTTGAGAAAGAGTGCTCACTTCCTACCGATCCGTGAAGCGTATTCATCTGAGAGATTGGCGGATCTGTTTATCAAAGAAATTGTAGCTCGTCATGGCGTGCCGGTGTCAATCGCGTCGGATCATGACACCAGGTTCACATCTAAGTTTTGGAAAAGATTCCATGATGCCATGGAGACGAGGCTACATATTAGCACGGCTTATCATCCTCAGACAGATGGTCAGTCTGAGAGAACGATCCAGACACTCGAAGATATGCTTCGTGCATGCATGATAGACTTTGGAGGAAGCTGGGATGACCATCTACTGTTAGCAGAGTTCTCGTACAACAACAGTTATCATGCCAGTATCGGTATGCCACCATATGAGATGCTATACGGTAGGAGATGTAGGACACCCGTGTATTGGGGAGACATCGGGTAGAAGGAGTTGGGAAGCATGGAGGTGATCGAGGCTACGACTGATAAGCTAGAAAATATCAAGGCCTTTATGAAGGCGGTGAAGGATAGACAAAAGTTGTATGCCGACAAAAGGCGTAGACCGATCAAATTCAATGTGGGTGATAAAGTCATGTTGAAGGTCTTGCCTTGGAAAGGGATCATCCGGTTCAGGAAGAGAGGCAAGCTGAGCCCTAGATACATAGGACCTTTCCGAATCGTTGCACGAGTAGGAAAGGTGGCCTATCAAATAGAATTGCCTGATGAGTTAAGTGGAATTCATTCGACATTCCATGTATCTCATCTGAGGAAGTGCTTAGCCGATGAAGATATGATTATACCACTGGAAGATATCAAAGTGGATGAACGGCTCAACTATGTGGAGCAGCCAGTGGCAATCGTCGATTAAAAGGAGAAGAGGTTGAGGAATAAAGTGGTTCCACTTGTGCGAGTGCAGTGGAAACACCGAAAGGGTTCTGAGTCTACGTGGGAGACAGAAGATGAGATGAGACAACATTACCCACAGTTGTTCGAAGAATGACAGGTTTCGGGGACGAAACCTCTTTAAGGGGTGTAGACTTGTAACACCCGAAACTTCGGTCAAAGTAAAAGTATTTGGAAAGAAAGAAAGAAGAGCCAAAGATGAGGGGTGTTTTGTGTAAAAGTACACAAAAGTCAATATTTTAATATAAAATGGGTATGGCCGCCCATTCTAACACCCTCAACCTGCTGTTGTTCGACAAAAGCAAAGAAGAAACAAAGCTGAATTGTTTCTCTCGGGTTCAAGGAGAAGAAGAGGCTGTTTTTGAACTTGGTAAGTATTTTCTTGCATAAATGTCTCGGTTTTGTTGGGTTTTCAACCTTAAGACCGATTTATATGTGTTTATGTGTTTTGTTGTTTGATTTTGCTTGTTTTAGGCGTTTGAACTCTTGTACAAGCAGGTTCGGTGGAGTTTTACTTGTTTGCTACAATAGGTGAGTTCTAGACCCCGTATTTCTTGTGTTTTAAAAGTATTTGGGGCTAAAAATGCATCAAAATGGGTTTTCTCAACTTTACTCTTGTAACTGTGGCTTTATATGTGTATATGCACATGTTTTATGTTTGTTCATGTATTGGGTATGCTTAGAATAGTGTGTATAAGCTTAGAACAGGTTGGTATGCGAATGGGATTAGAAAATAAGCTTGAAATATGTAGAACGGTTGGCCATGCGCCCAAACAGGACCCATGCGCCTGAAGCATTGCCTTAGATATTTTTAAGTACAGGTCATGCGCCCAAACAGGGCCCATGCACCTGGAAATTTGCCTTAGAAAATCCTAAGTATAGGATCATGCGCCTAAATAGTGTCATGCGCCCAACCCTTGTTCAGACGCCCAAGTGCTAGTCCATGCGCCTGACAGTTCATACCCCAGAATGTAAGCTAAAATGCCTAAGTGTAGAGTTCATGCGCCCGTATAGTGTTAATGCGCCTAAGCAGGGCTCATGCGCCTGCATAGTGCCCATGCGCCTAAACACTTAGAAAATTTTCTAGAATTTTGGGAAATCAGAATTTTAGGGTTTGACCCTGGTTTGACTTGTTGTTATTATTTGCTTATTTTATTGATGTGTTGGGCTGTTCTTGTGTTCCCTATTATATTATATTGTGACTTTACTTGGTGTGATTTTATCCTTATCCGTAAAGTATTATCTCTAAGAAAGTGGAAAGATTAATGAAAGTGGAACATAAAGAACGTAAGAAAGTCTTGCAAGCAAATTCACATGAGGTTCACAACCACTAGGTTGTTAGCTCAACTGTGTGCGGTTTAGCTAACCCGTTGGAAGCACACAGGGTCAATCGTTGAGATTGAGGGGACCATTGTCGTTGCCCCGGTACTGGAGTCAGCTTTGTGCACCATGGATGGGGTCTATTATTAGACCTCAGGCCCAGTACCAGGTTTATACGCATTATATGGGGGTATAGCGCTTTGGTCCATATCGAAGTGAAAGATTAAAAGTAAAGGTTCAAGTGAACGACCATGGAAATGGTGTAGAAAGATATAAATGTTGATAATGAATAATATCTGAATGTACGTACGATGTATGATCACATACAAAAGAGTAAACAGTATTTTAAAGAGTATTTTCCTATACAAAACTCATAAAGTATTTTCACTATTTTAAAACTAGAACTCACTCAGCAACGCTGACTTTTATGCATTTTCAGTTGGCAGGTAATTTTGCTGAGGATGGCACACGGGGAGGCTACTTGTCAGGGCAGGACTGGCATCCGTTCATGATTAAAAACATTGTTGTTTTGTAATGCATTCTAACGATCTTTTGTGACTGATAACAAACACATACGTATTACTTAGCAACATAATTTATTAATTAATGAATGGCTTTTGATGTTAATTCCACTTCATTGTTTTAAGAATTATGTAATGATTTTTTATTTAATTATGCTGTGATTGACCAACTGTGAGGTCTCCGGGAACAAGGCCTTACAGGCCACTGGTCCGATTCACCCAAATTCATTTTGTTGACAAAGAACCGCTCGGTTCGGACCCGATTTTGAATATATTTTTTTAAATTTCTAGATCTTAATGAGTTTAAAGAGTAGGTCGGACGATAAATTGAAGTGTTGGACATATGAATAATGTTAAGTTTTACGTATAACTATAAAATATGCATATAAAATACTTATATTGAATATTATATATATAACTATAATATATATATAAATATTAGGACGTCATTCTGTTATTAAATTATTTCAAGCCGGACCAATCAATCCACCAGTAACATGACCAGTTCGTTATTCAATCCATGGTGTTCTTCAAGTATTAAAACTTGATATACGACTTCTTAATCAAATGAAACAGATATAATACATAATCTAGATGTGAAAATTTTAACAAAATTGTGGTTAGTCATTGTTTTTTTATCTTTTTTCTTCAGCATATAATTCCAATATTATATATACTATTAATTGTGTACGTCGGTGTCTATAGAATCCTTTTAGGGTTTTTGAAATTAACCACCAATCTTTGATAAATTGTAAAAAGGTCCCCACTCCACTTTTCATCTTTTATTTATCCCTGTTTCTCAGTTCGGTTCCTTCTCATCTATTGTTTGATGCTTCCCTTGACTCTAACCCACCACACCATCTTCAGCTACTAGATCTAACACACCAGACAAAGCAAAATCATAGTTAATCAAAAGTCAAGAAAGGTAGAAGAAAAGATATTAGAGCGGGACCGTTAAGGAACTTAAGGTCTTGAATGGCAGCAATGGTGGTGCTCGAGCGACTCGTTTTAGGATGGAAACGTTGAATCTATACTCGAAACTCAGAATGAGTGGTGCACCTCCTCCCTGGTACACTCCTCCGGTTCGGATATAGAAAATGGGTATGTGTTTTAAGAAAGAATTTGGAAGAGAGGGTGCACAGACGTGGTTTTTTTCTCATTACTTTGTGCAGATAATACATTGAACAAAGAAAAAAGTTTGTTACTTAATTGAAGATAATATATTATAACCGAAATAATAGACTAAAATGAAAAAAAAAAAAAATATATTCATGATAGATATTTCATTTTAATTTACTATACAAGGAGATTAAATCTTTTTGTCTTTTCTTACAAGTAATTAAATATGTAAAATAGTCATGTTAATTTAATTATTTATTTTTACATTATGTTTTCTTATTATTTTTTTATACTATGTTTTCTTATTTATTTTATTTTTACCCTACATTTCTTATATATTTAAACTAATTTTGTTTATTGGTTGATATATGAATTCAATATACTTTTATTTTTGAAATTGATGTGGCATTTTAACACTCAAAATATGTTGATGATTTCTTGTTATTTTGTGACAACTCACGGGGTTCAATCCTAGTTAAATTATACTTGTAGTATTTCTTAGCCACAACCCATAATTACCTTCAAGTGCTTGAATTTTTAATTTATACAATCCATATTGAAGTTTATAATATTCAACTACTTTAATATGTTGATTATATGTGTGTTGTTCAATACTCTTGAACCCTTTTAAACAAAACAATTCTATTTAGATGACACTATTTATAATCTATATATAAGGTTGAGTTTATAAAAATTTGTGTCCTTTAATGGGGAAACTTTCACATTGATTCATATGCACCTCTTTATTTTACAATCTTGTTATATATTTTGGTTAATTAATATCCAAATTTGTAAATCAAGTTTTGGTGCAAAACAAATTATGATTTACCAAGCATATTTAAATTTATATATTAAATATTCTTTATGTTTTTTTGGAACAACTATAAAAGTTTATAATTAAATGTGTCACTCATTATATACCAAAATCAAACATATAATCAAAAGGCTGATTTTGTTTATATGGTAATGTGTGACACAATCAGTGACTAATAAGAAGTGTCGCTATTCTAACTTAGTCATCAGATTATTAAGTGGGTTATGTTTTGTCACTAAAATATAATTGTTATACATATAGAGTTATATAGTGATGTTCTATTTAATGACTAATTATGCTTTTTTCACTAAAATTGGTTGTTAGTGACTGTTTGTTATTTGTCAAATCTCATTTTGACACTAAAAAGGGTTGGAAAGAGAAATTGAAAGACACAAATTTTATTATCTTCTTCACCAAACTTTACACCCATGACCTATTTTCAACTTGTTATTCACTAAAATTGGTTGTTAGTGACCATTTGTTGTTTGTCAAATCTCATTTTGACACTAAAGAGGGTTGGAAAGAGAAATTGAAAGACACAAATTTTATTATCTTCTTCGCCCAACTTTACACCCATGACCTATTTTCAACTTGTTTTTATAGTTTGAGTTCTTAAAGTTTTAACTTACTCTAGTTTTGTCCTACTTTTCTTCATCCAATTTGCTTTAATGTACTTTGTTTTTGCAAATTTGATATATCATGCATAGCACATTTTCATGATCCAGAATATAACTTTTTTAATGTCTTATCGTGAGTTTGAAGTCATGTTTAATGCAATATACATAACTATGGAATAACTCATGTTTTAATAGCAACGAATATGAGAAGAGATATAGGGAGAGAAAGAGATATTTATTCATTGATTAGTTACTTTATATAATACAATATAATATATAGATATATATATATATAGAAGAGAATAAAACTTGTGGAAGAAGTCTAATTTAATTTAGGTGTTGAAAACTATAATAATATATATTTATAATACTCTCCCTTGATTATCAACTTCAAATGTTTGAAATGCTATGTTTCGCGAAAGGAGGAGAGGGCTTTAGCGGCGTGAAAAACCTTGCTAATAAAACCGAGTGGATAAAACCATAACTAAAGAAAAAGAGTGCAGCACGTATTGTCTTCCCCTAATCAAAACTTATGTTGTCTTATCAAAAAATTATTAAGAAAACCAACGTGATAAAACTTAGTGAAAGAAATAGAGTGCAATGTCTATAATACTCCCCCTCATTTTTGTATCCTTTAAGTAACGTGTGCCGGTCTTCTTTGAAGCTTACTCAAATCATTTGTAATCAATGATTTCCGCTTCATCGCTTGATGCATAATTCTTTTATGTTAGGCACTATCGTATGATCTTTATGTGCACTTCTATTGCATTCAATTGTAAACATATACCACATGAGCACAAAATTGTGTTGATGGATTAATAATATATAAACATAGATTATAAATGTACAACATCTAATGTACTTAGAAGATGCATTTATTCACAAAAAATTTTCAGTATATTCAAAATATAATTTGATTGATTGATGAAAATATTATTATGCAAATGCTCGATTTGCATTCCAAGTTCTAAAATTGTTATATCGTCTAGCGTAACAAAATTGTATTCAATAATATTAACTCATTTAATACTTTTGAAGATTATTATGCAAATGCTCGATTTGCATTCCAAGTTCTAAAATTGTTATATCGTCTAGCGTAACAAAATTGTATTCAATAATATTAACTCATTTAATACTTTTGAAGATTTAATGATCTCATCAACATAGAATACAACACTTGTAAACCTTAAGTTGTCCCTTAAACAAAAACATATGGACAACTGCTTCATATTAATTTCTTAATTTTGAGATAACTGTCGAGTCCATTATACTACATTTAACTCGACTTTTAGTCCATGCTTGTCTTGTTAAGTATATATAGAAATTTTCTTGAGATTTTGATATCAATGTTTCTATCGTTAACAATCTCTCACGAACTTCTTTCATTTTGACTAATTATTTATGTGTATACAATCATCAAGAATATTGGAACATAAATTTTTCAAATTTAACACATGATATTTGTACCATATGACGTTTCATCAAATAAATTTCGAAAATTCAAATTGCATCATTTGTGTATATAGATTCACTGGGATAACATCATTACTAGATCCACCACGGGAGAATGCGTCTCCTCATAATAAATTACAGGTCTTTACGAAACTCCGTGTGCCACCGATTTTTCTTTGCATATTTCTTTTATTATTTCACATAATTCATTCGCACAAAAAACCTCGTTTAGATCCAACATACTAGAGAATTCAACTCTGTCTTATTTGTGTATGTTCATTTTTGCTAGTGATCTATACATCTCTATTCAAAGACAGATTTTAGTTCTTGATCCTCATCTTTTTCATCATTTCAAGCGCTTGATCATATATCAAGTATTATCAACGTTGATTTTTATTTCAATTTCATGCATTGTAGAAATAATAAAGTTGTTGAGAGCTTTTCGTTGTCAGGTACTTGAGGTTAACTTTAAACCATCATGTCTAGTGTCTCTATAGGAGACCCTTATATTATACCTCCACTTGATCATCTTTATACATGCTCCATTTTTCAAAAAAATTTTCTTGGAATGACTAGACTACCACAATTCAGACGTGCCTAGCCTCATACCAATATATGGTTGTCCTTATAAGACACTAATCATAAATGGAGCATTAGTACTTGGTATATGTGACTTACGGTCAATAATTACGTCTGGAAATTAATTCGCTAATCTTTGTAATTGAATTTTCTTTTAAACTTTTAATTTGTATCTATTAGTTTGAGGATCAAGATAATATAATGATAGTTCATTACAGTTTATTTCGCTTTCCAACTAAATTTTATCTCCCTCTAATGTTAAGAATATTGATTCATCAAAGTATTGAGCCATAGACAAATATATCAGTAATGGCTTTATATTTATTTATAGATATTATTCATACCCATGATATACTCTTAACTTTCTTTAAGCTCTCATGTTTGTGCGCTGTGATGGAATAATTTCAATATATACCGCACAACCAAAAGATAATTTAGATAAGATCTATTTGATTCTTGACCAAAATCCAACTTTAATAGGGAGAAAGTCATATAACTTCTTGGCTTCATGTGAATCACTGTTTTTGCATGCAAAACTACATATTCACAAACATAAACATTTGCTTTGCAATCAATTGAGTGGTGGTCTCAACAAAAGCAATTTGTGTACGAACTTAAGCAATAGGAGTTCAACACTTATTTCAATATTCATTAGTATCTTGAGAATTAAACTCAGTTGTAAGGCCCCGTTCCCGGAGACCTCACAGTTGGTCAATCACAGCATAATTAAATAAAAACATTACATAATTCTTAAAGCATGGCAGCAGAATTAACATCAAAAGCCATTCATTAATTAATAAATTCTGTTGCTAAATAATACATGTGTGTTTGTTATCAGTTATAAAAGATCATTAGAACGCATTACAAAACAATAGTGTTATTAATCATGAATGGATGTCAGTCCTGTCCTGACAAGTAGCATCCCCATGTGCCATCCTCAGCAAAATTACCTGCCAACTGAAAATGCATAAAAGTCAACGTTGCTGAGTGAGTTCCAGTTTTAAAATATTGAAAATACTTTATGAGTTTTGTATAGGAAAATACTCCTTAAAATATTGTTTACTCTTTTGTATGTGATCATATGTCATACATACATTCAAATATTATTCATTATCAACATTAATATCTTTCTTCACCATTTCCATGGTCGTTCACTTGAACTTTTACTTTTAATCTTTCACTTCGATATGGACCAAGGTGCTATACCCCCAATTAATGCGCATAAACCTGGTACTGGGCCGAAGTCTAATAATAGACCCCATCCGTGGTGCACAAAGCTGACCAAGGTGCTATACCCCCTAATGTCTCCCCAACATACGGGCGTTCTACACCTCCTATCATATAGCATCTCGTATGGTGGCATACCAATGCTGGCATGATAGCTGTTGTTGTACGAGAACTCTGCTAACGGTAGGTGATCATCCCAACTTCCTCCAAAGTCGATCACGCATGCTCGGAGCATATCCTCGAGCGTCTAAATTGTCCTCTCAGACTGACCATCTGTCTGAGGATGATAAGCCGTACTAATGTGTAGCCACGTCCCCATCGCATCATGGAATCTTTTCCAAAACTTCGATGTGAACCGGGTGTCACGATCTGACAAGATTGACACCGGCACGCCATGACGAGCTACAATCTCCTTGATGAATAGATCCGCCAATCTCTTGGATGAATACGTCTCGCGGATCGGTAGGAAGTGAGCACTCTTTGTTAGACGATCAACTATCACCCATATGGTATCATACCCCCTCGTCGTACGGGGTAGCTTCGTGATGAAGTCCATGGTGATGTGCTCCCACTTCCACTCGGGTATATCCAAGGGTTGGATCTTCACGTATGGCTTCTGATGTTCTGCCTTCACTTGCAAGCAAGTAAGGCACTTACTCACATACTCCGCCACATCGCGTTTCATACCCGGCCACCAGTAGTCCTTCCTTATATCTTGATACATCTTGGTAGCACCGGGATGAATAGAGTATCAAGTCTTATGAGCTTCGTCCATAATTCGCCCACGTAGATCCCCATACCGAGGAATCCACATCCGTCCAAAACGAGTCTTAACTCAGTGGGTGTTCTCTCCTAACTCTGTGACTAAACCTCTCATTCGTTCGGAGTTGAGGCGATCTTCTTTCAACGCCTCATCTTGGAATTCTTTGACTTGCGTCATCACATCCGAGGTCATCACCAACTGATACGCCTTCACCCGGATCGGCTCTGGTTTCTCCTTTCGGCTAAGAGCATCGGCCACCACGTTGTCCTTGCCCGGGTGGTAATGGATCTTGCAGTCATAATCCTTGATCAGCTCTAACCACCTCCTCTGCCTCATATTGAGATCCTTCTGCTCAAAGAAGTACTTTAAGCTCTTGTGGTCCGTGAAGTTTGTGCACTTTGTCCCGTATAAATAGTGCCTCCAAATTTTCAACGCAAAGACCACCGCCGCTAACTCCAAGTCATGAGTGGGGTAATTGACTTTGTGGGTCTTCAACTGTCGGGATGCGTATGCTATCACTCTTCCACGCTGCATTAGCATGCAACCCAGTCCCGAATAGGAAGCATCCGAATAAACCATTAAATCCTCACTCCCTTCGGGCAATGTCAAGACAGGTGCCTGAGTTAATTTTACCTTTAACTCCTCAAACGCACCTCCTGTTCTAGTCCCCATACATACTTCACATCCTTGCGGGTCAATTTGGTCAAAGGTGAGGCTATCTTGGAAAAGTCTTGAACAAACCTTCGGTAGTAGCCCGCCAAACCCAAGAAACTGCGAATCTCAGATGGCGTCCTTGGAGACTTCCATTGCATCACCGCCTCAACCTTCGCCGGGTCCACCATAATTCCTTCAGCATTAACCACGTGACCCAAAAATTGAACCTCGCGCAACCAAAAAGCACACTTACAGAATTTAGCATATAGCTTCTCCCTTCTAAGTGTCTCCAACACTTCGAGTATGTGGTCAACATGTTCTTTTTCGCTCTTTGAATAAATCAGGATATCATCAATGAACACAATCACTGATTTATCCAACATGGGCCGACACACTCGGTTAATCAAATCCATAAAGGTAGCTGACGCGTTAGTTAGTCCGAAGGACATAACGAGAAACTCGTATTGTCCATAACGCATGCGAAAAGCTGTCTTAGGGATATCCTGCTCCATAACCTTCAACTGGTGGCAACCAGATCGAAGATCTATCCTTGAGAACCAACTGGCACCTTGGAGCTGGTCAAACAAGTCATCTATTCTGGGCAGGGTATATCGGTTCTTCACCGTTAACTTGTTTAACTCCCGGTAGTCGATACACATTCTCATACTACTGTCTTTCTTCTTGACAAACAGGACCGAAGCACCCCAGGGAGAGATGCTCGGTCGGATAAATCCCTTGTCCATCAACTCCTGTAATTGAACCATCAACTTCTTCATCTCCGTCGGAGCAAATCAATACGGTGCCTAGGCAACTGGCTGAGCACCGGGTATCAAATCGATCTGAAACTCGATCTCACGGTCAGGTGGCACACCTGGTAAATCTTTTGGGAAAACATTCAGGAAGTCACACACAACTGGCACTTCAGTCAATTGTGGTATTGACACGTCCACATCCTTTACATACGCCAGGTAAGCACTACATCCGTGCCTCATACACTTCTCTGCCACCGCCATCGAAATCACCCTTGGAACCATGGTAACGCGATCACCAAAAACTGTTACCGAACTTCCATCGGGCGCAACTAATCGAATCATCTTCTTGTGACACACGATGTTTGCCTCATAGGTTGCTAACCAGTCCATCCTAGTACTACATCGAATCCTCCTAGGGGCATCACATATAGTTTAGCAGCAAACCTATGGCCTTCTAACTCTATGCCACAATCCTCAATCATATTAGAAATTCTGGTTGACTTACCAATAGCAGTTTCTACATCAAATGGTTCGTCAATATTCCTACTACTAACAGGCAACTTAGCACAGAAAGCAGAAGATATGAAACTCCTACTAGCAACAGAATCAAATAATACGGAGGCACAAGTTTGGTTCACTAGAAACATACCTGACACGACTTCGGGGTCTACCCGGGCTTCCTCTCGGGTCATCGTGAAGGCTCTAGCACTTGCCGTCTGCCCTTCTTCTTTGGCCACCTTCTTGCTCCCAGAGCTCTCAGCTCTCAGCTTCCTGCACTCGTGGTTTCTGTGGCCAGTTCTGCCATAGTTGAAGCACTTCGGCACCCCATAATCTTTTGCTATATGGCCGGGCATCCCACACTTGAAGCAGACGTTCAATCCCAAACGGCATTCCCCGCTATGCTCCTTTCCACACTTACCACACCTCTTTATTCTCGGGCCTGCAGTAAACACTCGCCGGTCATCCACCCTTCGCTTCTTGTTGTTCGGGGAGAAACCACCACGCCCGAATCGCTTCCCGTTCCAGTTTCTGTCACCCCCTCCAGTCTTCTTCACCTCAACCACAGCTACCTCTCATTCATCATACAGCTACCTCCAGTCTTCTTCACCGACCTAAAAGTGGTCGATCGAGTAGTTATCAAATGCCTGCGAATGTCAGCGGGCAACCCTTGGATGTATCGCTTAATCTTCCTTGATGCCGGCGTAACTTGATCTCGGCACCAGCCTCGCCATCTCGTTAAATTTGGCGGTGTATTGCTGATGGGTCATAGTCCCCGCCTCCAACTGTAGGAACTCTCTCTCGATCTTGTCGAGCTCTCGATGAGGACAGAACTCCTCGATCACCAACCTCTTCAGTTCTCCCCACCTCATCCTTCCAATGGCCTGGTTGCCCTCGGCCTGGACAAGGTTGTCCCACCAACACAGCACCGTGTCGACAAAAGAGTGAGTGGCAAACTTCACCTTCTGGTCCTCTCGACACTCACTAATCTCTAGTACCGCCTCCATCTCCCTCACCCAACGGTGAGCAGCAGCAGCATCACCATTGCCATCGAAAGTAGGGGGTTTGCATCGCTGAAAAGCCCCATAACTACATCCCTTCGTGGTTTACCGCACTTCCACCTCCTCTTCATCGCTGGAGGCTGCCATTCTAGCATTCAATTCCTCCTCCTCACCATCATTCTCCCTTCTCCCGGTCGCCTTCCTCCTTTCCTCTTCCTTCTCCTTCTTTTCATCCTCCCTCACAGCTCGGATCACTTCAGTCATGACAGGCGGTAGGATTGTCTGCATGACTTGGTGAACCTCCTCCACCACTGCCTCCTTCACCGAGGCTCTCAAGTTAGCACTCTCATCCACCCCCTCCGGGTGATGCAGTTCAGGCTCAGCAGGAGCCGTCTCTGCAGCCTTGGTCCTGTTCCTTGCGATGCGTGGCCTACCACTAACACCACGTGTTCCACCACGAGAAGCCTATGATGATCTACCTCCGGCCATCCTCTAAACACTATAAGATTCAAACACCAACACGGTCACTCAAGGTAATAGCTCAGTTTATGTCAAGTATAGTAAGTCCCTGATTATAGTGGTCAGTTGTGATTAGCCACTTACTTTACTCTTCATCCCCTGAGCATTTCCTATCCTGACTACATTAGTATTCAAATCTACTAAAGGCACATAAATCAAATAGCACACGCGCATAATGCCAGTTATCATTAAGAAAAGAAATACCTGATGGCACGTAGCTACTCGGGCTGGCATCCCTCCATTCGTCCCATTCTTAGTTTAAGTTTAGGTTTTTGAAAATATTTACCTATTTCTCTTAAACTTTGGCACTGATACCAACTTGTAAGGCCCCGTTCCCGGAGACCTCACAGTTGGTCAATCATAGCATAATTAAATAAAAACATTACATAATTCTTAAAGCATGGCAGCGGAATTAACATCAAAAGCCATTCATTAATTAATAAATTCTGTTGCTAAGTAATACATGTGTGTTTGTTATCAGTTACAAAAGATCATTAGAACGCATTACAAAACAACAATGTTATTAATCATGAATGGATGCCAGTCCTGCCCTGACAAGTAGCCTCCCCGTGTGCCATCCTCAGCAAAATTACCTGCCAACTGAAAATGCATAAAAGTCAGCGTTGCTGAGTGAGTTCCAGTTTTAAAATAGTGAAAATACTTTATGAGTTTTGTATAGGAAAATACTCCTTGAAATATTGTTTACTCTTTTGTATGTGATCATATATCATACATACATTCAAATATTATTCATTATCAACATTAATATCTTTCTTCACCATTTCCATGGTCGTTCACTTGAACTTTTACTTTTAATCTTTCACTTCGATATGGACCAAGGTGCTATACCCCCAATTAATGCGCATAAACCTGGTACTGGGCCGAAGTCTAATAATAGACCCCATCCCTGGTGCACAAAGCTGACTCCAGTACTGGGGCAATAACAATGGTCCCCTCAATCTCAACGATTGACCCTGTGTGCATCCAACGGGTTAGCTAAACCACACACAGTTGAGCTAACAACCTAGTGGTTGTGAACCTCATGTGAATTTTCTTGCAAGACTTTCTTACGTTCTTTATGTTCCACTTTCATTAATATTTCCACTTTATTAAAGATAATACTTTACGGATAAGGGTAAAATCACGCCATGTAAAGTCACGTAAATACTTTACGGATAAGGGTAAAATCACGCCATGTAAAGTCACGTAATATAATAATAAATAGGAACACAAGAACAGCCCAAACAGGATTAAAATAATCAGATAATAGCATCGAGTCAAACCAGGGTCAAACCCCAAAATTCTGATTTTCCCAAAATTCCAGAAAATTTTCTAAGTGTTTAGGCGCATGGGCACTGTGCAGGCACATTAACACTATTCAGGCGCATAAACTCTACACTTAGGCATTTTAGCTTACATTTTGGGCTCATAAGCTGTTCAGGCGCATGAGGTTATACTTAGCTTATCAGGCAAAAGTTTTGGGTGCATGGGTACTATTGGGGCGCATGAACCCCCACGTAGGATTTTCGAAAGCAAATTTCCAGGCGCATGGGCCCTGTTTGGGCGCATGACCACCTGTTATACATTTTCAGAATCAAAACTAACCCAGATCTGCATTTACACCTGTTTTAAGCAGAAACTTAACATTTTAAGCAACCACAACACATAAACAAGCATAAACATAAGCATAAACATACACAACATACGGGTAAATAAGTACAAGTTTGAAAATCCTTTAAAATTCATTTTCAGCCCCAAAGTTAGTTTAAAACATATGTAAATCGGGGTCTAGAACTCACCTAGTGTAGCAAACAAGCAAAACTCCTCCGAACCTGCTTGTACACGAGTTCAAACACCTAAAACAAGCACAAACAAGCACCAAAACATCAAAAACACTTAATAATCGGTTTCTAAGGGTGAAACCACAAAGAAACCGAACCAATTAACATGTAAACACACTAACCTTGAAGATTTCAGTTATATTTCCTTCTTGGAACCGAGAGAGCTGGTCTGTATCTTTCTTTCTTCTTTTTTTCGGTCGAACAACAGCAACAGCAGGATGATATGGGCGGCCATGCCCATATAAAGTGCATTTTTACTTTTTGGTACTATTTACACAAAGCACCCATCAACTTTGCCTTCTTTTTATTTTCTTCAAAATACTTTTCTTTCCTTTTTATTTTGACCAAGGTTTCGGGTGTTACATCAGTGTTTTTACCAAAAGTAATATAATAATCTGGAATCATGTGTGCTTCTCGTTAACTAAGCCTCGCACATAAAACTTCTAGTTGTGAATTTAATAACTATTTAGACAATGCATCAATTTTAAATACTAAATGGTATTAAAAGCAATGTATTATTACTTTATACTATCATAGATAATACTTGTATCTGTTTCATACTCTTAGACAACAATTTCTTAGGTTGCCACTATGGTGGTCAATTTCATTATTTTCATAAAAACTCTCATTTTAACTTTCTCAATTATGCCCATTATCATAGCATTTACAATATCGTTATATAAGTACATTCACTTTAGGGAATGGAGTAGAACCATATGAGTTTCATCATTTTTTATTACTTTTTTCGAACATATGGATATCAAATCCTTTAATACCTTTTTTTATCACATTGTTATTTCACAACTATATTTTGAGGTGTGCCAAATAGAAATCCTAAATTTCCTTACAAATAATCTTCTCTTCACATAATATAAATTGAAAAGTAATTATATATCTCAATCATATAAAGTTTATCAGCCTTAAATTTTAAAATTTCTGTAAAATACTGATAAGATGTAACGAGTACAACACTTCATGTGTCATATCAAAGCATAACTATAATGATTTATTAGAGTAATAATAGACAAACTAACTTTATTTTTTATTTGTTTTATTTAATAATCTTCTATGTAAATAAATTTATCATGTGTAAGGCATTATATATCATGAAGTAAAAATCACGCAAGGTCAAATCCATGATAATAGTCATAAAGTGATATTATTTTAATTTTAAATGTATTGGTCACTAATTTTCAAAACGGTTAGATTCATTGTCGGTGCCTACAGTGATTTTGTTTAGCTTTTTTAATTTTTTTATTGGGTTAAATAATATGCTGAAATTGATTTGGCTCAATGGTAATGGCCAGTATTTCCCACCCAGATTGCCTTGGTTCTGCTAAAAGCTATTTTAGGTGGATTTTTGCTTCCGCTAATCCATATTCTTTTCCTTTTTGATTATTTTATATTTTCGTTATATATAATTAGTTTATACATATTTTGTTTACCTATTTCAGATTTTAAAATACAACGTACACTACATGGAATATGGCTTTTAGCGACTAAATTATTTTGACTTATTGCGACGAAATGTGTTCTCTAAACTCTATTGCGACTAAATTTCGTCTCAATAGAGTCGTCGCTATTCCTCCGTCGTAATAGCCCAAAAATTCCGTCACTATAGTTTTCGTCGCTATAAAGCATATTATTGTGACGAAATGTAGTCTCAAAAGGGTTGGCACTAAACTATTACAATGATTAAAATTAATCTTTAATTTTATTATATTCAGTTTGTAGCGACGAAATTTGGTCGCATAGAGTTTTTTAATTTAAAATAATTACTACCTATAGCCACGAAATTTCGTCGCAATAGGCAAGACTTTTCCCTTTTTTTACAGATTTTTTAAATAATAAAACCACAAAAGCCAGAATAAAGTTCTAATAGTTTAAAGCAAACTTTTTTCGATTCTAATATTAATAAACGAAGAAGTCAAAACATCTAGAATTCGTATGGTGTTATTTTAATAAATTCATCTAAACAAAACCAAACTAACTAATCACATTGATCATAATCTTGATCTTCTTCTTCATCAAGTTGATGTGACAAGTCGGGAAGTTGTGTTTTGGTTAACATTAATATTTGATTAACAGTTGTTGAAAAGCCCACTTTGTTGTCGCAACTCCACTATAGCTTGACTTTGTCTTTCGAAACGTTCGTTTGATTGTCAATCATCTTCATCCCTAATTACATTAGAGAACACACCAAGGGTTTCACTTCTCACCGTTCGACCAACGCCACATATGTGGGAATGCCACGTATGTAAAAACACCGAGAACCTAAAGCTTTTTTAAGACAGTGAAACTCATCCACCGATGTCTCATCCCCATCTGAGCTCGACACGGATTTATTATATGGTTCATTAATTTCTTTCTGTATTATACAAAAAATATATACATAAATTAAATATTTTACTATAATTCGGCAGCATAACTACTGCGTGAATAACCAACCTATCATAAATAATAAACCATAACAAGAGTACATTAGCATAGCACTTTAATAAACTTAATACACCCAATCCTAATTTGAAACATTTAATATATTCAACTTACAGTTTCAGCTAAATTTAACTAGATCAAGTAATTAACTTACATGATTGACAACCGATCCTATGAGGATGATCATGGGGTGGATCATTCCCCTGTCTCCACCATGTGAGCTAGCAACATCTGCCATATCTTCAAAGGAGAACAAATCAAAACAATCAAGAAATGGTCGATGAAGATCCACCACAAGCTGTTGTTGATATGCAACAAGGAGGAAATCAAGATTAGCAACCACACATAAATCATAATATAGACCAGTGGCCTACACTTTGTATTTTTGCATTTCACGTATTGCAAAAAGAAGTGGAACTATAGAGATGATTAGCTAGTGTTAGTTCGAAGGTTCTTCGATCATATTGCATTACGTATACGTAAGCTTTGAATATGCCGTTACGACGTTCTTTACTTTTATATACGTTCATTTTTAATTTTTTAGATATGAGTTTGTTTACATTGCTAAAAACCAAATCGGTCTATGTTTCGATATAAATTTTGCTCAAAAATACACCATGTCAAATGTGATATGTTTTTAATTTTTTTTGTAAGACATGCTTTAGTATTTTTAACGCTCATTTCAAGAACGACATGTTTTTCTTGATTTTAGTATATTTCATTGTGACATGCTCTATTATGTTTATGTTTTGATATCCAAAACTGAGACGTCTCTTCTTCATAGCCTTCACTTTACGTACTTAACCACATCAATATTATTCCCGCAAAGCTTGTGCGTCGTAGGTTGGTACAAATCAACACGCACAAGGTATAACTCTTTAATGCATGGGCTTGATCATTTCTTTTGGTTATATTCATTTTACTTTGTATATAGATTATGCACTCTCGCCCCTCAACGCGCGGGGAGTAACACCAGAACGGGACTGTCACGTCATTGGGTTTATGGATAAAAAAACCCCGCTGTAACGTGCGGGGTTTCAGTTCTGGTATATATTAAAAAGGTATGTCGTTTGCTAAAGTTTTTCTTATTTTCTATTTTTTCTAATTTTGTTTCCTATATAAATACAAAAAGTTGCATTGATGAAACACAAGTCAACATTGATGTAATGGTTTATTGCAATCCCTTCATGCCTGCAATACGGGTTTGACATGAAATTCTATTATATTTCATACGTTAATTTTATTTAAAATAGAATCATGTCAACGCTTACAATAAATCCCCGTGGCAAAGCGCGAGGAATTCTACTTGTATAAATTTAGAATCATAATATAATACAATAAATCACCGGTCACAAATGTAGCAACTTTATCTCAAATAATCTATATTATAATCATACATTTAAAAATTATAATCATATATAAAACTTAGATTTGTTAAGGATCGGTTCATATACAAAGTCTTTTAAAACTAAAAAGTGTAAGAATAATTGAAATATTGACACATGTTCTTTTTATAAAAATGATGTTGGGTCAAAATTGGTAATGTTTTACATTCTCAAGTTTCACTTCTTTTAAACATTCATAACTTTTATATTCAATATTATTTTAAAAAAATCACACCATAACAACGAGCATTTTTTAATCTTTAAAACGTATATAATGACTATATACAAAAACAAAATTTTTAACTCATTGTGTAATTTCGTTAGGTCATTGTGTAATCTTTTGAATTGATAAGGATTATACAATTATCTGATGATGAATACACAATGAACTTGAAACATAAAAAGCTTACATTTCTTATTATTGTGTTATTCGAAAATCATCATTTCAAAAATACAATGCATAACACAATGGTCAACATTAGACACAATGGGTAACACAATGATTCGATGATTAGCAATAGACACAATAAGCTACTTGACGAGGATTACACAATGACGTGATCAGGATTACATAATGAACTGAAAAACGTAAAAAAATTACATTTTCTGCATTTTGTTATTTGGAAATCATCAATTTAAAAAACACAATGAATAACTCAATAGTCAATATTAGACATAATGGGTAACACAATGACCAACACTAGACTCAATAATTAGCAATAGACACAATGATCAGCTTGATGGGGATTACACGATAACCTGATCAGAATTACACAATGAACTGAGAAAAACGTAAAAAAAATTACATTTTCAGCATTGTGTTATTTGAATATTACCATTTTTAAAAAACACAATGGTTAACATTAGACACAATGAGTAACACAATGATTAGAACTAGACTCGATTATTAGCAATAGACACAATGAACTGCTTAATCAATATTACACAATGACCTGATTAGGATTACATCATAAACTAAAAATTATAAAAAAAATTATATTTTTAGCATTGTTTTATTTGAAAACTAACATTTTTAAAAAACAAAATGCATAAAAATGATCAACATTAGCCACAATGATCTGATAGATATTACACAATGACCTGATATTACATAATGAGCTGGCGAATATTACACAATGAGCTGAAATAATGTGAAAAAAACTTTGTTTTTTATGTGAAAAAAACTTTGTTTTTTATGTATCAAACTTATATGCGTTTTAAAGATTAAAAAACGTTTGTTTTTATGGTGTATTTTTTTAAATAATGTTGTATGTAAAAGTTACGAGGGTTTAAAAAAATGTGGAACTTGAAGATGTGGTTAAGACTGAAATACCCTTGGCATACCATTTAAAGTTTTAATTATTTACCATTATGCCACCGGATTTTTTTAGCCCTTGAATCTAATATCTAATAGATAATAATCATTCTTATATTTTTAGTTTTTCCTTCATTTTCACAAGAACCCCACCTATATAGATAAATATTTATTATAAAACAAGATCTTTATCTTCATCCCACTGACAATAAATTATTCAAATTAAATAATTGGATTTAACATAATCATTATAAATTGTTCATCTCCAACTTACAACATTTAAGATTTACGCTCATTGTTGGCCAAGTCAAGAAGTCGCCTTAGTTCTTCATATTTAAATGTTTCTTAATATGAATACGTTAATATGTATAGACTTAATTACACATATGATCCCTGTGATTTGGTTAAAATAATAAGTTTGGGTACTAACTTTTTTGAGTAATAAATTAGGGTTTGTAATTTCAATTTGTAACGAGTTTAAGTATTTACACTAAATTTTGTTAATATTTCCGTTAAGTTCACGGGCATTTTAGTCTTTTTTATTTTTATGTAACATATATATATATATATATATATATATATATATATATATATATATATATATATATATATATTATATATATATGTGTGTGTGTGTGTGTGTGTGTGTGTGTGTATGTGTGTGTGTGTATATATATATATATATATATATATATATATATGTGTGTGTGTGTGTGTGTGTGTGTGTGTGTGTGTGTGTGTGTGTGTGTGTATAAACAAATCTGAAAAGAAACCCTACATGCCCCCTCACCCCCACCCCTACCCCATGCCTCCCCATCCCCCCACCCACATTTCTCTTGTTCGTCTTCGTTGTTGCTCTTACCCCACCATCGCCAGCCACCATTTAGCCACCCCCATCGCCCACCATAACAGTTTGGTTTTACATGACCCAACCTGTTCATCCGTTGGTAAAGCTAATATATTGATTTTAAAGTAAAATCCACAATCACTGTTATGAAATTAAGAATTCGATTGGGTGTGATGGAGTTACTGTGGCTTTGGTGATTCTTTGAGATTATAGCAGATGATATGACGAGATAACTATTGAGGAGAAGATGCTATGAGGAATTAGGTGATGATCATTTGCATGTGTGATTTAAAGGCCAAATCAACTTTATTGTCGCAAGAAACCCTTAATCGACTAGTCACCTCATCGATATGCTTGAAGGCTAAAGCCCTAATATTGGAAAACCCTAATCAATAGTTGCAGGACCGGGTAAGGGTGCCTAACACAATCAGTTTCACAAAGAGGAGAGACTTGGAACACTTAACAGTTCAAATAGGGAACCAGGTTTGATTATGAGGATACTAAGAACACAAGTAAGTAATGAGACAAAACAAGCAATAATAACACATAAATATGGTTTTCAAGGAGTGTTGTATATTGCTCTCAAGTTCTATTACAAGTGTTACAAAACATATCTAAATTACAAGAACCTGAGACTTTTTATACTACATCCTACAACCATCAATACTTCGAAAGATAGTTGGAATTGACTAATCTAGAAAACAAGATCAATCTAAAGTCAAAAGGCAGATGGCCTTTTGACTAGTGACTATGACATGCCATAGCTCACATCCTTTTCTATTACAAAAAGGTTTACAGGTACAAAAGTAGGAAGTTACAGACAAAGACCTTAATCTACAGTTTACAAAAGCATGGACTTTTCACCAACTCATACAAGTTGATGAGTCTTCAGAGTTGCAGCAGAAAATGTGTCAGCTTTATGTAAAGTAGATCAAAGAAAAGTATGTCTTTCTCTATCTTTGGAAGAAATCAGTCTTCACAGCAAAATGGCTTTGGAAGACTTTGTCTCTGAAGCTTCTGAAGACTTCATCTTTGGCTTCAAAAGATTTGGACTTTGGCTTCAGAAGATTTTACACTTAGATTATTTTCTGATGTAGTGTGTAAAACTTCCGAATCACTTCTACCTTTGTACGTCCAGTGCATGCATGCAGGAAGACTTTGGTTGTTTTGGCTTCTTTGGTTGCATCAGCCTTATAATCTTCTGATATTACCTTACAAACTCCCCCTAGGCTGATGCTACCAAAACAGAGAAGTACTTCAGATGTTGATAGTCCTCATTAGGATCAAGACCAAGCCTCTCTTCATCATCTGGTCAGGATCCTTTAGACTTTTATAGTATCTTCTCATGTCATAAAGATCATGTAGAGGAAGATCAAGCATGTCTTGCCAGAAGTAGACATCTTGACCTCCTTGATCTCTGATGACACACCATCTATCCGGATTGGTAGCAAAACTCCAGGACAAGATGGGTCTTCTAATGGCAAGAAGCTCTACTTGAATAGGAGTTGGTTGAGTAGCCTATTCATGCACTTCCTCAGGATGCTCTGACTCATCCTGAGGTGTGGAGGTGGATGCCTTGGTTCTCTTCTTCTTTGAAACACTTTTCTTGGCCATTCTTTTCCTCCTCTTTGAAGCTTTCAACTGAGATGACTGGTCTTCAGCACCAGATTGTTATGTTGTGTCCCTCTCAGTTGGGATCTCTTCTCTCACAGGTTCAGATGGAGAGAGAGGAGAACCCTGTTACGGATTAGAAGATGAAGTTGGCTGAATGCAGCTCTAGGATCGGGTTGTGTTGTCTCAGGGAGTTCAACCTTCACCTCAACTTCAGGTTGAGCTAGACTTTGTGGAGAATGCAAATCTACAAGCTTTCCCTTTTTGATCTTCTGCTTGATCACTCTTACATGCTCATCCATGGTGGATAGAGACATAGGACCAAGCCTCCTTCCGGAGAATCTGTATAGCTTCAAGAAGCTCATCATCCTTTGTCTATCTTCAGACACCTTTTGGCTTTTGTGGATGATGGCCCTTGACCTTGCAGCTTCTTCCTTTAGATTTCTCTTAGCAGCTTTTCTTTCTTTTATGGCTTGTTCCTCCAGCTGCTTGAGATATTCAAACTCTATATACTCAAAGGATAAGGGAAGAAGTGCAGCTGCCTGATAGAGTCCTGTATCACTCAGGTAGTTGATCATATTCATTCTTTCAGCTTCCCTATCTACCTGAGGTTGTGCATCTGCCACAATCTCTGTCTTAGGACTTTCTTGAACTGGGGAGAGGACAGGAGCTAGTTTGTAGAGCCTTTTTAGTCTTCTTTCTTCCTTAATCTTGAGGAGCAATGCTGCATCCTCTACCTCCCTTCTCTCCTTTGACAGCTTAGTGTCAGCCAGCTCATTCAACTCTTCTAAGGGGAGAGATATGAGTTCATCAACATTATAGTTCTTGGTCCCCAGGTAGTTTAGCCTGGCTGCCCTCAACTTATCATCTTGAGTGTTTAGCCTGGGGGCAGCTCGGATAGCAGCTTGCATGAAGCCTGAGGACCCTCCTGAACTCTCTCCCCTTAGCTTCCTCTTCCTCTCTTTCTTCTCATCCTCTAACTCCTCAGAGGTCATTTTCCTCTTCCCTTTGTCACGCACAGGCCTTGGTGACTCAAAGTGGAGAGAGCTTTGGCCTTCATAGCTTGGTTCAACAGTCAAGCTCTGGCCAGAGAGAGGTTATGGTGCACCATCACTAGCTGGTGCTTCACTGAGGGTACTGGGTGCAAAAGGAGATCCTGTCTCAAGGTTCACAGGCTCAACCTCTGGGCCTTCAGTCAAGATTTTCCCTTTGAAGCTAATCTTGGGGTCCACCTCAACATCCAGTTGACCAAAGATCTCACCTGCTATCCTCTGTCTATATAATCTTGATCTTATCTTGAACTCTTCTAGTACCCTTTCTTATATCTAGTCTGCTAGTCTTCCAGCTTGTCTGTTTTGGCTTGGGTTGACAAGTGGAAGATTAACCAGATTTATACACTCATAGAAACTCAGGTTTGAAAAGTTGAAAGTTTCTTGTTGACTCTGAGTTCTAGAGATGATGAGAGCTCTTCTTTTTGTGTCATACCTCCATCCCATGATTGGGTTCTCAGAGTGAGGAGATGGGGTAGACATAGCTCTGGGTATACCCTCCTCAAATAGACTTTGAATGAGAGAGTCTACATCCATGTAGACTTAAGGAGGTTGCTGAGTATGGACTATTGCAAAAGAGGGTGGTGAATCCTCTATGTCCATACTCTGAGAAGAACTCCCAGGTTCTGTGACTGTTTGGACTTTCTCCCCCTTTTTGGTAGCATCACCCTCTTGCATAAGTGAGCTAGGGGTTGAGTCTGTCATATTCACAGGTTCTTGTGGACCTGGTTGAGTTCGTCTTGGTGGTTTCTCAGCTAGTTGGCCCTTGAGATCGGTGATCTCAAGTTGCTGGTCATTGTCCCTTCTTTCTAAGACAGTCACCTGAGATTCCAGGTGACTTATCTTTGAGACTAAATAGGTGCATGTTTGAGTCAGTTTTTGCACCTTTAGTTTCAGACTCCCCTCATCTTCATCAGAAGAATCACGGGGGGATAAGAGAATTGGACCAAGATCCTCCTCCTCATCACCAGCATATAATTCTTGGCTGCTGGATTTCCCCTGCCTTATGACAGCTTCAAGAGAAGTGTCAAAAGGCGGGGTTGCCATGGTTGAGGTCTTAAAGATGCAATCACTTACTGAAGTGAGAGCCTCTTCCATATGAATCTCCTGAACAAGTTCAAGGAGATCCACCTTAGTGATAGGTGAATGATGTGGGATAGACCTGGGTGAGACAGGAGTACTCATCTCTCCTTGAGTAGGTGTGGAGAAGAGAGACTCATGGTACTCGCTAAATGCCACGTCTTCATCATCATAGAAGTCAAGGCTGGGAATTGGTTGGTTTAGATCCAGCGGCTGGGGATGGTAACTGTTCCTGGAAGGTTGTTCACTAGAGTGTGGAGACTCTGAGTGAAGGCTTAAGGTTGTTTGGGGTATGAGCTAATCAGGCTGAGCATGAGGAACCTCAACACTGATCATATGAGAGATGGGAGTGGTTTGCTCCTCAGGGGAAGTGTCGAGTGTCCACTTCCTCCTATAAGGTTGGTGATATGGGGGCCTGCACAAGCTGAATAGCATGTGCAGGAGTTCGTGTGGTTTTTTTTCTGGTAGGTGATGGTCATTATGGGCTGGTAGATAGAAGGTGTGGGTTCAACACTAGCTGGTTCTGCTAGGTTGCCACCTTGAGCAATGAGCTCAAACATTTTTAGGGCAAGGGTTGTTTCTACCCCAGAGAAGCCAATAGTTGGCTTCCTCATTATTTTAAAGATGTCGTGCTTCATTTGTCCCAATTTAAGAATATTACCTGTTCCCCTCAACTGTGAGCCCAGTTCACAGTTGAGGATGTGCTGGACATATCTAGGGAACATATAATACTCTAGGGAGTCTAAGTTAGCAAGTAAATTGGTATATACAAATTGTGAATACCTGAACTTGACCCCCTGAAGCATTCCATGGACTATGAAGCAGAGATCTTCTAGAATCTGATCCCATCCTCCATGCTTGTTTGACAAGCTGTGTATGACAACATGGAGGAGGTACTTCCATTGGGATGAGACCTTCCCCTTCCTGAAGGTTTTGACTGAGAAGTCACCCTCATAGCCCATCTGCGCAAAGGAGTGGTTGACTGAAGCTTTGGGGAAGGACAAGTCACCTTCTACATCATCCAGCTGAAGATGTGTGTTTATGGTGGCCGGAGTGATGAAGATTGTCCTCCCCTGCACTGTGACAGACAGTGCCTTCTCCCCGTCCATGGAGACCTCTACGCAGGTCAGCCAGAACTCCAACAAATGATCCTCATAGAGAGGAGGATCAATGGTGAGGGAGGTGAAGTAGTTGGTCAAAGAAAGGTAATGACAAACCTCTAAGAAACCTGGATCTTTCTCAGAGTCTAACAGAGCAACTTGATTATGTTACCTATGAAGATGCATGGAAAAATCATGTTGATTTCTACTGTTAAGGTTGGCCATTTGAAGTAGCTTTCGGTGAAGAAAGATAAGAACGAAGGCGGTTTGTGGGTGAAATTAGGTTAGAGAACAATATAGATGAAGAGGAGAGTGAGAAGAGGGGGAACCATTGAGAATATATATGAAATGGATTTGAAACAAAGTTAATGCAAAAAGATAAACTTTAAAATCCGAAAGTAGGTCCCACCTCTGAAAAAATGCCCAAAAAGGTAGTTATTTTGGAAGTTGAAAATCTTCCGAAGGTAATTTAGCTTCGGAAGTTTTTAAGAAAAAGCTTCTGAAATCAATTTGGTTTCGGAAGATATTCTTAAGAGTTGTAAAAATTTGGCTTCGTAAGAAAAATACTTAGAAATTTTTTTTCTTCCGACACATACTTGGTTTCAGAAGATATTAAGAATTGCGAGTTTTATTCTAAAGAGAATAAATCTTCTGAGACTTAATTGCTTTCGGAATATATTTGTCCTTCAAATACATGTAAGTACTTAGAAGCATATTTAAGCTTCGGAAGATATTCTCAGAATTTCTTTTAAAGTTAAATTTCTTATAAGTAGTTAGTTGATTTGAAGACATAAATTTCTTCTGAAGTCAACTTGAAATCTTCTGAAGGAAAATATGTTTGAAAAATTTTCAAAAATACAAGGAATATCATAAAAAATTTTCTTCCAAAATACACTGGGCTTATGAAGGTGATAAAATAGACAACTTAGGATATACAGGTTTTAGAAATAAAGTTGATTTAAGTTTTAAAAAAATCTACTTAAAGTTAATCATCCCAATAGCTGATACAAGATATTTGAATCTCTGTTCATCAAAAGCTTTAGTGAACAGATCAGCATATTGTTCACTTTTGTTAACTTTGACTAATTTGATTAATCCCTTCTCAAAATTATCTCTAATCAAATGATACCTGAAGTTGATGTGTTTGGTCCTTGAGTGTTGTACAGGATTCTCTATAATGAAGATAGCACTGTTGTTGTCTATGTGGATGGGAGTGTCTTTGAAGTTGAATCCATAGTCCAGCATCTGATTCTGAATCCAGAGCACTTGAGCACAGCAACTTGCAGCAACAATGTATTCAGCCTCAGCAGTTGATGCAGAGACACAGGATTGTTTCTTGCATTGCCATTCCACCAAGGAATTGACATCCCCCAGATGTAGACTTTGCAGTCATGTTGCAACCACTATAGTCACTATCTGTATAAACATACAGATTGAAGTCAGAACTCTTGATGACAAGTCCATAAAGAGCTTTATCAAGCTTGCAGACATAATCAGGATGATCTGGGTCTGCAAAGCCAGGTGGTTGTTTGACATACACCTCATCATCAATCACCCCATACAGAAAAGCACACTTTACATCAAGTTGATAGACCTTGAAATCCTTGGATGCAGCAAAAGCCAGTAATACTCTTACAGCTTCAAGTCTTGCCACAGGAGCAAAAACATATGTGTAATCAATTCCCTCTTCTTGTGTGTACCCTTGAACAACTAGTCTTGCCTTGTTCTTGATGACAAGTCCTCTATCATCCTTCTTGTTTCTAAAAACCCACTTGGTTTCTATAATAGTCTTCCCATGAGGAAGAAGACATAGGTTCTAAACCTTTTGTCTTTTAAATTGAAGCAACTCCTCTTGCATTACTTCAACCCATCTTCCATCTTTCAAAGCATCATCAACTTTCTTTGGCTCTACTTGGGACAAGAAGCAAGATTATAGACAAACATTTTTGTCATGGGTTTTTCCTCTTGTTCTCTCCCATGTATCAACATCTCCAATGATGTTTGTGGTGGGGTGTGACTTATGGATCCTGAGTTAAGGGATCACAGCAAGTTGATTTGAAAGATCTAGATTAGAGAAATTCATATCTGGCAATGGAGTGTCACCCACCACATCAACACACTTATCAAGTAAGACTTGATCCAATAAGTGTGTGATATCATTTATGTTGTCTTCTATGGAGTGGTTATCAGTATCAAGAAATTCTTGATCACTATCACCACCTTTATTTCCTCCTACATTTGAAGCTCCTTCACCTGAGTTTTGAACCTCTGAGCTGGAATTTGAAGGCATCTCAGATGTATCAGCTGAATTTGTCATGTTTGTGCTGATAGGATCTTCATTTGCAGGGTTAGTCACCAATGGAGCTGACGTAGTAATCTTGCTTGGTCTTCTCAGCTCAAATCTTGGGTCGAGATCTCCTATTGATATGTTATTTGTAGATCCTGAAACATTCTCACAAGACTTGTTAAAACAGTTGGTAACTAAGTCAAGATCAAATAGCCAATCCAGACCAGAACCTTTCACACTAGGAGTGTGCTCATTGAAGGTCATATTGGCTGACTCCTCAACTACTCTAGTTCTGAGATTGTATACTCTATAAGCCTTGACTTGGGAAGAATATCCAATAAAGTGTCCATCATCTGACTTCTCATCAAATTTGGCTACTTGATCTTTGGTATTCAAGATGGTGCAAGGACATCCAAATGACCTGAGGAAACCAATAAATGGTCTCCTTTTGTGCTACAGCTCATAAGGAGTCTTACCATGAGTCTTAACCACTAAAACTCTATTTTGCACATAACAGGTTGTGTTAACTACCTCTGCCCAGAAGGTGATGGGCAGTTTAGAGTCAGAAAACATGGTTCTAGCAGCTTTAATATGTGTCCTGTTTCTCCTCTCAGCAACACCATTTTGCTGAGGTGTCCTGGGAGCACTATATTGTCTTGTAATACCCTTTTCATCACAAAATGTATCAAGTATTTGGTTCTTAAGTTCTGTTCCTTGATCACATCTTATGGTCTTGACCTTGTGATCAGATTGATTCTTAATTTTCAAAATAAAGTTCTTCAAGATCTCAGGAGTCTCATCCTTAGTTCTAAGGAAAAAGACCCAAGTGAATCTTGTGAAATCATCTGTGATCACTAAACAATATGAGGTCCTTCCTAAACTCATTACACTGGTGGGGCCAAAGAGATCCATATGTAATAAGTGTAGGGGAGTAGTGATAGAGTTCTTTTCCTTTGGCTTGTGAGACACTTTGTATTGCTTCCCTTTCAGGCATGCAACATAATGATCATGACTTGTAAAGTCTTTCTTTGGCATTCCAGTTACCAAATCATTCTTAATTAATTTATTTATGTTCTTAAAGTTTACATGGCACATTCTTTTATGCCATAGGAAAGACTTATCACTATTTGCTTTAGATAGAAAGCAAGAAACCTCTCCTGAGGGAGATGTTTTCTGCAAGTCTATCTTGTACATGTTCCTTTTCCTGGGGATTCTGAACAGGATATGCTCTTAAAGAATGACCACCCCAGGGTTGAGAACAATGCACTCATGCTTAGTAAAGAGCATGTTAAGTCTCTGATCACAAAATTAGGATACACTCAGTAGATTGTATCCAAGATCCTTAACAAAATATACCTTCTCAATGGTGAGCTTACCATTTGTAACCATACCCCTTCTAGTGATGTAACCACCAGCATCTCCTCCAAAAGCAACTGGTCCTCCATCAATTTTCTCAAAATTATGAAGCAAGGAACCATTGACAGTCATGTGTCTGGAACAGCCACTATCAATGGTCCACATATTTCCCTTGGTCTTTAGTTGTTCCTGCATAAAAAGAAGTGATTAGTTACACTTGGAAACCTAAGCCTCATTGGTCTTGGGCTTTTCAAAGTGATCTGAAGACAATATAACAGTAACAGATCCTATATTCAAGCTTTGAGGATCATTAGTTGCTGTTGATGAATAACTCTCAATCACCAGGTCTTTCTTCATCTTCCACACCATCTTTGGAAGATTGGACTTGACCTTCAACACCTCGGAAGTTTCAATAACTTCTGAAGTTTTGGATACTGGACCTTCGAAAGATCTTACTTTCACTGCAGCAAGCATTCCTTTCTTCCGAGATGAAAATTTCTTCTGAATGAAAGTTTTCACTTGTCTTCTTCTTCACTTTGGAGCTTCCGAAGGAAATAGATTTTCCTTTCGAAGCTTGCTTTTCCTTCTTCTTCCCAGAAGCTTTCTCTTTGACCATGTGGATAGTGCTTTTGGGATTGTAGATGCAATCCTTAGTCAGATGAGAAGTACTACCACACATGATACAGTCCATTTGCTTCCTTTTGGGAGTCTTCTTTTGAGAGCAAGACTGAGTTTGATCACTTTCCTTCTCCATATTCATCTTCATAGATGATGCAACAAGCTTCTTAGGAAGAGGCTTGCTCTTGGAGCTGGATGGTTCAGGCTGTGTAGCAGTGGTACATAGTTGGTCAGTCTTCTTCTTCTTGCTGGAATGGTTTGAAACTAAACTAGAACTCCTGGTACTAGAGTTCATAGTTGAGTCTTCAGCCTTTACCACTTCAAACCCTGCAGAGATGAACACTTGTTTTCTGCTTGGAGTCAAAAGTGGCCTTGATCTTTTGAGCCTTCTTTGATCTTTTCTTAGCTCTTCTAATCAAGTTCTTCCTCTTTGACTTGGTCATTCTCGACTTTTTCCTCTCCTCAGGAGAATAGTGACCCTTCTTAGGATGATCTTCTTCATTCTTCTCAGAGTTATCCTTCACTATCTCCTCTTCATCCTCTTCAACAATAGGGTCTATAAGGGGAAGCTCATCTTCACAAGTTCCACACCTTGTTGATCTTACAGACAATAGAGTGTGTGGAGGAGCTATCTCAGTAGATCCTAGTCCCTGCTTATTCTGATAATAAACTTTCGCATGTAGGGATGAGGATATTATGTTCTTGAAGGTTTCTTCTTCAAGAAAACATTTTTCTGCCCTGGCTTTGCTGATCACAAGCTCAACCTGGCATTTAGTTAACTTTGTGATGAGATCATTGATTTGAGTCCTGTAGTTAGTGTGCTCATGCTTAAGAGTTGAAATGGTTTTCTCTAGATATTCTATCTTAAGTTTATAATCTTTTTCAGCTCTTATAAAATCAGCTTTTAAGATATTTAAGGACTCAAGATCAGATCTCATCTCTAAGTTATAGGACATGTATCTATTAACTTTAGCAATACATTCAGGTGTGCAGAGATGTTCCAATACCTTGGCTTTATCATGATCTGCCATCAATGCTTGGTTTGGAGATGCATATTCCACCTGGAAGCTCCAGTCAAAGCCTCCTTCTTCAACAGCAACTGCGGCTTGCTGTCTTGGCTTCTCATTCTGGTGAGCTCCTTCAGTGTAGTTTGGCCTGGTTTGTTCTTGCCCACCATTTAACCTTAGTGCCTTGCACTCTCTGGCAAAGTGTCCCATTTGGTTACAGTTGTAACGCTTCACTTTGCTTTTTTCAAGCCCAAACTTTCCACTGGCTGCATTGCTAGGAAACTTCCTTCCAGTCCTCTTATAGAACTTGTTGGTCCTGTGAGTGAGAAAAGCCATCTGCTGGACTATTTTCATATACTCCAGATCATCTGGATGGATACAGACCAGATCTTCAAGGGTGAAGAGAAAGTTGCCTGAACTTTCATTAGAAGACACAAAAGCTTGTGAAGAGCTTGTCTCCTGGAATGGGCTTCCAGGGATGTAGCCTTCCCTTGGTGTCTCCGGAAAGGTGATGAAAGGACCCTTTTGTGATTTGACTAGGTAGCAGATGAGATCCAGATGGATTTTGCATGTTCATCTCCATCTAGTACATGAAGGGCTGAACTCTGTTGCTTGTTGAAGTTACCAGATGGATTTTGCATGTTCATCTCCATCTGGTAGCCACTGAGGATACCATACAACTCTATGAGAGTAAGGGTTTTGAGGTTCTTAGTCCTCTTGGTGACCACACAATAATATGTCCATTGTCTGGAAGAGAGGACCTGAACTTCCTCACAATGTCCCTGTTCTCAAGAGTTACTCCAACATCCGCCAGAGTATCCACAATCTCAAATTACCTGAAGTATTGTTGAGTCATGGTTTCACATGTCTTGAAGGTGAAGTTCTCAAACAGCTGCTTCAAGAGGTCTTTCTTGTTTTCTTTTGCTTCATTAGACCCCTCATACATCAACTTTAGTGCATCCCAAAGTTGCTTGGCTGTCTTGCACTTCTTAAAGCCTTTGTAGATAGAGTTTAGAAGAGTAGTTTAGAGGGCGATCATGGCTTTCTGATTAATATCAATCTTCTTCCAGTCTTCTTCAGAATAGTCAGCCACTTCCTTTGGTATCATACCACCACCAGCAGCAGCTGAAGAGGTGGATAGTACAAGAGGTCTATCGACAACAGACCCCCATATCCTGGAGTCTTGAGACTTGATAAAGCCTTCCATTCTTTGACACCAAGTATCAAAGTCTTCAGGAGTGATCAGTGGGGACTTTGTCATTGTACATGTTTCCATATCAGCCTTTGTGATAGCTGCCATTTGAGATGTTAAGTGAACTGTGAAACTGAGAGGATTAAAGATGGTGGTAATATCAGAAGATTATAAGGCTGATGTAACCAAAGAATCCAAAACAACCAAAGGTCTTCCTGCATGCATGCACTGGACGTACAAAGGTAGAAGTGCTTCGAAAGTTTTACACACTACATCAGAAAATACTCTAAGTGTAAAATCTTCCGAAGCCAAAGTCCAAATCTTTCGAAGCCAAAGATGAAGTCTTTCGAAGCTTCAGAGACAAAGTCTTCCGAAGCCATTTTGCTGTGAAGACTGATTTCTTCCGAAGACAGAGAAAGACATGCTTTCTCTTATCTACTTTACATAAAGCTGACACATTTTCTGCTGCAACTCTAAAAACTCACCAACTTGTATGAGTTGGTGAAAAGTCCATGCTTTTGTAAACTGTAGATTAAGGTCTTTGTCTATAACTTCCTACTTTTGTACCTGTAAACCTTTTTGTAATAGAAAAGGATGTCAGCTATAGCATGTCATAGTCACTATTCAAAAGGCAATCTACCTTTTGACTTTAGATTGATCTTGTTGTCTAGATTAATCAATTCCAACTGTCTTTCTAAGTATTGACGATTGTAGGATGTAGTATAAAGAGTCTCAGGTTCTTGTAACTTAGATATGCTTTGTAACACTTGTAATAGAACTTGAGAGCAATATACAACACTCCTTGAAAACCAAATTTTTGTGTTATTGTTGCTTGTTTTGTCTCATTACTTACTTATGTTCTTAGTATCCTCATAATCAAACCAGGTTTCCTATTTGAACTGTTAAGTGTTCCAAGTCTCTCCTCATTGTGAAACTGATTGTGTTAGGCACCCTTACCCGGTCCTGCAATAGTCGTGTAGTGGGATGAGGTGATGATGTGTTGGAGGGTGCGGTGGTTTCAGGCGGTGAACTGCAGATGACGAAGAACCGGAGGCGTCAATGTTGTGTGGCGTCAAAAGGATGGTTGTTTGTCAAATGAATGGGAGGGTGATGAACAAGACCTGATGGTGATGATGACGACTTGATGGCGGTGATTGTTGTAACAAGCAGGAAACCACACCGGATATTGTCCGCTACTTGGAGAGAATACCTCCATCACGGGTTTAAAACGCGTCCGATAGGGAAGGTATCCTACCCCTTATAAAGAGACTTTCGTTCCCCTTCCCAAACGATGTGGGATGTTACATCCTCCCCACTTAGGAGAACAGCGAGGATGCTGGCACACCGGCCCGGCCCTGGCTCTGATACCAACTGTAACAAGCAGGAAACCGCACTGGATATTGTCTGCTACTTGGGGAGAATAACCCCATCACGGGTTTAAAACGCGTCCGATAGGGAAGGTATTCAGCCCCTTATAAAGAGACTTTCGTTCCCCTTCCCAACCGATGTGTGATGTTACAATTGTCGGTGATGTGGAGGGTCGGTTGTTGCTGTGGGCATTGGTTTTTTTTAGAAAAAGGGAGATGTTGGATAGGTGGACTTAGTTCTTTAAATTTAAAAGATGGGTCCCACTTTTATTATTGTTTTAAAATTTTAATATTAGTTGTAAAAGGGTAAAATTGTAATTTTATCATAATCTAATAGAAAATCTAACGGAAGTTAGTATTAATATCCAAACTCGTTACAAAAATGAAATCAAACTCAAATTTGTTACTAAAGAAAAGTTAGTAACCAAACCTATTATTTTAATCAAACCACAAGAATTTTTTTGTAATTAATTCATATGTATATGATATTTTGAACGAAGTTTAGTATACAAACTCATAAACTAAAAAGGGAAAAAGTTATAGATCTTCAAGGTATAAGAAATTTTTTCTTGAAGTCACTTGATCAATAATTTTATCATATTGACTTGTTTTTTTTATAAACCATAGCTCTAAATTAAGTGTCAATTTAAACTTCTTGATAAGACGACAATATATAAAACAAACCTTGTAATCTTATCAAATTCATCCATATAAAATACAGTTAATATAAATTTTGCTTTTCTTTTATATTTGTCAATAATCAATGACATTTTGTAAATTATTAATACTAGCAACTAATGCAGTATTTATTGTAACTATAGATACAAATAAAACATTATCAGGCACATAAATATTTTAACACATATAATTAGATTAATTTCCAATTAAATAAAATTATAAGTCACTGAAACTTTAAAATTCAATTAAGGGGTTAAAAAAGTACTTTGGCGGTGGAAGACTAGCATGTTACAAAGAAGATGCACTCATGTTGATTCACCATCTATCTTCTCTTATTTGATTCTTTATTTCTATAGCATAATTAGAATGAATACGAACTTACCTACAAAGATGACAACCACCCGTAATGCTAAGATATAATGATAGACTCATAACTTTCACCGATGCAACACCAATCTCGATCTCTTTATATGTATTAGAGAGACCACTTTCGTGCTGATAATGTATTGTAAAACTATTCTAATAACAACAAATATAAGAAAAAGATATAAAGAGAGGAGAGATGTTTATTCATTGATTAGTTATATTATAGAATACATTACACGGAGATATATATAGGAGAATAAACTTGCAGAAGACATTTAATTTATTTTAGGTGTTGATAAACATAATAATATATATATATATCAATTTATAACAAAAAATTATATATCGAAATCTATCCCAATAATTATTTACATTTTTTGACATAAGGCATTTTTACAATAACCACTCTACTATTTATTTTAGTGCCAACACTAATTATTACATTTTAAAAAGTCAAATAAGTTATTTTTATTTTTTTTTTCTCTCTGTATATTATAAATTCAAGTCATTTTTTAATCAATAATTTTTAAATTATATTTTTTTAGTAAATAAAAACTAAGTATTATGATTTAAAATACATTTTTTTAAAATCAAAATTGTCTAAACTTATAAATTTGCTTATAAAAACAACAAAACTTACTTAAATGATGAAATATTTTAACATCAATCTTTTTGAAAAATAAAAGTTATATAAAAACATTGTTTCAAGACAAACCCGGAGTATTAAACAACGAGATATTATAAACAACGAGATATTAATAAAAACCGAAATTATTTCAAAGTAATATTAATCTAAAATGAAAGTTATAAAAATAATAAAAATGTTTTATCAACCAATCAAAATACTTACTCATACGTAATTTTAATCTACCTTATATTTAATATTTTACAGTTCTTAACTTTTCACTAATATATATTTAATAGTTTACTTATTAAACCTATGTAATACACGGGGTTATAGCATAGTTAAGAAATACATCATTACGGTCGCGGACATGTGCATTGCATTGGTTTGAGTTTACATATGTAATATGTTCCCCTCATGGTTGTCGTTCTTGATACCATTTTGTTTTGCGATTAATTCGTCCGTCAAACCAAACATATTTCTTAAACACATTTATTTTAATTGTAATTGTTCTTGTCGAAATTGATCCCATAAAATGTTTAAGGCAAATTAATATTTAAAAAAGAAATTGCTTTTCGTTTAATTAATATATTCCCGATAAAGATGTAACAAGCCATGTTGAATGTAATTGGTTTTTACAATAAAGATGCTTTGTTGTTTATGTGCATTGAATCCTAAAATAGAAAATAGTTATTTCACAAAATGAACTTTTTAATTTGTTGTAAAATTTTGTTCCAACTATTGATACAATAACCTTTTTATTCCATTTACATATGCAAAACCTTTCACTACTTTTGATGGGATTCATAAATGTTAAAATTCTTTTGGTTGTTAGAATTATGGATTTCATCCACATTCTAATCTCACATAGTCACATGTTAGATTGCATGCACATGAGTTGTTATTGTATTTTCATTGAATCATTCTTAAATAAAGAACATGAACAGAAATTTACGTACTAGTAATAATGATGGGATGATGTTTTCGTTTTTTGAATCTTTTCATTTATAACAATCCAATTTGAACATAACTTCCATTGTTTATGCAAAATTCTTAGACATCATTTTTGCATGGAAATTCTAGTTGTCAAATTGTATTATTTACTATTTATTGCTTCAAGGTCAGCGCTCTCTTTTCTTAAAACAATTTCAAAGTCGTTCCACTTGCGTACAATGGGTTGTGGCGAATTGGATATCAAGATGCAATGAAACAACTGTGTAGATATCTTAACTGACTCTTGCAGTCTTGCACAATGAGTAAAACCCGGATGGCGCAACAAGTTTTTCTTGTTTATGATTGCTTGTTTAAATTATTGTAATAATTATCTCTATAAATAATTATAAAAATAATGATGATTTGCGTTAATGCGCTTAAACTCTTCAAAACACAATGATTGATATACTCGTTTTGTGACTCATTAGGATCATATTTCATTAACAATATTATCATATGTTGATTTAGGCAATTAGGTTCAACAATACCGGCGAATGTGTTATTGACGTATCGAGACGACAAGAGGGACACGTAACAAGGAGACAAGTGGATGATGTAATGAGCAAATGGGGTATACGATTTTATTTACCAAGATATATGAGCGTATTGAGCCGTTTGATGATGACACACTGTGTCCATTTATTGGGATACCAACATATTGTGCAATCCAACACATGGGCGGGTTACAGCTTAGCTATGTTATCAGAGTATTGTGTCTATTGCGTCCACTCATGTCAAGATTTGAACCACTTACGATATTTAAAAATGAAAATTAAAAGTTCATATTTATTTTTGTAAGTCTTAAGTTTTATTAGTCAATTGTTTATTTTAATGATTTTTCCTTTGTAAAAACGACAAAATAGGGGTGAAAAGGAAGGCAGAAAGATAAGAGAGTGACGAGGGTAACTAGCTCGAGGGCTTAAATCTGATAATATACACATATATTTGATTAATAAGACTAGATTTGAAGATTTTTTTGTTTGAACAACCATGTATAGAAAATTTATAGATAAAATTTGCCCATAACCTTTTAATTCTAGGATTTATGGGCAGTTTAGTAATATCTGAACCAATAAATATTAAATCTACTGATTGGTTAAGAGACTCTGAACTAATAAGTACCAAATCAATAAGTGTTGTTTAGTTGAATATCCGAACAACTATGTAAAATGACTATTTTATCCATCTAAATTATTTTGTGCTAAATAAAATGTAGTTGTTGGTTTGAGGAGTATGTATATCATCGCTCGACACTAAATTTCAGCAATTGACGCAACTATTCCAAGTCTCTTATTAAATAAATTCATATCCTTTAACAAACATGCTACTGAAATAACAACAATTTGTATTTTGTAATGCTAGTTGAAGAAATAGAATTAAAATCTAGCTAACCACAAAAACATGTTAAAAGGTGCATTCAAATGCTTATGAAATTCTAAATTTCTTTGTTAAAAATAATATAAAGAGGGACACTTATAAGTGATAAAAGAAAAGTCTACATGATTAACAAGATGATTATTCAAATTCAGTTTAATAATCAAACTATCAAAGTAAATAAAACATACTCTATGTTCATTTGAAAAAACGGTAAAAGAGATTTTTGTTTGAAACACATTAAAAACAAATCATTCAGAACCAAATCTAAACAATAATGACAAGAATGAATAGAAATAGAAACCTCTTTTCATTAATCAATGAAAATTTCATCACCACCTATCTTCTTCGAGTGCGAGTACAGCCCGATGGATTGTAGATGGTCGATTATAGGGGTTGGAAGAAATGGAGGTGGATGGGAGAAGTGGATATGTATGAAGGGTTTTGTTTGAGAATAAGTGTTTTTGTCCATTTATTCATTCAGCATCTTTTTATAGCTGAACTATTAAAAGACTATTTGAATGATTAAAAGTTATATATTTTCCAACCAAACAGTTAACTTCTTATAGATTCAAACGTAATTTTTTAATAAAATAATTAAAAGGTTACTCAACAACCCATCACTTTTTATCACTATGCCCCAACCCCACTTGATTTTAAGCTTTTCTAATATAAAAACCAAGCATAAGAAGTGAAATTATTCTTAACACGACCGGTTTAAGTTAAACTTTTATGATGGGTTTTTAGTTGCATCAATAATAATAAGTAACAAAAAATAACAAATACATTCCTCCACCCACGCCCAACACTCTCTCTGTACCCACCATTGTTACATCCCCCGAGGTCACCCATACACAAAACGCACACACAAACAAAACAAAAGAAACTTTGTTGCAGGAGAAAGATAAAGTAAATGTGTCTTTGTGTGTGTTTAAATAATAAAGGTGGAACTGAAAACCCTTTTCACAGGGAAGCCGATAAAAAGCACTTTCATCCTGTTGCATGCGTTGGTCTCTATAACCTTCATCATCATCATCAGTATCATCACTCTCCTGTGCTCTCTTTCTCTGTTAGTTTTCAAAATCTTTGCTTCATCTCTCACTTGTTAGTTTGATTTGGTGAGTTCCATATTACTTCTACATGTAACATGTCTTAAGAATTTGTTTTCTTCTGTGTGTTTTTATTGTAGATCTTTTTTTAACTGGTTATGCTTTGTACTTACAAAAATAAAACCACTTTGATTGTCAGAAATTCATCATCTTCATTCTTTGTCTCTGGTTGTTTCTTCATCTAACAGGATCTTGACATTGGTGTTATTCTATGCTACCCATTATTTTACTTTCAGTTTTGGATCTTATTAAAAAAGATATAATTGTTGGTTTGCAGTAGAGATGGAGTCATTGTATATGAAATAGTGGTGATTCACACAAAGTAACAGAAAAGAACATAACAGGGAGAAAGTATGCCTACAGTGCAAATCAAAGGTGTTGAACAACACCTTGTGATCATCAAACCCAAAACCAGTTGGAACTTGCAAAATCAAACCAACCCGGAAGTCCCCAAAACTGGAATCAGTCAGCCTGCAAAGAATAAAGGAAGGAGAAGAGGCCGAGGCGGCCGAAAATCGCGCGATTATGTAACCGATTCTTGCAGTGCAAAGTCTCAATCTTGTAGCAAATTGTTGAGTTTGAATGAAGTTGAGGGTTCAAGCAAGTCTTTGAGTTTTGCTCCTAGGCCTGGGTTTGGTCAAACTGGGAAAGTTTGTATGGTCAAAGCTAACCATTTCATGGCACAGTTACCTGATAAGGACTTGAATCACTATGATGTAAGCTTTGATTACTTTCTGCTTTAGCTATTTTCTTTTTTGTGATGATATGATTTGGGGCCCTTGATTGATATAAAACTGGCTTTCCTTTGAGCCCACTAATAATAATAATGACAAGAGTGTTAAATTAAATGCACATTTCCAACAAGTGTACTTTTCATTCACTAGTGGGCAAATTAGAGTACAAGTGAAAGTGATTTGTGTTAAATATGTATTATTTTTTTTCCCTTTCACACACAGGTTAGCATATTTCCTGAAGTAGCATCACAAAGTTTGAATAGAGATATCATGGCAGAGTTGGTTAAGCGATACAAAGATTCTGATTTAGGGACGCGATTGCCTGCTTATGATGGCAGAAAATCTTTATTTACCGCTGGCGAACTACCTTTTGTATGGAAGGAGTTCAAGATCAAACTGGTGGATGAAGAAGATGGGACACAAATGAGTCCTAAGTAAGATTTTTTGAATGCTAAATGAATATACTTAGTCAATTTCCACTTGAGGGAACACATTGACAAAATAAATGCTAAAGGCTTATGATTTAATAGGTTTAATGCATTATAAATGCACTTTGGGCTACTTTGACCTGTTTAGTTTTGAGCTATTTTTTACCTTAATTTATGAGTTTCAAAATGTAACAGATAAATGGGTCGAAAAGGCCATGTGTTGAAGTTTTGTTCTATTAAACTTAGTTGTGTCATGTGTGTATGAGCTATGATAGACTTTCATGATTAATTTCAGAAGAGAGAGGGAGTACAAGGTGGTGATTAGATTTGTGGCATGTGTAAATATGCACCATTTAGGCCAATTTCTCGCTGGTAAATGTACAGACGGTCCACAACAAGCCCTTCAGATTTTAGACATAGTGTTGAGAGAGCTCTCGACAAAAAGGTGGCAGCTTTCAGGAATATAAACTTTCATTATGCATTATTGCATATATTTACCTTTTTTTCCTGTTTTTACGTATGTCCAACTGTATTCTGAGTAGGTATTGTCCTGTTGGAAGATCTTTCTTTTCTCCTAACATTCGGAAACCGCAGCCGCTTGGTGAAGGCCTGGAATCATGGTGTGGATTCTACCAGAGTCTTCGACCAACTCAGATGGGCTTATCTTTAAATATTGGTTACAACTCTCTTCACTTAAGAACTTTAAACCATCACTGTCAAACTAAATTCTAAAATTTTTTAACTGTACTTGTCGTTTTTAATGTTTAGATATGGCATCAGCTGCTTTTATTGAGGCACTCCCAGTAATAGATTTTGTGGCCCAGCTCCTTGGTAAAGATGTGTTATCTAGACCTTTGTCTGATTCTGATCATGTAAAGGTATTCCTTTCATTCATGGATGGATCACAACGGGTGCCAAGATAGGTTTGACCACGGTTCTGGTTCAAGACAGTCGCTTGGTTGACTCGAAACAATTTTCCTAAAAAAAATTCCACTTTTAATAGATTAATAAGTGCTACAATAAAATTACAGATATTATAGCATTCGAAGTTTTGAACCATTTTCCTTTGGTCAAATTTTCTTGATTGGACCCATTTGATATAAAAAGTAACCAAAATCAACCCGTTTATATGTAAATTGGTTTAAATTTCCACCTTTGGTGATCTAAAAAAGGTAAGGATTTTATTATACATTTAAAAAATACATATGTTGTAGATAAAAAAGGCTCTTAGAGGAGTGAAAGTTGAAGTGACCCATAGAGGGAGTGTTCGAAGAAAATATCGAGTTTCTGGATTAACGTCACAACCCACAAGAGAATTAGTGTAAGTTTTAATCTACAAAAGAACAAGTATTCTTCAGTTGTGCATTTAATAAATAACTTTGATTAAGTTTTAATTTTAATAGATTTCCAATTGATGACAATGCAAACATGAAGTCTGTTGTGGAATACTTTCAAGAAATGTACGGATTCACAATTCAGCTTACACATCTCCCTTGCCTGCAAGTTGGAAACCAAAAGAAGGCCAACTATTTACCAATGGAGGTTAAAATTTGTTGATTTTTTTGTTGGTTGACTTGACTACTCTATAATTTACATTTGATTCCTTGTTTGGTCAGGCCTGCAAGATCGTCGAAGGGCAACGATACACAAAAAGGTTGAATGAGAAACAAATTACCGCACTATTGAAAGTTACCTGCCAAAGACCCAGGGATCGCGAAAATGATATTTTGCAGGTAATTATATTTGACTGGTTACATTTTTTAATAATATCTGGCCTTCAAGATAAAGGTCTGTCTTGTGAATATCAAAAAAAAAAAAAAAGAAAACTAAAGGCTTTGCAAGAATGATTTTGGATAAAAGTGCCAATTATGAATTCTTTTTATCATATATCCATGTTGGGAGTGCTGGGTCACAAGTCAAATGGGTCCATATTAACATTTGTCCAAGTTTTGGAAGTTCTATTTATAGTTGGTGTGCCAGGTATGATTGATGTGAGAAAAAATCTAGCAATTTATTTATAAAACAAATTTACTAGCTGTATCAAAATTAATACACTGAAAAGTAGTGAACATGTCATGTATAGTACAGATAATGTAAGTTCAACTGACTATTGATCTCTCGAGGAAATTAGATAAACAGCTTTGACCAATTAATTAAACTGATTTTAAATTAAGTAGGAGCCAATTGGTGGGTTGATCGACTCCCCCTAATTCCATACAGTTTTCAAATACAATTATAGTTTGATTATGGTTTCTACACGTGTTAGTTCCTGGCGCCGTTGTTAACATATAAAAATATAAAAGCCTAAATGCAATTCCCTATTTTTGATTATGATAATTATTCAAGTATTAACAGAGCTCTCTACTTCTCTTTTAAATAATTCATATTCAAGTATTTTCAGAAATACTGCTTAGATTAATAACCAAATTGTACACCCTTTAACAGATTAAAGCAATCTTTCATTAAGGTTCATCTTCTTCAAGTTAACTAGAGAAGATGGACTGGACTTAAAATACATAATAAAATACTCAAAGATTGAGTACATAAGTATCATGAATAGACTGCTAGAAAGAACAGGAAATGAAGGATTGTTAAGCTTCTTGTACTATCACAATAAATTCTATGTATAATTTGGGCGATATAATGATTCCAGAAACTATATTATTGCAATGATAATCTAAATTTTGACTAATGTAGGAGTTTAAAAATAGACGTTATGCTCATTATATTGTAGACGCTTTTTGTGCTTTTTTGAACTCAGACAGTTCAGCAAAATTCATACAATCAAGATTCATATGCAAATGAATTTGGTATCAAAATCAGTGAAAAGTTAACATGTGTAGAAGCAAGAGTGCTTCCTGCTCCTTGGGTAAGAATGCTCTCTATAATCATCTAATTTTTCTTTACTTTAATGGTTTCTTCTTTTCAACTTTTTAAATTGACTTTCTCTTAACAAATACTTATATCAGCTAAAATATCATGATGCTGGGAAGGAAAAGGCTTGCTTACCTCAAGTTGGTCAGTGGAATATGATGAACAAGGTATGTATCCCTAGCGCTCGGAATTCGTGTTTTTTAAAATATTCTGTAGGTAGCAATCATAGACACATTTTGAAGATGATTTAAATTTCAAGAAATTGGGTGATCAGGATATATCATGTATTTTATCAATCCTCTAATATGCACATATAGTATTATAACTTTTTTTGTACATGACCAGAAAGTGTTTAGCGGGATGACTGTTAGCCGGTGGGCATGCATAAACTTCTCTCGGAGTGTCAAAGAAAGTGTTGCTCGTGGATTTTGTAATGAACTGGCTCAAATGTGTCAAGAATCTGGCATGGTATTGTATCTTTTTTCTTCTTCACTCATTTGTTCTATTAACATGTCACATTAAGTAATAGAAATAAAGTAACAAAGAATACCCTTGTTGTTTGTGGTTTTATATGTTCCAAGTTTCATAGCATACATGTGGGAATGCATGATCTATTTGAGAGGAAAACCCTCTGCATTATAGGGGGTGCTTAGATGTGGGTTTTAAACTTTTCTTATGTGATTTTTTATAAATCAGAATCCATAAAACGGATGGAAAGAACTACTGTTTAAATGTGTTTCGCTATTTCAAGTTGTAATGATGAGATAATCAGTTTGCAAATTCTGAGTTTTCTAAAAGAACATTCTTCACGGATTAGACAACCCTGTCTACAAGGGCAACAACGGATCAATACATGCATTTATGATCACTGTTGGATGGGTCCATGGTAATCCAGCTCGTCAAACAGCTGTGGACTGCAGGCAAAGACATTATTCACCTTTTAAGACCATTTTTCTCTAGAATCGGCCATCTATTGACTTTATGGTAGATAAAGGACAGATGCAGTGACCTATATAAACAAACCTCTTTTGAGGAGTTGTGGCATTCAATTTATGATCGTTTCATGCAACACAGTGCAGTAATCTTTCTCCTTTTGTATTTAGTTCAACCTTTTGATCAAGTATTCTCCCTTTGTTTGATTGTCATAATGAGCCCAATTCCTTTCCTTTCTCATAAGGCCCTTTGGCAACATTTGCGAAATAGGAGATTCAAATAAGGTGATTTTGTTTTACACTCTGATATAGTGCAAAAATATTGGTCACAAACTTGTTATTTGACCCCCAAATATCAAAGTATGTTTTTCCAAATATGAAAACTAATTCAGTCTCAAAATTCAAATCCTTGCATCACACTTGTAGTCATTGAATGACCTTAATGGTACTAGCACTAGTGCAAACATTTAATATCATGATGCTTAATTAGTTTGCTTGTGGGATTTAAATAATTTCAGGATTTACAACCTGTATTTGTTGAATAGGAATTTAATCCAGACCCAGTGATACCAATTTATACAGCAAAGCCCGAGCATGTGGAGAAGGCGTTAAGACATGTCTATCATGCATCGATGAACAGGTTAAAAGGAAATGAGCTGGAGCTTTTATTAGTTATTTTGCCTGATAATAACGGGTCCTTATATGGTATGTACTCTTTTATTATATGTGTATATATATTACATGAATGTTAGCTTATACGGTAACCCTCTTTTATTTAGAGTTTATCTGTAACTGTGGTCTGAACTTTTATTTAAGGTGATATAAAGAGAATTTGTGAAACGGATCTCGGCTTAATATCTCAATGTTGTCTTACAAAGTACGTATTCAAGATAAGCAAGCAATATTTGGCTAATGTGTCCTTGAAGATCAACGTTAAGGTCATCATTCTTACAGCTAAGCAATGCATTTTTACACTTTTCTCTTAAAAGAGGTGGGAAAATGGTGGTTTGGTTACATGTCAAAACATGTGACGTTTGGTAATGGTAAAAAAAAAAGTGATTACCTCTAGTTTGTAGAGATTTGTTTGAGCATAAGGAGATTTTATGAAGTTTTGAATTTGGTCGTAAAGATATGTTGTTTGTGATGCAGATGGGTGGTAGAAACACCGTTCTTTTGGATGCTATAAGTTGCAGAATACCGTTAGTGAGTGACATACCCACCATTATATTTGGAGCAGATGTCACTCACCCAGAAAATGGAGAAGACTCCTGTCCCTCCATAGCTGCTGTATAACTAATTACTTATTCATAATTAAGTTGAATAAAATTTAGTATTCTTAAAAAAGGAAAGAACAAAGAATGTGTGGTTGGACTGTTGTAGGTAGTAGCTTCCCAAGATTGGCCTGAAGTGACAAAATATGCTGGATTGGTTTGTGCTCAACCTCATCGACAGGAACTTATTCAAGACTTGTACAAAACCTGCATAGATCCTGTTCGTGGGACTCTCACGGCAGGTGGCATGATCAGGTACACTACACCTGCCAATAAATCGGTTTCCTTAAAAGTTGGTTTATCATTTTTACATTATTATTAGTTTCTTGATTCTAAAATGACCTGCCTATGCAGGGATCTTCTAGTTTCCTTCAGGAAGGCAACTGGGCAGAAACCCCAAAGGATCATATTTTACAGGTAATCAAACTTGTCTATGTATTTGTTGCGTTACAACTATCTACCGGAAATTACAAATAGACAAGTCAAATATGGCTTGGCGGGTAACAAGTCAAAATGGGTAATTTCTTTGTGTGGGTCAAAACAGAATAGGTGGTAACACTCCTTGTCCCTTTTTCTCACTTTTAAAAATATCGAATGTATTAAACATGATTAGGAAAACTATTTTAGCAAGTTATAATAAAATTCCTTCAACTGAAACGTACTAAATGAGCACAAATTTAGACGAGTTTTGACCCGTTAAAATATCTGCTATTACCTTTTCAATATTCACATGTCTTATTTGAAATGGGTTCAATTTGCTACCCCTAGTTTTATGCTTCATGTCTCCTCTCTTGGTCACATTCACATACTTTTTCTGATGTTTCGAATAGGGATGGTGTGAGTGAAGGCCAATTTTATCAAGTCTTACTCTATGAATTAGACGCTATTCGTAAGGTAATTATTTATCATCTATATTTTTATACATGTGCCAGCATTCTTTCTTGGTCCTAACTGCTTTTGTCACAGGCTTGTGCATCTCTAGAACCAAATTACCAACCACCTGTGACTTTCATTGTCGTGCAAAAACGTCATCATACTCGATTGTTTGCAAACAATTATAGAGATCGAAGCACTACGGACAAGAGCGGAAATATTTTGCCTGGTACACTGCATCATCTTACTAACGATTCAACTAAAATTCTAAAATATTCAAATACGGCCTTACTCTTTTCGCTTTTAACTCTTTGCAAATTCAGGTACTGTTGTTGATACCAAAATCTGTCATCCAACAGAATTTGACTTTTATCTTTGCAGCCATGCTGGTATTCAGGTCAAATACCTAGTTCTGACTATTTCATTTTGCATTGCCCATATAAACTATAGTTCTAGCAAAAATGCAAAGGGAATAATCTACTTTGGACAAAAGATGATGATTTTGCATCTAAAATTGTTCATTCATATAGAAGATGTAATATTTGTGTTTGTATTTTTACTAAAACAAGGTTTTGTTCATTAGAAATAGCCAAGTGTTACGGTTCTAGGAAGATAATCACTCTTTTATTTATGTTTCCCTTTTTGAGGTTTTAATAATGTATTATATGGCACTCAGGGTACGAGTCGACCTGCTCATTACCATGTTTTGTGGGATGAGAACAATTTCACCGCAGATGGAATTCAATCATTGACAAACAACCTTTGTTACACATATGCCAGGTGCACACGTTCTGTGTCTGTAGGTGCGTTCTAAACTGAAAAGTGATTGATCTATCAATGCATGGTAGCGGTAGAAAATCCGACCAATGTATAATTTATGAATAGAATGGGTTGGTTTATACTGTGGACATGAATGGTTCGGGTAGAGCCTATGCAAAAAAAATTCCTACATCCTGGTACCTACAACCCTTAAAAATGCATACCATCTGTCATTGCCATTTTGTGAGTCCCATTCAGTTCATATGTATGTGAATGTGATGAATTGGCTTTGTTAATGCAGTTCCACCAGCATATTATGCACATTTAGCTGCTTTTCGGGCAAGGTTCTATGTTGAACCAGAAATGCAGGAAAGTGGTAACAGCCTTCAAGGCGGCGCAAATGTAAGCCGTGTGGGTGGGGAGTGTGGTGGTGTAAGACCTTTGCCTGCCCTCAAGGACAATGTGAAAAGAGTAATGTTCTACTGTTAGGAAATTGTCATATAGGTTCTTTGTATGAATGCACATGATTTTAGAAATGTACTTAGAACTGCTTGGTGTACGAAAAGGCATCATGGCGCTTGTATCATATGGATGGTGATGCATTCTGAACACCCTTGTTGTGTATGTACTAATTTGTTTAGGTTTCGGTTCTTAATTTGCTTTGCTTAAAAGGGTATTGTCTGATTTATGACTACAAGATCTACACAGGCAGATGAAGTCTTACTCTCATATGGTCATGTCTGATTTCTAGCCAAGTTATATGTATTTATTTCCAAAGTAATGTTGGGTTCATATATGTCATGTAGATTTATTAGAAATTATAAAGCTTAGAATGGGTCAGATTTTATGGGTGTTAAGGACAGTAAAAGCCTTGAAATCTTCTATGGATAATTTTAAGGGATCCTTCTGTACCATAACGTCATTTGGGTTTGCGTACGGAACAATGGGTGTATATAAACCTTTTAACATTGAATCTCGCATCTTATAATCTTGATAACAGATGAAGTTCTCCATCCTAAGCTTCCACATAGTATTCTCCAACCCCTAATTTTGGTAGTTTGTCATTGTTCTTCACTTGTGTAAGGTATAGAATAATTGTTGTAAAAGATGATTCTCATTGAAATGAATTGCATGCCTTATGTTGGCAATTTACAAGAAGGAAGGAGAATAATTACAGAGTAATCTAAGGAGCTAAATTAGGTACATACTATGAGATATAAATACATAATAATTTGAATATAAATTCTATTTATATACTATGTTGACCCATTAATCTTGATTTCCTTAATACGCCACCGCAAGATGAAGGATCCATCGGAGACTCCAATCTTGGATTGATTTTTAAGAAATGGTGCTCTGGATAGCGGGTTGGTTAGCATATCAGAAGTTGATCTTGAGAGCTAATGTGGAGAACACGTAGAAAACAGTCAGACGCTCTCTTACAAAGTGATAGTCAAGTGCTACATGTTTCATTCGGGAGTGGTAGACAGGGTTTGCACATAGGTATGTAGCACTTATGTTGTCACAAAATAAGGTAGGCGTGGTGCTAGTGGTAATGCCGAGTTCTTTAAGCAAGTTTTTGAGCCATATCAATTTAGCGGGTGCATTTGCCAATGCTTTATATTCGGCTTCGGTAGAAGAACGAGAGACGGACTTTTGCTGTGTTGATTTCTGTGAGACGATGTTCGTACCAAGGTACATAAGGTAGGTTGTAGTAGACTGACCGACATCATTAACACCACCCCAGTCAGAATCGGAGAAGGCCTAAAGTGTGAGATGAGAGTTACGGTTCAAGAAGAGGCCATGATGAATGGTTCCTTTGAGGTAACGAAGGACACCTTTGAGTGCTTGTCAGTGAGTTTGATGGGGAGTATGCATGAATTGAGAGAGCTTGTTGATAGCAAAGGAAATATCAGGACGCGTAAATGCGAGGTATTAGAGAGAACCAACGAGTTTGCAATAGGGAATGGCATCAACCTCGGGTGATGGATTAGTATGAGATAAGGGATCGGTAGCACTGAGAGGAGTGGTTACATCTTTAGCACCATCCATGTGAAATTGGTTAAGAATGTCTTGGATGTGACGGTGTTGAGATAGGAAGAGACCCATGGGTGTAGGGATAACTTCGACTCCCAAGAAGTGATGAAGTATACCTAGATCCTTAACGGAGAACTCATGACTTAAGGTCGTGATGAAGGAGTCAAGAAACGTAGGATCATTGCCCGTGAGGACAATATCATCAACATAAACCATAAAGTAGCAAGTGACATTATGACATTGGTAAATAAATAGAGACGGATCGGTTAGTGATATGTGAAAGCTAAAGCGGAGAAGGAACGTGGTTAGTTCAATATACCAAGTGCGAAGAGCTTGTTTAAGACCATAGAGTGAGTTTTTGAGCTTGCAAAGGTGATGGGAAAATTGAGGATGGACATATCCCGGTGGTTGAGTCATAAAGACATCTTCTTGAAATGTACCATGAAGAAAGACATTGTTAACATCAAGTTGACGTAACGGCCAATTTTTAGAAAGAGCAACTGGAAGAATGGTACGGATGGTAACGGGCTTTGTGACAGGGCTAAAGGTATCAAAATAGTCCTTGCCATATTGTTGAAGGAAACCTTTGCCCACTAGACGAGCTTTATATTTTTCAATCTAGCCGTCTGGATTTTGCTTGATGCGAAACACCCATTTGCAACCAATCGGAGTTTGAGATGTGGGGGGAACAAGTTCCCAGGTGTGATTTTGGAGAAGAGCATTAAACTCCGAGTCCATTGCACTTCGCCACTTAGGATCTTTTGAGGCTTAAGTGTGGGTAGTGGGTTCAAGAGTGGGTGGTAGGGGGTGAAGGGTAATGATGTTTATGAGATTAGAGTTAAAATATTTTGAATTTGGCTTTTGGGTGCGTTGTGGGCGATTGGTAGCTTAAGGAGGGGGGGGAGGTTGTGGTAGGGGAGGGGTTGTGAATAAATATAGCTGAGGTTGAGGGAGAATGTGTAGAGGTGGCATGCATGGAAGAGGTATCATGCATAGATGGATTAGAAGATGAACTAGTAGAGGTTGGCAATGATGGTGTATGAGGGGGATTGGAAGGAACTGTATGCAGGGAGTAAGGATGAGGGTAACATTGTTGCATGGAAGTGGTGGGTGACATGGGAAAGGAGTTCGTATGGAAAACAGAAGGCGGTGGATTTGAGGTGGGCTTGAGATAAATTTGAGGTGGGGGAATGAAAGTGGCAGCATTAGGTAAAGGAACAGTGATGGATGATTCGTTTTCGAAGGGGAATATGTGTTTGACAAACTCAACATAGCGTGAGTGATAAAGGCCATGAGTGACGGGGTCATAGCATTTGTTGGCGGATTTAGAGGAGGAGTAACCAAGGAAGATGCATTTTATGGATTTTGGGTGAAGTTTAGAGGAGGCATAACGCTTTAACCATGGAAAACACAAACAACCAAATGGCTTTAGTTTTATGTAACATGGTCAATTTTGTATAGGATATCATATGGGAATTTGAGATCAAGGATCGGTGTGGGAAGTCTATTAATAAGATGAACTACGGTTTGAAAGGATTAAGACCAAAACGTGAGTGGTAGGTGTGTGTGATGTAGAAGTGATAAACCGGTTTCCATAATATGTCGATGGAGCCTTTCGGAAACCCCATTTCGTTTCGGAGTATGTGGAGGAGTGATGAAGTGAGAGATCCTATTTGCTTGAAGGTATGGGATAAGACCAATGTATTCACCTTCGTTGTCTGAAAAGAATAAGATAAGTGGTGTGTGGAAAAAAATTTCAACCAACGTTTTAAATTGTGGAAATAGGATAGATAGATCCGATTTTTGTTTCATTGGATATAACCAAGTGTATTTGGAGTAGAAGTCAACAAAGATAGCATAGTAATTGAAGCCATCATTTGAAGTTTGGAGTGGTCCCCAAACATCCAAGTATGCAAGTTCTAAAGGTTTGGATGCTTTAAAAGAATTTTCACCAAAAAGAAATTTATGACTTTTATTAATAGAACAAGCATCATAATGAAACAAAGCATTTGAAATTTTATTAAAAATCAAGTCCTAAATTCTTAAGTAAAAATTTGAGAACTTTGATGGAGGGATGTCCAAGCTTATGATGCCATGCGAGAATGGACCCAGTCGATTTTATGGTTGAATTTTGTTGTGGCAGGCTATGAAGAGAATTGATGACGGAATAATAGACGTCATTGACGTTCACTCCCCGCATGAGATGCGCCCCCGTGCGAAGATCCTTCACCAAAAAATGATAAGGAAAGAATTCAATGGAAACGTTGTTAGTTTTACATAACTTTGTAACTGAAACAAGATTATTACATAATTGAGGAACAAGATGAACATTTGGTAAGTTTAAAGAACGAAATTGAGTGGGAATTGTGGTATGACCGGTGTGAGATATGGATAGACCTTTACCGTTTCCCAGCATAATTTCATCCGGCCCGCCATATTCTGATAGGGTGTGAAAAGTTGATCGATCGGATGTGGCATGGTGAGATGCACCGCTATCAAACATCCATGATGGTGTTGGTGAAGTAGGTCTAGCCGAAGAGGTGTTGATCACGGGGTTTGATGAGGAACCCATTGAGATAGTGATATTGTTTTCTTTAAGAAAGCGTGCCAATTTCTTGCAATCCTTGGTGTCATGACCTGGAATAGAGAAAAAATTACAAAAAAATGAATTTCTATTAGCACGTAAGTTATAGCACGTAAGTTATGGTTCTGCCCACAATTGGAGTTTGGGGAAGAGGTGTTTCTGGGCCCAAACTTGGTGGGCCGGGTTTGAGTTCGAGAATTATTTCCGGATCGAGGAGGGTAGCTGCGATAAAATTGTTTTTGCTTGTTGTTTGGCCTCTCAGACCCGTAGAGCTGCTGTGATGTGACCATATTTGTCACCTAGTTGAGCTATAATATGAACGACGAGATCTTCTTCATCGATTGGACTCTGTGCTAACGTGAGTTCATCGGCTATGTCCTTCATCTCATGAAGATATTCTGTAACAGATCCGGTACCCTTGAGATTTCTTGCAAGTCTTGTTTTTAAAGAGATAATACGAGACCGGGAAAGACTCGCACAGCTATCGGTCAAGCACTTGAATGCTTGACGAGATGTCTCAGCCGAAGAGACGATGGGTTGGATGGTGTCGGAGCAACTACTAAGAAGTGGAGTGCGCAGTAACTTCAACAATGGTGGAAGACATGGTTGGAAAAAAAAATAGAGATGGTGAATGATGTTTTTGGATCGTGAGACTTAAAGGAGCAAATTGGCTCTGATTACCATGTACGGTATAGAATAATTGTTGTAAAAGATGATTCTCATTGAAATGAATTGCATGCCTTATATTGGCAATTTACAAGAAGGAAGGAGAATAATTACGGAGTAATCTAAGGAGCTAAATTAGGTACATACTATGAGATATAAATACATAATAATTTGAATATAAATTCTAGTTATATACTATATTGACCCATTAATCTTGGTTTCTTTAATAATCTGGATCTTATAATAGAGAAATTCTTCTCAGAATTTCAGAACTGCAATCTTGATGATGGTAAAGTAAAATTACAAGATCGAAAGACAAAGCACTTATACTACTTGTCAGTATCGGATTTGAGACAACCAGATACAAAAAGATAACTTACGTGATTGTTGATAGAAGCGGAACCAAAATCAACAATCTGAATTCTCTAACACAATATCTCACAATGAGTAATAAATAACAACAAAAATAGATCAAGAACAGTAAGAACACAAATTTACTGTCAAGCTCCAAGTATATTACTTACTATGAAATTGCAAGGATTACTTAAACTCATACCAAAAACTCTACAAGAGAATTCAATCTTTATTGTTGAATCTAGAATCTTCGAATCAACACAGCCCACTGACTCTAAGTAATGCTAACCACTAAAGAATATTCTAATACTTGCATATGTATGTGTTTGTGTAGTTACAAATAATTGTTAAGCTTCTAACTTGTCTTTGTAGGGAGTGGGTTGTTGGGCCAATAAGTATAATAAGTTGTTTTTATGTTTAATCTCATTTGTTTAGTCCATTATCTCTGGATTTTGGATTTATAACTTTAAATATTTTATTTTAAGACATTTTGGACTAAGATTTGTTCATAAAAGTGAACGGTCTAAGATTTGGGCTTATTGGACTAGTGGACCTAATAGGCCGATTTAAAACCAAGCTTTTGTTTGCTAGCCCATTAATTTTGGGCATGCATTTTGTTTCCATATGTACTGTTTATAGAGACATAGTTATTAATATAATTAAAATGTTCATGACTTGAATGTTGGGTAAAGTGGACCGGTAGGCTCAATAAGCGTAAAATTAAATGTTAATCTATACTATATATAAAGCAAATGAGAAGGGTATTTTAAGATATCATAAAATTAAGAACAATTACTTTATTCAATGCATAAGATACAATCACTTTGAGGGTAAAATATTATTTATAACATATTTACATATTACCCATTGCAATTAGTTACATAACAACCTTACACTTACTAACACTTGCATAAAATTTTATATGATCTACCCATAAACCAAAAAAACTTAATATGTTTTAAGATTTCAACTATATTTTTTAATCTATAACATTTAAAAACGTTTTGAGAGTACAATTTAACTTGTGTTTTTTTAACCGTTTTGGTGTAAACTTTTTGCTGAACAGATCTGTATTTTGTGAGGTACAATAAGTTAATGCATATATGTACAAGTAGTCATAAAGAACCCATTTATGGGGTGTTTTAAATTTTAGTTTAGAAAAAACATAATAGACTTTTGTAAAACTACTACAATAATAATAAAATATTAAGTGCACGTGCCGGATGTAAAATGACACCCCCCTCGCTTTGCGCGGGAACCCTTCTAGTTCTTTTAGATGGATTACCTATATTAAACCGAACTTATGTTTATTCTTTGCAGGATCGGTGTTGGTCTCTCAACACAAGTTTTATCTCACAAACTCACTAAGTCTCACTCGGTTGATGAAGCAGAATCTCTAACTAAGTTGACAATAATATAATAAGTTAATGAACAGAAGAAAGGTTTTCAAGATACTTGTACATATTACTTCTCAACTTAGTATCACAAGACTCTTACAAGCATGGTTACTTAAGTTACAATGAGAAACTATATATATTACTATCTACACCCGGTTATACTTGGAAAACCGGCTGGAATTTACCACTAGACAAATACTATATTGCTAGAAGTAAAGTATCTAAGATAAAATATTATCCTAGATTAGGTAGTCATGACAAGTCCATGACTTACCTTTTGTCACCAACTAAGTATGGTAACTGTACTAACTAATAAAGGTGAATAGTGGATTAAATTATGGTCAACTACATGGGCGTGGGAAAGTGTCATGCAGTATATCAGAGTTGGCAGTGGATGTCAGACAACCGATACTTATGTCCACTAGTTCATAGTTGATTCTTCCGAAGGCAAATGGCTTCGGAAGAATAAATTCTTCCGAGGCCATTTATACTTCGGAAGAATCAACTTCTTTCGAGTCTTCTGCAAGTCTTTATGAATTTATTCTTCAGAAGACTTTGTCTTGGATCTTATAAGTGTGAATGCTTTGGAAGGAGAACTACTTGGTCTCGAAAGACTTGGTTCTACCTTCGGAAGCTCTTCATATACTTCGGAAGGAAAACTACTTAGTCTCGGAAGACTTAGTTTTCCTTCGGAAGTTCTTCATACTTATGCTTCAGAAGATCTTCAATTTGTCTTCGGAAGAGCAGTTTTGTCTTCGGAAGACTTCTTCAATTGTGCTTCAAAATGCTCTAAGTGTTGTTTTGGTTGCACCAGCCTCATATGATCCAACAAACTCCCCCTAGGCTGACGTTACCAAAACTTCACTTCCTTCTGCTCCTTAAGATATTCAACACCAGGGAAAGAAGATATTTGTCTGTCTCCTTGTTCTTCCCTGATGTGGTGGTGAGGAGCTTGTATAAGTCATTCGTAGATAATAGATCAAGTCTGTAGTTTTGAATGACATGCACCCTTTGCTGCGTCCCTCTGAAGAGAGTTAGTTAATGGGAATTGTAGTCATATTCCTATCTAACTATATGATCAGAAGTTGAGCCTTCAACCATCTGAAGGAATGTTTTTCCTTTTGTAGTTGTACCTTCTTCCTCATCCTTTGCTCTCTTTTTCAACTATTCTTCAATATTGGCTTTCTTTGTAAGCTCAGCTAGATAAATACTGCTCAGATGATTTCTAATGTGAGCAGCAACTTGAGAGTTGGTGGATTGGAGAATGGTTTCTCTGCTAACTCACCAATGTCAAATTTGTTGGAGTGTAACAGAGATGAAGTATCAACCTTGTTTACTTCACCATTCTCTCTTCCAACAGTAAAGCTATGTGAAGGTTCATCGAACCTCCACTGGACTATTTGTTTTCTAGGATTGAGAGGTTTGGATGAAAGCTTGTCCCCCTTCCTAGTATCTAGCAAAGTCACCAGTCTCCTTCTTAACTTCTTCTCTTCTTCTATTAGAACATCTGAATTGGTTACAAGAAGTTAGAGAGCTTGGTCCAGTGTTCCCCTAGGCAGATCAAGGAATGCATCTCTTGTGAGGGAACTAGAAGAGCCATCAATATATTTCATCTTAATTGTCTCTTCCTCACAAGTGATGTCGCTCAGTGTTGTACAGTTGATGAGCTTCTTCTTGATCTCCTTGAACTCTTCTAAGGTCAGGGGCTTAGATGTTTCAGAAGATGGTTTGGTTAGAGATTGGGTTCTGGGTTGTGTTTTGGGTTTGAGAATAGGTAGTGGAGATGGTTGTTGGGAAGCAGTGGGTGAGGGTGTAGGTAAGGCTGATGGTGTGGGTTTAGGGGTGTGAGGCTCATTGGTTGGTTCAGTTTTGATGGGGAAGGGAAAAGGTATGGGTGTAGGTTGTGTTGGTTTGGGTGTTGGTGTTGGTTTGGGTGCCATCTTCTGAACACTTGATGTTTGAATTACCTCCTGCCTTCTTCCTAAGCTAATGTCAGCTTTGATATCACTGACATATCGCTGTAGGGTCTTCAGTGACATGGGACCCACTTGCCTACAAGAGAAGCCAAAGGCTTTGAGATAAGTTTTCATCCATTCCTTATCTCCCTCCTTCTTGGCAGCAGCAAGTTGTGCCTCTTCCTCCTTCTTCTTCTTCTCCCTCAGCTTCTCCCTAACATCCTTCTTCCTTTCTTTGTTGATCTGATCTTGTTCTTTGTTAAAAAAAACAAGATCGTATCATAATTGTGCGGTGCCAGCTGCTCTTGAGAATAGCCACCAGAGCAGAGAAAGGCTATCCTCTCCATCCTCTCCCTTTCCATAGCCTCCTCCTTCCTTTTCTTTTTCTCCTCCTCTTTGGCCAACCTTGCTGCTTCCTCTCTTTCCTTTTGCAGCAAGGTAGCCTTCTCCATCTTCACAAGCTTATCAAGTGGGCGTAGAAGGATTTCTTCATTGGCTACTCCCAGGCTGATGACCATGTCAATGACCTCCACTCTCTTTTGTTGTTGATACTTTCTTGAGCGGCTGCTGCTGGTTTGCTACTTGCAGCCAACAGCTTCCCAGTATCAACTCCTTCTTTCTTCTTGAGCTTTTCCAATCTTTCCTCCTCTAGAAGCTCCTCAACAGTGAGCTTCCTCTTCCCCTTAGGATCAGAGGAAGATTCAGCCTTTGGAGACTCAGGTTTAAAGGATTCAGGTTGGGGAGAAGGGGTTTGAACTTGTGGTATTTGGGAGAGAGGGGTTGTAAGGAAGTCCTCACTGTTTACCTCAGAGGCTAGGTCAAGAATGGCTTCTATGATGAACAGATCATTGGATAAGGAAGACAGTTCAATTATTCCTTCCGCAGCTTGGATTTCTGCTTCGGAAGTAATTGGAACTGCACTACTTGTCCCTTCCAAATTAGTTGCTGGGCCATGGGTATGTATATCCCCTTCAAAGTTAATCTCAGGTTCAATAGAGACCTTAGTTTGACCAACTTCCTTTTCAGAGGTAGATGGTGCACTCAGCCTTTGAAGCTCCTCAGCTCCAAAGTAGGCAATAACTACATCAAGGGAAGGTTGTTCAATGGACGAGCTTATCAGAAATGTCGTTAAAAATCTTTTGAGGTATATAAGCATCTTTGGGTCCATTTGAATAGTAATGGGAGCTGTTTGAGGGAAGATGGTTGCAGGGTGTTGCTATGTAGAGTAAAAAGAAGATATGGCATCAAGGGAAGTTATTGTGATGGCAAGGCAGGGTTCCTCATGTCTTTGTTTCTTTACATTCTCCCCATTTTTGGTAGCATCATCTTGAGAAGTAGAACAGCTGGAGGAGGAACTTAAAGAAACTTGGATAGGTACGTGCCTGACAGAATTCTCAATCTGTGTCTCAGCTAGTTGAGCCTTAAGATTTTCTATCTCAAGTTGCTGAGTGGCAGACCTATCCTCTAAAGTCTTAACCTTTAATTCAAGGTTTGAGACTTTAGAAAGCAGGTCTCTGACAATGAGTTTCAGACTACCCTCATCTTCTTTTGAAGAATCATTGGGAGATGAGATAACATACCTAGTATGTTCATCATCACCACCAGTAATGGTTTCTTGGCGCCCTGGATACCCTTGAGTGCTGACGTCTCTTTCAGAGTTATCAAGGGGCAAGGTTGCCTTAGACTCAGTTTCACTTATGTTACCACTGTCTTGAGAGGTTAGTGAAACACTCTCAGTAGTGGCAGCTGGGACTACATGAGTCACCTCCATACCAGTTTGACTCACCTCAGTTAGGTTTAGCTGATATGGGCTAGACATTAGAGGTTCTACGGGGCTCAGTTGATCTTGAGAGTGGTGTGGTAGATCAACATCATGGCCTGGATGAAATATAATGTCCTTATCAGGTCGGGTTAATAGGTCAATGAAGGATAGGGAGGTTAAATCTAATGACCCGGGACCTTGGTCAGCACCTAAGGGCTCTTCTGCTAGACCAGATGACCCGATGATGTTAGTGTCCCTTTTTGGCTGCTCAGGGGAGTGTTGAGACTCACCCTGAGGGCTAAAGGCTTGGGTTGTGGGCTCGTTAGGTTGAGACTAAGGACACTCAATGTTGACATTGAGGTCAATGGTGGAGGATGGTTGGACCTCTGGCTGAGTGAGAGCCCTGAGTTCCACTCGAGCCTTTTTGGTTTGAATAGAAGGATTGATTAGGGGTTCGTTTAGGGCGTCTTATATAAGTAATCTTGATTGGGTGGGAAGAAGTGATTGGCATTTGAGTGGTGGTGTATGGTGTGGGTTCATCACCTGCTGGGCTTGCAGGGATTTCACCAGAAGCCGTTGGCTCGCGCATACCTGGAAGAAGATCAGTGAATCTTCCAGTGAGGTTGGTGGACACCTTCTTCAAAGTTTTGAAGATGCCAGGCTTTATGTGAGGGATCAGTAGAACATCTGCACATTGTAATATGTTCTGGTCCAGCTCACAGTTGATTATATGTTGAATGAACTCGGGATACATGTAGAATGGATCCCGAGTGAGATTGCCTCTTAAGTTGTTCAGTACAAAGCGTGAATAGTTAAGAGTAGGCCTTTTACCAACCCGTGGACTAGGCAGCCCAAATCATATGGGATTTGACCCCATCCCCCGGACTTGTTAGATAGGCAGTGCAGGACGATGTGCAGCAATAACTTCCAATTGTAGGAGAAGTTAATATTATAGACTGTAGACTTTCTCACATCGCCGCCATATCCCATCTGAGTGTAAGTGTCTTCCAACTCAGATTTGGGGAATTCAGTAGGGGCGCCCTCATCATGAAGCTCCAGATGCTCCCTGATGGTTGATTCAGCAATGGTGATCTCCTGCCTGCAGATCCTCGATCTGATGACCCTTTCATCATTTAGTGTTTCACTTTGACCATTGGCCCAGAATTCGGCCATATGGTTAGAGTAGATGGTGGGGTTAACAGTGAGGGCAGTGAAGTATGCCGATTGGGACAGAAATTCAACTATAGGGGCAAAGTCAACATCCTATGAAGAATCAAGGATAGTGACCTGATTATGTTGGGGATTTAGGGCCATTGTTAAGAGGTACAGTTGGATTGAAAGAATTTGAGAGTGAGTGAAGAAGATAGTGGTAATTTGGAGCTTCTGCGGTGGTAAAGAAAGTAAAGAAAGAGAGTTGGAAATTTTAAATGGGGGTTAAAAAATCAAACCGATAAGGTGAAAGGACTGTTTGGGTTTCGATTTGACAGGGGCAGTAATATAAACCATTTAAAATATCCCGACAATCATCAATAAAATCTTACTTTCTACAGAGTGAGGCCCAAAGATTTTCATTACACAGTAAGGTTTTCTTTCGAAGGTAAAATTGCTTCCGAGAGAAAACACTTGTGTTTCTCAGTATTGTCTTCCGAAGCCATTTTTACTTCCGAAAGCAAACCATGTCTCAATGACAAGTTTGCTTCCGAGAGTACAGTCTTCTTCTGAGAACAGAAGTTAGTAAGCTTCGAAAGTAGTTTTGATCTATGATCAATTGTTCTTCCAAGGCTAAAAACTCTTCGGAAGATAATATTTATGCAGAGGAATTTGCCTTTAGAAGATGGATAAAGATCTCTTCCGAGGGTAAATTTCTCTTCGGAAGTATTTACACTTAGATTTTGAAGAAAGCCTTTTTGTAACAGGGCTTAGATTGTATTTAGACAACATAAACAAGACATATTTAAAAAGGTTTTTCAAAAGAGAAGAACTAGTCAATGTTAATCATCCCAATAGCTTTAATTAAATATTTAAATCTTTGTTCATCAAAGGCTTTGGTGAACAAGTCAGCATATTGTTCATTTGAATTCACTTTGACTAGCTTTATTAGATTTTTCTTATGAATATCTCTAATGAAATGATACCTGATGTCAATATGCTTTGTCTTGGAGTGCTTGACCGGATTTTCTATGATAGAAATGACATTTTTGTTGTCTATGTGGATAGGAGTCTCCATGAAGTTGAAACCATAGTCTAGCATCAGATTCTGAATCCATAGCAGTTGTGCACAGTAGCTCGCAGCAGCAATGTATTCAGCTCAGTTGATGTAGAGACACATGATTGCTTCTTGCATTGCCAGGATATAATCCTTCCACCAAGAAGTTGACATCCTCTGGATGTGGATTTCTTTTGATGTTACAACCACCATAATCACTGTCAGTGTACCCATAAAGATTAAAGTTCTTATTCTTATGATACCAGAGACCCAGTTTAGGAGCTCCTTTAAGGTATCTAAGAATTCTCTTGGCAACAATTAGGTGAGACACCTTAGGAGCAGCCTGATATCTTACACAGATGCAGGTTGCAAACATGATAGCAGGTTTACTTGCAGTGAGATACATCAAAGTTCTAATAATTGCCCTGTACTGATGCTGATTAGTATCCTCCCCCTAGGAGTCAGGACAAAGATGGTGATTTCTGGGTATAGGTGTCTTGGCTGGCTTACAATCTTTCATCTTAAATCTCTCTAAGATGTCCTTGACATACTTAGATTGATTGATGAAGAACACTTCCTCCATCTGCTTCACTTGAATTCCAAGGAAGAAATCCATCTTTCCCATTGAACTCATCTCAAACTTCTTCCTCGTGATGCTTTCAAAGTCTTTGCATATTTGATCATTTGAGGAACCAAATATGATGTCATCAACATAGACTTGAACAAGCAGCATGTCCTTCCTAGACTTCTTTATGAACAATGTCTTGTCTATGTTGCCTCTGGTGTAGCCATTCCTAAGAAGAAACTGAGACAAGGTCTCATACCACAACCTAGAGCTTGATGCAACCCATAAAGAGCTTTATCCAGTTTGCACACATAATTGGGGTGCTATGGGTCTTCAAATCCAGGTGGCTGACACACATAGACTTCTCTATCGATATCCCCATATAAAAATGCACATTTGACATCAAGTTGATAGACAGTGAAGTTCTTGGATGCTGCAAAAGCAAGGAAGATTCTTACATCCTCAAGTCTTAAAACAGGTGCAAAGACATCAGTGTAATCTATGCCTTCCTCCTGTGTGTATCCTTGAACAACAAGTCTTGCCTTGTTCTTGATGATCAAACCTCTATCATCTCTCTTATTTCTGAACACCCACTTGGTGCCAATGGGGACTTGGCCAGGTGGCAATGGACACAAGTTCCATACCTTTTTCCTCTTGAATTGAAGCAACTCCTCTTGCATAGCTTCAATCCAATTGTTGTCCTTAAGGGATTCTTCCACCTTCTTTGGTTTCATTTGAGAGAGAAAGCATGAGTACAAGCAAACATTCCCATTTTGGGTCGGATTTCTTGTTCTCACACCTTTTGAGACATCCCTAATGATGTTCTCAGCTGGGTGAATGTTGTGTATCCTGAGCCTAGGAATCACATCTAGTTGCATAGATAGATCCAGGTTTAAGAAGTTTTGCCCAGGATTTTAAATACCATGAACAGATGATGTCTCACACTCATTCAATGAGGACTGATTGAATGAATGTGTGACAGCATCAATGATATTCTGCTGAGAAGCAGTATCAACAGTTACATGTTCCTCCAGATTACTATCTTTATCAGCTTGGTGTTGAATGCTAGAGTTGTCAGTCGATGAGTTTTGAGGCTTAGTTGGCTAACAACTTGTTGAAGCTCTATTATTTCCTGAGATGTTCAAGCTTTCAGGACTTCCAGTAGTAGGAGCTTGTTCTTTAATTCCTCTTGGAGAACTAGGAATAGGTCTGGGTAACTGAAAAATTTGATCTTCATAGAGGTCACTTTGAGTTCCTGTTCCAGCTGAAACATTCTCACAAGATGATTTAGAATAGTTTTGAAATAATTCTAGATTGAAGATATGATCAGGGCCACTCCCTCTAACACAAGGAGTGTGCTCATTAACAACAATGTTGGATGATTCCTTAAATTGTTGATTTTTAATATTATACACTCTATAAGCAATAGAGTTGAGGAATATCCAACAAAGATAGCATCATCTGACTTTTCAGTAAATTTTGCTAAATTGTCTTTTGTGTTAAGTATGGTACATCTACTGCCAAAGGACCTAAGAAGCCAATGAACGGTGGCCTCTTGTTCCATAACTCATAAGGGGTCTTTCCATGGGGCTTAACAATGATAACCCTGTTCTACACATAGCATGCTATGCTGACTACCTCTGCCCAGAAAGTTAGAGGTAGCTTTGAATCATCTAACATAGTTCTTGCAGCCTCAATAAGTGTCATGTTCTTCCTCTCAGCAACACCATTCTGTTGAGGAGTTCTAGGAGCACTGTATTGTCTGGTAATCCCTTTTGAGTTACAGAATGAGTCAAGAACTTAATTCTTAAACTCAGTCCCTTGATCACTTCTAATGATTTTCACCTAGTGATTCTTTTGATTTTCAATTTTAAAAATAAAAGATTTTAAAGTTTTAGTCGTTTCATCTTTAGTTCATAAAAAGAATACCCATGTAAATCTTGTAAAATCATCAACAATCATAAGACAATATGATTTATTTCCAATGCTCATTATACTTGTAGGACCAAAAAGATCCATGTGCAATAAGTGTAATGGAGTGGTGATGGAGTTAACCTCTTTGGATTTGCGAGAAACCTTGTGTTGCTTTCCTTTCAGGTAAGCAACACAGTTATCTTTATAGAAAAACTCCTTTTTAGACACACCTTGTACCAAATTATTTTTAACCAGCTTATTCATGGTTTTAAAATCAACATGACATATTCTTTTATGCCAAAGAGTTGACTCGTCACCATTATCTTTAGAAAGAAAGCATGATACTTCACCAGTAGAGAAGCATTGTTCATATCTAGCTTGTACATATCCCTTTTCTTGAGAGATCTAAGAAGCACCAATTTCTGAGAAATTGTCATCCCAGGTTTGAGGATAATGCACTCATGTTCTGTTAAAAGCATTTGGTGCTTTTGATCGAAGAATTAAGAAACACTCAAGAGGTTATGTTCAAGTTGTTTGACAAAGTTTACTTTGTCAATGTTTAACTTACCATTGGATACACTACCTCTACCAAAAATATATCATCCGGCTTCACCTCCAAACTGAACAGACCTCCATCAAAATGCTCAAATTGTTGTAGGAGAGATCTGTTCCCTGTCATGTGCCTGGAGCATCCACTGTCCATAATCCAGACATTTCCATTCTTGTCATGTGGATGTCCCTGCACATAAGGTGAAATGATTAGTTATTATTGAAAACCCAAGCCTTATTAGTCTTGGGTTCTTCCAATGTAGATGATATAACTGAACTAAATTGTATACATATGGGCTCAATTATAATTTGTGAAGAAGAGGTTTGGGCTGCAGCATCTTTTCTGGTCTTCCATTCCGTCCTATGGTTGACCAGTGTTGATGAGCCTGAGGAGGCTTATGCAGCATGACTTGCTTCCGAGGCTTCTTTCTTTTCGGAAGAAATTTTCACCACCTTTTCTTCCGAAGCAGTCTTCTTCTCGAAAGGTTTCAGGGAAATCTTTTTGTTTCTTTGTTTGTTCTTTAGCTTGTCTTCCGAAGCTATTTTCCTTTTGGAAGAATGAGTTTCTTCCGAAAACAACTTGGCTTCGGAAACAAGCTTTCATTTCCTTAACACTTGGACTATATGGTAAGGTCCAAATGTGAAACCATCCTTGACTTCTTCTTTCTTAACATTGGTTGCATAATGTGTGCTTGCTGGATTGTAGTAACAATCTTTAGCCATATGGTTATGCAGACCACAGATTATGCACTCAATGTTATTCTTGGTGGGACATGTGGGCTGTTGTTTCTTGCACTTCTTCTCTTCTTCAACAGCCTTTCCCTTTAATTCCTGATCCTTCAGTTGGATAGGAGTGCTGGTACTACACTCCTTTTCTGAATCAGAACTTCCAACCACTTGGAATCCAGCTGAGATGAATACACCCTTTTGCCTTGGGTCTGTCTTCATCTTAGTCTCAACCACCTTTTTGGCAGTTTTTCTTGCTGCCCTGATCTTGTTCTTTCTGGCTTTGGTGGTCAAGGATTTATCAACTGTGGGGATGAGGTTCTCTACCTTATCCTTCCCTGCAGTGGTTTCCATTATTACATCATTCTTTATCTCACTAAATAGTGGGTCAGCAGTTGGAACCTTGTGCTTATTAGTACCACATCTAGGCTGTCTAATAGACACAAGAGAGTGTGGTGGAGCAATTTCATTGGATCCCAACCCATTTTTGTTTTGATAGCATACCTTGGAGTAGGAGGATGATGCTATAATGGTGTTGAAGTTATGCTCTTGAATAGCATACTTCTCTGCTTTAGCTTCAGCCATTACTAGCTGGGCTTGAGCTTCAGTAAATTTGGATATTAGATCTTTTATTTGAGTCCTATAGTTGGTATGTTCATGTTTTAAAGAGGACACGGTTTTCTCTAACTCTTCTATTTTGAGTTTATAGTCAGATTCTGCTCTCTTAAAATCAGATTTTAGGATATTTAAGGACTCAATATCAGATCTAATTTCCATATTGTAGTCCTGATACAATTTAACCTTAACAATACAGGCTGGGGTACAGAGATGTTCATATACCTTGCTGTCTTCAGTTCTAGCCATGAGAGCTTGAGCAGGGGTGACATCTTACACCATAAAGCTCCAGTCAACCTCTTGAGCAACAGCTGCAGTTTGCGACTCAGTGGGTTTGGTTGCAGCCTTTGAGGTAGCAGGATGTTGGGAGGCTTGAGCTGCTCCAGGAGTAGATCTTGAAGCTTTACATTCCTAGCAAAGTGACCAAGCTGGTTACAGTTATAGCATTTGGCCTTGCTCTTATCAAACCTGAATTTGCTGTTAGTTGGGTTTTGAGGAAACTACCTTTCGGTTCTAAAAATTTGCTCTGTAGGTTAAAAGAGCCATTTGTTGGACAATGTTCATATATTCAACATCATTTGGGCTGAAACACTCTAGATCATCAAAACAGAGAAAATCTCCAAAGTGCTCACTCCCTGAAACAAAAGCACAACTATCCTGGAAGGGAGTGTGTTGAGCCTATTGAGACCTGGGTGTCTCAGGGAAAGTGATGTATGGCCCAGAAGAGGATGATGGCTCTTGGGGGTAGTTCAGGTACAACTGAGGCTGGGGAGTTCTTGATCCTTTAGCAACATATAGAGCATTGTTGACTGTAGGATTTAAGGGTCTGTTCATCTGGTGGCTCTTCTGAGTCTCCATCTCCATACGGTATCCATCAAGGATTTCATACAGTTCAGTCGTAGTGAGAGTGTTGAGATTTTTAGTTCTTTTGATTGAGACACAGTAAAAAGTCCACTCATGAGGAAGTGCACTCATGAATTTTCTGACTATGTCTCTTTTCTCAAGAACAACTCCTATAGTCTGAAGAGAGGTGATCAAGTCCATAAACCTGAAGTATTGTTGGCTCAAGGTCTCACCAACAACATAAGTGAAGTTCTCAAACTTCTGCTTCAGCATATCTTTCTTATTCTCCTTTGATTCAGTAGAACCAGAGTACATCAGCTTCAAAGCATCAAATAGTTCTTTGGCAGTGTCGTATTGCTGAAAGCCTACCATTATGGAGTTTGGTATAGCACTAAGCAGCACGGTCATGGCTTTGCAGTCTATGTCTATCTTCTTGAAGTCTTCATCAGAGTAGTCTTGAACCGCTTTCTCAATCATGGCGCCATTACCAGTCGGGGCTACCACCTTTGGCTTGTAAGGACCATGAGTGACAAATCTCCACATGCGGCTGTCTTGATACTTGATGAAACCTTCAATACGTTTGCACCAGGTTCCAAAATCATAAGGGGTGATGATAGGAGCCTTAGTTATGGTTCCCATCTCAAACTTAGAAAATTTTTGGTTAAGAGCCATTTGAGTGAAGTGAGTAAGTGTGAAGAAACAAGAGTGATTTGGGATGGTTAGATCTCACAATCAAGAGCCTAAAAAGCTCTAATACCAATTGCAGGATCGGTGTTGGTCTCTCAACACAAGTTTTATCTCACAAACTCATTAAGTCTCATTCTGTTGATGAAATAGAATCTCTAACTAAGTTGACAATAATATAATAAGTTAATGAACAGAAGAATGGTTTTCAAGATACTTGTATATATTATTTCTCAACTTAGTATCACAAGACTCTTACAAGCATGGTTACTTAAGTTACAATAAGAAAATATATATACTACTATCTACAACCGGTAATACTTGGAAAACCAGCTGAAATTTACCACTAGACAAATACTATATTGCTAAAAGTAAAGTATCTAAGATAAAATATTATCCTAGATTAGGTAGCCATGACAGGTCCATGACTTACCTTTTGTCACCAACTAAGTATGGTAACTGTACTAACTGATAAAGGTGAACAGTGGATTAAAGTATGGTCAACTACATGGGCGTGGGAAAGCGCCATGCAGTATATCAGAGTTGGCAGCGGATGTCAGACAACCCATACTTATGTCCACTGGTTCATAGTTGATTCTTCTGAAGGCAAATGGCTTTTGAAGAATAAATTCTTCCGAGGCCATTTATACTTCGGAAGAATCAACTTCTTCCGAGTCTTCTGCAAGTCTTCATGACTTCATTTTTCGGAAGACTTTGTCTTGGATCTTCTAAGTGTGAATGCTTCGGAAGGAGAACTACTTGGTCTCGGAAGACTTGGTTCTACATTTGAAAGTTCTTCATATACTTTGGAAGGAAAACTACTTAGTCTCGGAAGACTTAGTTTTCCTTCGGAAGTTCTTCATACTTATGCTTCGGAAGATCTTCAATTTCTCTTCGGAAGAGCAGCTTTGTCTTCGGAAGACTTCTTCAATTGTGCTTCAAAATGCTCTAAGTGTTGTTTTGGTTGCACCAGCCTCATATGATCCAACATTCTTTTTATGATTAATCTGCTCAAAATGTTTGGAGTTTGATGTCTCTTCAGAAAGTACGTTTTTACGTTATTAACATGTCGGGTACGCACATAGTGTCACAGATAACCTCTTTACATATGGATGTCCTTTTAATTGTCTAGTGGGTAGGTGGCTACGTTCATAACCTATCACCGATAACATCCAACTATCACACTCTGTAAAGTATTTTTTTTAACCAATTGAAATAGATTATTAGTTTTCATGGTGCCAAACGTCTAAATCCAGCTGCTACCTTGTGTTCCCCATCATGATCAAATTTTGAGATAAACTCTGATCACATGGCCACTTGTATTTTTCTTTGATTTTTAGGTGACTATGACAAAGCCAATAGCACATCCTTTGCTTTGAACCCATTTATCAAATCTTTGAACATCATGAACACTTGAAACAAAAATGTTATTAACAACTGTAGGATTAGATAATACAAACATAATAAAATATGATAGGTGTGAAACACTGTTATTTTGCTAGAAGATTCATCATCTGATGTCAGATAGTTTTCGTGAGATTCAACATTGCTAAATAGTTTTTAAATAAACTTGATAGTATGCTGAAATGAGTGAATCAAATGCTAAGAGAACCGAATGAATTGGAAACATACAATTTGTTAAAGAAGAATCTTATCGTATTAATTTTGACCAAATATTATGTCAAATTAAATAAGCGACGTAATCTTATGTCTTATCAAATAATTGACACACATAACAAATGAGTCTCTATTCAAGAAACATTAATTTTTTGTGTGTGACATGCGATACGACCCGTATGCGGTTATACGACACGGATGTGCTACATATTAACAACACGTATACGTATGTACAGGGTGTAGCGAAATACGTTGTGGGCTTGCCTGAAATATTCTACCTATGCAAGCCGTATTAAACTATACGAATCGTATCCATGACAACCACTTGAAGCTCAACCGAAAAAAGTAGTAATCTCAGCGGTCTAGGAAATCATTGATGTTGAGGACATTTACTTTAGATAAATCATAAATATATTATATTTTCAAATAAAAGAAAAAGAAAAAGAAAAAAGAAAAAAGAAAAAAGAAAAAAGGTAAGGCTTCCAATCGGCTAAACGACTCCACCACTCAACAGCGAAGAAGAACCCTAATCATCATCATCATCATCATTAACCCCCGACTTTGAATTTCTTATAAAACTCATGCTGTTCCTCTATATGAATTAGGAATCACAAATGTGTGACTGATTGACAAACCAAAACCGTCGCTCCATCCACCAAACAACAAAGGCTTCAATCCATCAAATTGCAAGAAGGTTTCAAAATTTTCATTCCTTTATTTAGGGTTTTATCGTCGATGATTTTGTACTCAGAATGCATGTTTCTAGAAAGCGACTGTATCATGAATCTACAGCTTTGATATGATAACTTTATTCTGTTCATTTTGGTTTCCGACACTAAATTTTGAGGTTTGGAGTGGAATCAGTTCTGATCGGACTTTTAGTTTCGATCTTCCGTTTCATTTTGTATATTGATGAGCATAGTTGAAGTACATTTCAATTTTATGGATTTATGGAGATTTCGATCTCCATTCTGTGTTTGAATTTTGATAGCTACGTAACCGAAGGACTTGATTTATGGCTTGAACGATCTTCATCTAGAAAGGATCATTCTGCATGTGATTTAATGATGATCTATTGAAAAAGTTTCAATGAAATTTGACCACATTAGCACTTTATAGTTTCTTATTCAGTGTATCCTTAATGGTTAATATTTAGGTTTTGTATGCTGTGTTTTCTGAGCATTGTTCATCTTGACCACTGAAAATGTGTTTGTTACTCTGCATTAATAAATTATCTTGATGGTAAGCCCAAATTGTGAAACAATGTTGGCTCTTTGGAGCCTAATTTCATTGTCTTTTTTGCTATAAGAATAAATCATGCATTATTGGTAGGTAAGATTACTCCTAACCATCTGCTTGGTGTCATACTAAGATGACTAGACGTTTTGCAATAAAGAATAGTTTTGTTTATTCTGAGCTCAAATCTGATATATGATTTGGTTATGGAGGAAAATCATCTTTCTGACAATTATTAAATGCTACAAAGTTTATGATCTGTGTGTTGGTCATCCTATAGGACAAATATGGTGTTACGAAAGTCCCTATGATGGGGGCTCCTTTCTGGAATGGGCATTTTATTTTGATAATTTATAAGTTTCGAACTCTACTAATTTGACATTTCTTAGTAATGAGTAGCTACTAATCATCTAATATTTGAATGCGAGCATGCAGCTTGTTTTACTCAATGGCATCAGTCAACTACGATGATGAAACGCGGTCAGTGATTAGTGACGTTGGGGATATTGGCAACGTTGACTTTGCTAACGATGCATCTATCTATAACTACAATCCAGGGAACGAGGGTCCAATTGTTGTTTCAGTTCCATTTCCTTTGGTTGACGGGAAGCCACAGTTCGTAGTTGTGGGTGAAACAGTATTTAACCCCATCACCATTGAGAACACATCAACTGATGCGGTAACATTATGGTCAGTTGAGATATACGATTCTAAGCCGAAAGACTCTTTTACTCTCTCTGTGATGGAACCTCCCTCACCCGATTCAGATGAGGAATACATCAAATCATTTGTAGAGTCGTTTTCCATGGAGGACAGGACTTTGGTACCTGGTAAAACGTTGACCATTTGGTTATCCTGTAAAGCAATGGTCAAAGGTCTGCACACAACAGCTGTTCACTTTAATGTTGATGATGATAGGATCGAAAGGGTGGGATTTATTATGGCAGAAGATAAGATCTCACGGTCATTGACTAGTAACAAGCCATTTAACAGACCATCAAGAAACAAACCATTAATCCCTAGAATATATTCTCCTAATGTGGGCCTCAAAGTATTTAGGGGATCTCGTCCTGCAAAGGCTAATAGTCGACCATATAAATACAAGCTTCCAGAATATCGAATCCCCAAGGCTATAAGGGAAGTAATTGAAAGTAAGGCAACTCCTGATTCCCTAATTGAAGGTTTAACCCGGAAGAACTATGACACCTTCTTTAGAACGCTGCTTATTATGGAAGAAATTAAACTTGAGGTATTCTATTCTTTGCTTATGGACTATATCACCGCTAATTTTTTTGTTGTTTTTATTAGCTCTGAAATGGTTGAGCTGTTTTTCAGGATGACATGAGAGCATATGACATGCAAAATGTAACTTTCAAGAGAAAAGGTAGGTTCCTTACACTTGAAGTCCCAGGACTGGCTGAGAGAAGGCCATCACTCGTTATTGGAGATATTGTTATTGCGAAGCCTATATCCCACAATGAACACAATATGTCTCCTCTTTATAAGGTTTGTTTCACATGATAAAATAAACCATTATAGCTTACATGATGTCATCAAGGACAAAACCTCTTAGATTTTTTTTCTCAAAATACATGATTTAGGACAAAATGTGGCAATTCGACCCAATTACTTTTGAATGGTTCATTTTGGTTGATTTTATATCTCTTAAGGGGCCATATTTTTTATTTCTTGCTAAATAGAAAACAAGTCAATGAAAAAGTAGAGTGAGAAACCTCTTAAATTTCAATTCAATATACATGTTTTAGGACCAGATATGGCAGTTTGAGTGCATTTGGGTTTATTTTGTATATGGGGTTCAACATTTATTCTTTTTGCTAACAAGAAAGCAAGCCACTTGTGTTGAACAGGTCAAGCAAGCCTAAAGCTGCCCGAAATGTATTTTACATGCGTATAGTTTTTAATTGCTTTATTTAAGAGATTAGGTAATTATCATAACTATATTCATTTTGTAATCATACTTGACATACTAATTTGTAAAAAATGGGGCAAAAAGGGTTTCAGGCCAACCTAGCTCTTGCGAAATGTTAGCTGGTTTTACTAAAATCTGTTATTACTATTTTGCCACTCATTCTAGTACTAGGACAGATGATTTAATTTCTTTCTACAGGGGCCTATCTTTCGTGTTGAGGCTGAAGAAGTTCTCATATCATTTCATGAAGATCTTGAAGGTTTCCATTCTGAAGGTGATCGCTATGATGTACAATTTGAATATAATAGACTTGGCATGCGAAGATTGTACCAAGCTTTAGAAGCTTCTGGGAAGCTTGATACAGAACTTCTCTTCCCTGAGTTTTCTTTAAATGAGAGACACATAGAAACCCGCCCACTGGTTCCAATTTCCTGTAATCTGAATGAGGAGCAATTGAGTTCAGTTGAGATGATCCTTGGTTGCAAAGGGGGCCCACCTTACGTTGTTCACGGTCCACCCGGAACCGGTAAATCTGTGACGCTTACTGAAGCTATCCTTCAACTCTACAAAACCAGAAGGAATTCTGCAATTCTTGTCTGTGCACCTTCAAATAATGCAGCAGATCATCTCTTGGCAAGACTTGTAATGGAGAATCCTGTTAACATCCGAAAAGGGGATATACTTCGGCTCAATGCAACAGCTCGTTCAGTAGACGATATCAAACCGGAGTTTCTTGATTTTTGTAGTATTGATGAAGAAGAGACGATGGTCTTTAGCTGTCCTATATTTGAACAACTTATACGATATAGGATTATAATATCCACATATGCAAGTGCTGCTCTTCTTTATGCAGAAGGTCTTAAAATGGGCCACTTCACACATATCTTCTTGGATGAGGCAGCCCAGGCATCCGAGCCTGAAACAATGATCCCAATATCTCATTTTTACAGACGGGATACGGTTGTTGTTCTTGCTGGTGATCCTGTGCAGTTAGGTCCCGTAATCTTTTCTAAAGATGCTGAAAATTACGGTTTAGGGAAATCATTTATGGAGAGACTCTGTGAATCTAAGTTTTATAAAGATGGTGATCAGAATTATGTGACTAAATTGGTTCGAAATTATCGTTGCCACCAACACATATTGTCACTTCCTTCACAGTTGTTTTATAAAGGGGACTTGGTCTCATGCAAAGAAGATGACACCTTGTACCCGTTAACTTGGAAGGATTTTATTCCAAACCCAGAATTTCCAGTTCTGTTTCTAGGTGTTCAAGGTGTTGATGAGAGAGAAGGGAATAATCCGTCATGGTTTAATAGAATTGAGGCAAGTGAGGTAGTTGAGGTTATCTTGAACTTGATAGATAAGGGGATAAAGAATGAAGATATCGGGGTGATAACGCCATATAGGCAGCAAGTGCTTAAAATAAGCAAGGCGCTTGAAACGTTTGTTGGATCCGAGATTAAGGTTGGCACGGTAGAGTGCTTTCAGGGCCAAGAAAGGGAGGTCATCATAGTATCTACCGTTCGGTCAACTATTAAACACGATGAGACTGATAAGAGACATTGTTTGGGATTTTAAGTAATCCTAGGAGGTTTAATGTTGCCATCACTCGAGCCAGATCCTTGCTGATTGCTATCGGGAACCCACATATTATATGCAAGGTAATGTTGAAACTTACATTACTTGTCTAATTTTATTTGCCCTAAATTTACACTTTGCAATTAAAATCATCAAAACTAAAGGTGGCAGATGCAACCTATTTACTTATGAATGGGTTTATTCGGTTGAAAGTTGCTCAATCTGTATTTGTAATTGTACATGACACTATTATTTAAATAAAAAAAAGTTATACGTTTGGAGTAAAAGTGCCAGCCTGTTTAAACATGTGACCGAACACTTGCTCATGTAATATCTAACCAAACCAAAAGGAAAGAAAATAGCATTGTAATGACATAGTGAAATAGGATGAATTGTGATATTACCTGATGTTAAAATGTGGCACTCAGGATGAGCATTGGAACAAGCTGCTTTGGCATTGTGTTGAGAATGACTCTTATAAAGGTTGTTTTCTCCCTGAGAAAGAAGAAACTGTTGCCGTTGAGTCGGAAAGTTGTGATCAGAATGGTGTCGTCAACAGCAAGTGGGAGGAAGAGGGAGGAGACGCCTATAATTGCGGGGAGGACACGACTTGGGAGCCTACTGGAGACTGGGGTGATAGCGGTAATGATTGGGGGTTGGGAGAAGACTCAAGTAAGCATAATGAATGGTAGGTATCAAGTAAAACTACTATTACAAGTTAGAATTTTTATTCTCATGATCAAAATTGGCAGTCATAGTCATTTGGCTACAAATGTTTTAGACACCCCATTAGTGCGATGGCTTTATGTTATTTTCTGTTTTCAAAAGCTGTACATCATTACAGTAACTAAAACGTGTGATGATGCTCTAGCAATTGTGTTTATCCAAGTTTAAAATTTATAAAAACAAAATGCTACTAATACAAAATACTAAAACACAAATAGACAAGTCTCAACACATGCAGGTATTTTATTTATTTTATATCAATAAGACTTGAATTCTCAACTAATTTAAAAGAAACATCACTTGCACCTTTAAATTTATTTCATATTAATGAGTCTTGAATTCTCAACCATTTGAAAGAAACATGTTGGCTAAGATTCATAATAAAGCACGGAAAAAAGACTAGAATTCTTTGAGAAGAAAAATGTTAGCTAAGATCTAGAGAAAAAAAAACAAAAAAAAAAAAAAAAGCAAACATGTGAACTGAACTCTGCCTTCATTACTCTCAATTGCCTTATTACATTTTGACACATACATGATACAAGCCCTTGAACTATTAAAAGTTTATACAATTGACAATATTGATCCCTCAACTATACAACTATTTAAATCTCATGTAACCGTATTTTCCCCTTCAACATTCTTCACCTCAAGAAGAAATAAGGAAAACGGAAGGTGAATCTAACTCCTATGTAGCATCAGATAAAGGTAACTTTTGCCAATGGACCAAAATTTGAGCTGCTGGCTTGTTGGCTCTATAGGCTATCCGGCGATCAATGATTGTTCGCGGTTGATACAGTAGGCAGAGGATAGTGGGCAAAGGTAGTACTAGTAAGTTTTCTCTCTGAGCTCCTTTGAGCAGGGAGACATGGAAGACCAGATGAATGTGGGCATCTGAAGGTAAGTCTAGCTTGTAAGCCACTTTGCCTACCTTCTTGATAACCAAAAATAGGCCAAAGAAACGATGACCCAACTTGGTATGAGGTTGTATTCAAATAGTGGTCTGTACATAGGGCTGCAGCTTCCAATAAACTCAATATATAGTGGCTGATGACAGGGACAAACAATGTATGGCCTTATTTGACATAGCTTTGAGGTCCATTGAGCCATTGTTACTGAACCTCATTAAAGCTTCATGGGAGTTAGAACCTAAGATGAAGTCCTTAATTGCAAAATTACAATAAGGAGTGTAGGGGCCACATGTTAATTAGGATGGTGAGTTACTTTTTTTTTTGAACGTATAAAGGATCACTGATAAGTTACTTTTTTCTTAAACGGCTAAAGGATTACTGACGGGCCACTGACCCAGCCGATCATCTTGAGTTACTAATAAGCTTCTCATCATGGATGATCATCTGTTAAAAGCATGTATTATTGCACAAAATTTCATGCATCTTCTTTAGTGGGCATTCAGGCTATTTTCCTACACTTTTAAGAAACTACAAACATGGTGATATTGGAAAGGGTGTTCTAAACAGGTTTTAATTAGCTGGTGAAAGAGTCTGTCATTTGCCAAAGTAGTAAATATGAACCTGTAGCCTTTCAAGATAGTATCCTTGTTTTAAAACGCCACCTATTCTATTTTTTTATTTTTTTAAAGTTTTATCATTTTAACATTTATTTTTACGTTTTTACATACTTTTTTTTACTCTTATACTCAATATTCAAGTACGCTTACTATATGGAGGGTGATCTTTTGCTTTTAACTTACCTATTATTTTTGCAACAATATAATGTTCTCTTAAATGTCGAACGTATCCTTACGATATGGTTATTTTTATCTACATTTCTATATAAATAACCCATCGTGAAGTGCGGGTAATCACCCATTAGTTTTTTAAATAATAGTTAAAGTGTGTTGAGTTAGGTGCCTACAATGGTGCCTCATGACAACTAATGGTGCCTCATGACAACCTATGTTTATCCGATGTTACGCTGAGTTAAGTTATTATCAATATTTATTTGTATTTAAAAAGTTATGTAACTAGATAAAAAGTCAACAATTTTGTGTACTTCCTTTTTTTTGTCTTTTAGTTGTAAGAAAACCTCATATTACTTATAAAATTATAAAATCTCATCCTAAACATTGATTAATCTTGATCAAAGTTCCAGATTTACTTAGTATATTTCCTTCTAGTATATACAAAACTCGCCGTTGCATAAACTTAGGTGCAAAATTTTTAGAAGTGTCGTTTTAGTTTATGTATATCAAAAACTATAACATTTTAGTGAAATAATTAGCTACATTTCCAAATTCTTATTATTCGCATCAAAATTTCTTTCGATCTTAATATATCATGAACTTGAAAGTTTAACTTAACATTGCACATTCAAGAGGGGTGGTAAGAGAATTGTAAACTAGATAAATTTTAATATGGAAACTAAAAATTAGGAAAAATAGTTTATACTTATTTTACTAAAATAATGTAATTTACATGTAAACTAACCAAAACCATAAGACTTTAAGAGATTTAGATATAAGTTAAGACTTATGATAAAATTATGTTCATTGTCTCTGCATATATACCTCATCCATTTTGGATTATGGTCAATAAATTAACTGGTATTGTATATACCTTAATTACAAATGTCAGGCCTTGGTCTCAATTCATTGCAACCAACCAAATCCCTCAAAACACTTGAATTAATATTAAACACAATCAATAAATATCGAGTGATCACTATTATTCACATGAATTTTTTGTCATGTTTATACAACCAATCAAAATCCTTGAATTTATATGAAAGTCAATCAATGAAATACATGTGGCCGCAATGATTAACATGAATTCTTTGTGTTTTGTTCAGGTGCGGACCTATCAAGGGGCGAGGTACCCTCAAACTTTTTACGCGTAGTGTTAAAAAATTACGTTTTTATTTAAAAAAAAATTTTACGGTTTTACGTTACCCCTGAGAAAATATTACGTTACCCTTAAACTTTTTTTAAACTCAAAACTTTATATAAATTTTTAAATTTATAAAAGTTAGTCTAATATTTTATAAAAAATATTACCTTTTATAAAAACATTATAACAAATTAACCCAATTACTCAAAATACCCAATCAAAAGCCCAAATGTTAATTAAGCACAAAATTTATTTCAGCCCAATTAGTTTTTAAAAGCCCAATTGATTAAAAAACCCAATTAACTTTAAAAGAACCCCCCCCCCCCCCAAAGAACCCTTTACGAGTTACGACTGCAGACTGCTGTCGCCGCCTTCTGGTCGCTGCTGCTGCGTTCTGCTCGTTGCTGCTTATAGTGCTTGGCGCTCGCTGGCTCGTTGATGCTGCCTTCTGGCCTGCCGCTTGATTGCTTGAAGGTATTCTTTTTTACTTTCTAGGTTTTTTTGCAAGATTTAAGTGTTATTTCCAAGCTTTCAAGAGTAGGAGATTGATTAATGGTTATTTGATATAATTTTTAGGTTTTATTGCTAATTAGGAATTTGTATTGAAATTAGGGATTTGAATTGTGTTATATGAATTAGGGATTTGAAATATGAATTAAAGATTTGAAATTGAATTAGGGATTTGATATTAAAATTTTATGAATTTGAATTGTGTTATATGTAATTGCAATTTGTAATCTTATTGTGTGATTTCTTATAAAATTAGGGATTTGGAAGATGAAAAAAAAGTTCTTATTGGTAGTTTTTTTAAAAGAAAAATTCAAAATGAGGAAATTGGTTCTAATAATCATGATGATATTGAATCAACAACTCCTTTGAGTTCAATTCCGTCAGTTTCAATTCCTTCGCGTTTAATTTTTTCGGGTTCAATTCCTTCGATCCCAAATGGGTTTGATTTGAATGATCTTCCTTCGGACCCCTTTGATAGGCCTTCTATTGCTAGTTATCATCCTAATCAAATGGATGACATAAGAAGACACTATCTAGTTAAAAAGGCTTTTCAACCACGAAATCATAAATTTCCATTCATAGAGTATTCTAGTGGGCAAAGACGTTTTAATGTAAAATGGTTTGATGCATATCCGTGGTTAGAGTATAGTACTAAAGTGGACAAAGCCTATTGCTTATATTGTTATTTGTTTAAAGAAAACGTTGTCAATCAAGGTGGAAGAGATACTTTTTCAAGTTCAAGTGAAGGGGTTTGTAATTGGAGTAAACCGGGTGCCTTAAAAGACCATGTTGGATCAGTTAACAGTCATCATAGTAATGCGATGCAAAAATGTGATAATCTTTTGAAACAAAAACAATCTATTGAGGTTAAGTTAAATACGATAAGTGATTAAGAAAAAGTTGCAAACCGGTACAGATTATTAGGATCTGTTATTAGTGCTAGGTTTTGCCTATAAAATACTTTACTATTTTGAGTTCATGATAAATCGGAGAAAAACTTGAGTTTGTTTTTTATGCACATTTGATGGAACATATTTTGGGACACACAAATGTTTTATCTAAACATCTTCAAAAAAAAATCAAGACTTACTAGAAGCGAGTAAGTTGATAAATGGAACAAAGCAAGCATTGAATGTTTTAAGGCAAAAGGGTTTGATGCTATGTTGGAAAAAGTAACTTATTTTTGTGAAAAAAATCATATTAAGGTGTTGGATATGATGGAAAGTTATGGTAACCCAAGAAACCGGAAGACTGTCATTACTAATCGACATCATTTTGAGGTTGAGATTTTTAATATAGTTTTGGATATGCAAATTCAAGAATTGGGAAATCGATTTAATGAGGTATCAACTACGTTGGTAGAAAATATGTCGGGTTTAAATCCTTGTAATGGACTTTCAAAGTTTGACATATCTAAGATAGTGGTTTTTTCTAAGATGTATCCGGTTGATTTTAATATGAATGAAAGAGGATGTATTTTGGGTGAGCTTAAGGTGTTTCATCACTTGGTAAAAGAAGACGATAGATTTACAAACTTGAATGAAATGTATCATCTTGCTCGGCTAATGGTGGAAACCAGAAAAAATCTATCTTTTCCTTTGTTTTATCGGATATTGAAGCTAGCATTGATTTTACCAGTTGCAACCGCAACCATTGAAAGATGTTTTTCTAAACTAAAGCTTATCAAGACGGATTTACGTAATCGAATGGGGGAGGAATATTTGAACAATGTTCTAATATGTGCGGTTAAAAGGGAAATGTTTGACGAAGTAACAAATGAGGATATAGTGCTTCGTTTTCAAGCTATGAAAAACCGAAGAGAAGAGTTCTGAGATCAATTAGGTATTTGTTTAACTTTATTTATTATCATGTTTTTTTTATTTGTATTAATGTACGGTAAAAAAAATTTAAATTAAGTTATCTTTGGAATAGTTTTCTAGATCCGTCACTGGTTATGTTAGTGCAATCAATGAAATTTCTTCATACTATTTAAATTAATATATCAATCAATAAAAAACTTATGACCATTCCTATTGATAGGTATGATTAATTTAAAATGATTATGTGATTTGACATATGATTAGGTATATGAAGCACATTACTTATATGATATTAAATATACAAACTATGTCTAGAATATATGATGATAAAAGCACATGCTATTTAAGGTATATATGCATGTATGTATACATTTATCTCTTAAGAGTTCAAGACATAAAATGTTTATTCAATATTTATCTCAAGAATTCGATACATCAAAATGTTTATTCAATTTTTACAATTCTATACTTGAGTTTTATTTTTAAAATCATTTATGAATTAATTTGGTTTAAATTATATTTATACCAGGAAAAAGCTTTCCGGTTTGCGTGAAAAGAAGCTTAAATACGCAAAGTAACATGTCTTTAATAACATATATGTCATTATTCGGCTACGAGGCAACACATGGTCTTTCGTTTAAATTATATTTTTATTAACTTTATACTATAACTTGTGAGACATAATATTGTTCGAACATGTCTTTTATTCATATAAACGTATTATTGTCAAAATTTGATAACGACACATAATATCATCATACGCCCCGTTGCGGAGCACGGCTAAATTTGTTAGTTTGTTATTATTTTCCAATTACCAGTTTAAGTGTCTATTCATTTATATTGCAAGATTTTTCAATAATCCTTCGTTTTTACATAGCTAAAAAAGTTAATTTTTAAAGAAGTTTTCATTATCTATTACCTCTAATAAAATAAGGTTTTTTAAAGACACGTGACAATCAACGAGAAACTCCTCAATTGAGTTTTTCCGCCTAAAATTTATTAAATTGTGATTGCATTTAATTTTGGAAGTTATGATTTGTAATTTAAAAAATACATTTATTAATAATTTTGAAAAACAATCATCATTTACCATAATTAACATTTTAAATAGTTTTCATATTAGAAATTGATATAATTTAAGTTTTAAATTGTTTTCATATTAAAATTTGATATCAAATAAAGTGTATCGAATCACTGAACTTCTTAATGTTTGAATTGTCTTAAAATTTCGATATATATTAAAGAAGTGACTGTTTCGAAAATAACATCTTAGTGCAATAAAAATACAAAAAATTGTCATTTATTTAAATTAAAAATAAAAATTAATATTAGTATTTAAGTTAAAAACAATTTATAATCAAAATTATATGATAAATTATCATTCATTATAAACAATTTATGTCATAAAATGGCAAATTGTTTTAGAAACAAAATTCAATGATCTATGAACGAAAAATATTAAAAAGTTGATACTATAGTAATCTTTGGATTTAGATATTATTTAAAAGAATTGATATAAATATGATCAAAATCATTTTTGTATTTTTTAATAATTTAAAAAGGTGAGTTAGGGACTTAAAGATAAAAAACGGTTTTTTTGTTTACTCATATTGTTTTATGAAATTTTTCACAAAAAATAAAACTAAAAACTTTTACTTTTTTGAATGACTGAAAAAATAGTAGAATAATTAAACTTTGAAAAAAAGTTAATGTTCACAAGCAAGATGAAATATATTTATTGATGAACATGTACATTTTAATTTAATTAAATTTTTTATTTTATCTATTCTTAAAAAGTTTAATACTTAACTTTGTAATTAAAATATTTTTATTGTAATTCCAAGATATCAAAACACAACCCAACGTATGAAACATAAAATTTATAACGTTTAAAAATGATTCACATGAAAATAAATATTTGTTTATTCATAAGTCATTGTTTTATGAAAAATATTTAAAATTTAAGTATTGTAATAATGAACATATACTATGCTTAAATTTTGAAATAACTATTATAAACGTATCAACTTTCTAGGCTTCAAATATGATTTTGACTTCACTACCTTTCAATCTATTTTAGATCGCTCCATTTCTCAAAATCTAGAATTGGTTTGTTTTCTAATCTCAAATTAATTATAATACATTTTTAAAATTTCTTACACTAACAATATGTAATTTATAAAGTCAGTGTATATTTACATCTTACCATGTAAACATAAAAAGTGCAGGATCGGTGTTTGTCTCACAACACAAGATATTCTTCCAAACTCACTTAATATCACTCGGGTTGATGAAGCAGAATCTCTACGAAGTTCACAAGTGTAAGGCCCCGTTCCCGGGACGTTTACGGTCAATCAATCATTGCATAAAACATTTAAAACACATTAATATTGCAGCGGAATTTAAACGTTTCATTAACAATTAAAAACATGTCAAATCATCATATCATTTTCTTTTACATTCCAAAAATGTATTAATACAAAAACATTCTCTAAAATATGGATGCCAGACTTGAACTATCCCCAGTAGCTTATGCATCCATGTCTGCACCTCCTCAGCATCAACAAATACCTGCCAATTATTATGCATACAAAAGGCAGCGACGCTGAGTGAGTTCTAGTTTATATAATAAAATACTCTACTTTTAATAAAAACCTTTTCTTTACTTTCGTTCGTGATCACACATCATACGTACATCTTGATAATAATCATTTATTATCTTTCATCATCGTTCATAATCGTTCATTTCGTATTTTATTATCTTTCACTTCTATCTAGATCCTGCCATATGCTATACCCCCACGTCATGCCGAAGCTGGTACTGTGCCCGGGGCTTGCAAGTAAACCCCCACGTCATGCCAAAGCTGACACAGTATTGGGGTGGAGCGACAAGGATCCCGTTTTCGCACGTTTCCATCAGTCGCAAAGACTGACCGTTAGGTGTGCACTCGGCACACTGTCGAGGTGGCAACCCATAAAGAGTTGTGAACCCCTTTTATATGCTTGCAAGACTTTTAATTCATTCATTACATTTCACTTTCATTACCTTCGTATTTCTCTTTTATTAAGATAATACTTTACGTACAAGAGTATTAACACATCATGTAAAGTCACATAATAATACGTAATATAGAACATCAACCACATCCCACAATCATACATAATACCAACAGGCATAAACCACCAAAACATTCTAGAACTTAACACTACATTCTATCTCCCAAGATTCAGAAAAATCCTAAGTCCCCAAAGAAATGTGGATGAACATAGGCCAATGCGGCTGAATGTTCAGCAAATGCGGACAAGCAAATGCGGATGAAAATCTCAGAATATATTCTAAGTGTCTAAAGATACGCGGAGGAACCAAATATGGATGAACATATCCAAATGCGGATGAACATGTCCAAATGCGGATGAACATGTCCAAATACGGTTGAACAAGTCCAAATACAGATGAACAAGTCCAAATGCGGATGAACAAGTCTAAATACGGATGAACAATACTAAATGCGGATGAACAAAATACTTAACTATTGAACATAAAACCAATGCTGTTGAATGTTCAGCAAATGCGGATGAAGAAAAGACTTATGCGAGTGAACAAGTCTAAGTGCGAATGATCATCCAACAAATGCGGATGATCGTTACCCACCTGCAATGCAACTTATGCCATAACCAGTTCCCAATCATCATTCTACTATAACCTTTGCATAGATCTATCATGCTACACATTTAGAACATACTAAACATCATACACAACTTAGAAATCATCTAAAAACATACATCAACTGTACACCGTCGAACATCATGTTGAAATTCATAGTTTGGTTTAGAAACCTTCTGTTCAGTATGCATAACAGCCCCAAACACATAGAAAACCAGTAAAAGATGGGATCTAGAACTCACATTGAACAGCTTTCGAGTAGAACACCTTAAACCCGAGAGCCCACTTGAAGTTCCAGCACCTAAAACCCATGAAAACGAGCACTAAACACCAGAAACTCGGTCCAGAAGCTGAAACCCGACTAAAAACCGAGAAGAATTACCTTAAAATCTCACCTTCAAGCAGATCTTCCTCCTTCTCTCTCTAGAAACCGATGGCAGCTTCTTCTTCTCTTCTTGCAGCCGAAAGCAGATATGGGGAAATAGGGGTGTGGGCGGCCATCCCCTGCTTTTTGACCCCACTAGAGGCAAGTTTGCCACTTACACCCTTTAACCCCTTTTACTTTTGAAAAATGTTATCTTTCCCCTTTTTCTCTTCTTTTCCTTTCCTTTTTATAAATTTCCGGGTGTTACAACAAGTAATATAATAAGTTAATGAAAGCACAATAACATAAGAATGGTTTTTCAAGATAGTTATATATATTAATTCTCAACTCAGTATTATATGACTCTTACAAGCATGGTTACTAAGTTACATGGAGAAACTATATATAATACTATCTACAGCCGGTTATACTTGGAAAACCAGCTGGAATTTACAACTAGACAAATACTACATTGCTAAAAGTAAAGTATCTAAGATAAAGTAATAATATCCTAGATTAGGTAGTCATGAAAGGTCCAAGACTTACTTTTTTTCACCAACTAAGAATGGTAACTGTACTAAGTTGGGAATGGTGAACAGTGGATTAAAGTATGGTCAACTACATGGGCGTGGGAAAGTGCCATGCTGTATATCAGAGTTGCAGCAGGCTGTCAAACAGACCATACTTATGTCCACTGGTTCATAGTTGGTTCTTCCGAAGGTAAGTGGCTTCGGAAGAATAAATTCTTCCAAGGTCATTTTGGCTTTGGAAGAAACAACTTCTTTCGAACTTCTGCAAGTCTTTAAGACTTTATTCTTCGGAAGACTTTGTCTTTGGATCTTCTAAGTTGTGTACTTCGAAAGGAGAACAACTTAGTCTCGGAAGACTGAGTTCTTCCTTTGGAAGCTCTTCATACTTTAAGATTCGGAAGATCTTTGACTTGGCTTCAAAAGAGCAGCTTTGTCTTTGGAAGGCCACTTCATTTTAGTACTTCAAAATTCTTCTAAGTGTTGTTTTGGTTGCACCAGCCTCATATGAACCAACAAACTCCCCCTAGGCTGATGGTACCAAAACTTCACTTCTACCTCCTCCTTAAGGTCTTCAACACCAGGGAAAGCTGATATTTGTCTGTCTTTTTGTTCTTCCCTAATGCAGTGGTAAGGAGTTTGTACAAGTCATCTGTTGATAGTAGATCTAATCTGTTTCTCTTAATGATATGTACCCTTTGTTATGTCCCTCTGAAGAGAGTTAGTTGATGGGAATTATAGTCATATTCCCATCTAACTATGGGTTCAGAAATCGGTCCCTCAACCATCTGCAGAAATGTTCTTTCTTTTTTGGTTACTCCTTCTTCTTCTTCCTTTGCTCTTCTTTTCAACTCTTCTTTAGTTTTGGCTTCAGTTGTAAGCTCATTAACATGAAGACTGCTCAGATGATTCCTTATGTGAGCAGCAATCTAAGAGTTGGAGGGATTGGAGAATGATCTCTCTGCTAACTCAGCAATGTCAAATCTGCTAGAGTGTAGTAGAGCTGATGTGTCAAGTCTGGTTACTTGACCATTCTCCCTTTGCACAACAAAGGTTTCTATAGCTTCATCGAGCTTCCACTGGACAATTGGGCTTCTAGTATTGAGGGGATTAGTTGGCAGCTTGTCTCTTTTTCTTGTGTCTAGTAGAGTCACCAGTTTCCTTCTTAACTTCTTCTCTTCTTCTCTAAGTGTATTAGAATTGGTGGTAAGAAGTTGGAGAGCTTGGTCCAGTGTTCCCCTTGGCAAATCAAGGAATGCATCTCTTATGAGGGAACAGGAAGAACCATCAATATATTTCAGTGTAATTGACTCTTCCTCATAAGAGATGTCGCTCAAGGTGGTGCAGTTTATGAGCTTTCATTTCAATTCCTTGAACTCTTCTAAGGTCAGGGGCTTGGAAGGTTCAGAGGTTGGTTTGGGTAGAGAATGGGTTTTGGGTTGTGTTTTGGGTTTTAGGATAGGTGATGGTGGTGGTTGTTGAGAAGCAGGGTGTGAAGGTATGGCTAATGGTGTTGGTTCAGGGGTGTAAGGTTCAGTTGTTGGCTTAGTTTTGATAGGGAAGGGAAAAGGTGTGTGGGCATAGGTTATGATTTGGGTGCTGGTTTGGGTTTGGGAGTTGGTTTAGGTGCCTTCCTCTGAACACTTTGCATTAGAGGTACCTCATGCCTTCTTCCTAAGTGAATGTCAGCCTTGATGTCGCTGACATGTTGCTGTAGGGTCTTCAGAGACATGGGACCCACCGGCCTGCCAGTGAATCCTTAGGCTTTAAGGTAGGCTTTCATCCATTCCTTATCACCCTTAGTCTTGGCTGCAGCAAGTTTTGCCTCTTCCTCTATCTTCTTCTTTTCCTTCAACTTTTCCCTAGCAGCTTTCTTCCTCTCCTTGTTGATCTGATCTTGTTCTTTGTGTAAAAGAAACAAGATCGTGTCATAGTCATGAGGAGCTAGCTCCTTCTGAGAATAGCCTCTTGTACAGAGAAAGACTATTCTCTCCTTCCTCTCCTCTTCTCCTCCTCTATGGCCAACCTTACTGCCTTCTCTTTTTCTTTTTGCAGCAAGGTTGCCTTCTCCAGCTTTACAAGCTCATCAAGTGGGAGTAGAAGCATTTCTTCATTGTTTACTCCCAGGCTAATGAGCCTGCCTATAACCTCCACTCTCCTCTAAATATTGATACTTTCTTGAGCGGCTACTGCTGCTTTGCTGCTCGCAGCCAGCAGTTTCCCAGTATCAGGTCTTCCTTTCTTCTTCAGCTTCTCCAACCTTTCCTCCTCTAGAAGCTCTTCAGCAGTGAGCTTCCTCTTTGCTTTAGGATCAAAGGAAGATTCAGCCTTTGGAGACTCAGGCTTAGAGGATTCAGGTTAGGGAGAGGGGGTTTGAACTTATGGTGCATGGAAGATTGGAGTTGTAAGAAAGTCCTCACTATTGACTTCAGAAGCCAGGTCAAGAATGGCCTCTGTGATAAGCAGGTCATCAAACAAGGAAGATAGTTCAATTATTCCTTTCGCGGCTTGGATTTCTGCTTCGGAAGTAATTGGAACGGCACTACCTGTCCCTCTTAAGTTGGTTGTTAGGCCATCAGTCTGTATCTCCCCTTCGAAGTTAATCTCAGGTTTAATAGAGACCTTAGATTTACCAACTTCCTCCTCAGAGGTAGGTGGTGCACTTAGCCTTTGAAGCTCTTCAGCTCCAAAATAGGCAATGGCAACATCAGGGGAGGGTTGTTCAGTAAGGAGCTTATTAAAAACTTGGTTAAAAATCTGTTAAGGTCAATAAGCATCCTTGGGTCCACTTGAATAGAACAGGAGTGGGTTGAGGAAGATGGTTGCAGGGTGTTGCTGTATGGGATAGAAAGAAGAAATGGCATCAAGGGAAGTAATGGCAAGGTTGGGTTCCACTTGAGTTGATATCTGCTCCAAAGAGTGAGTAGATATCTCCTCATCATGCCTTTGTTTCTGTACATTCTCCCCCTTTTTGGTAGCATCATTTTGAGAAGTAGATGAGCTAGAGGAAGAACTTAAAGAAACCTAAATCGGTACATGCCTAACAGACTTCTCAATCTGTTTCTCAGCTAGTTAAGCCTTGAGATTTTCAATCTCAAGTTGTTGAGTGGCGGACCTATCTTCTAAAGTCTTAACCTTTAATTCAAGGTTTGAGACTTTAAAAGTAGGTCTCTGATAGCTAGTTGCAGATTACCATCATCTTCTTTTGAAGAATCATCAGGAGATGAGATAACATACCTAGTATGTTCATCATCATCACCAGTAGTGGTTTCTTGGCGCCCTGAATACCCTTGCATACTGATGTCTCTTTCAGAGGCATCAATTGGCAAGGTTGTCATAGATTCAGTCCTACTGATGTTACCACTGTCCTGAGAGGCTAGTGAAACACTCTCAGTAGTGGCAGCTGAATCTACATGAGTCACCTTCATACCGGGTGGACTCACCTCAGTTTGGTCTAGCTGATATGGGCTAGATATCAGAGGTTCCCTGGGGCTCAGTTGATCTTGAGAGTTGGTGAGGGAGATCAACATCATGGCCCTGATGGAATATGATATCCTCATCAGGTCAGGTTAAAAGGTCAAGAAAGGATAGGGAGGTTAAATCTAATGACCCGGGATGTTAGTCAGCACCTAATGACTATTCTGCAGTAGCAGTTGAGCCAACGATGTGGCTATCCCTTTTTGGCTGCTCATGGGAGTGTTGAGACTCACCCTAAGGGCTTAAGGCTTTGGTAGTGGGCTCGTCAGGTTGAGACTGAGGAGACTCAACACTGATGTTGAGGTCAATGGTGGAGGATGGTTAGACCTCTGGCTGAGTGGGAGCCCTGAATTCCACTCTAGCCTTTTTGGTTTGAATAGAGGGGACTTGACCAATCAGAGTAGATTGATCAAGGGTTCATTTGGGGCGTCTTTTGTAGGTATTTTTGATTGGGTGGGAAGAAGTAGATGGCATTGTAGTGGTGGTGTCTGGTGTGGGTTCATCACCTGCTAGGTCTGCAGGGATGTCACCAGGAGCCATTGTCTCAAGTATACCTGGAAGAAGATCAGTGATCCTTCCAGTAAAGTTGGTGGACACCTTCTTTAGAGTCTTGAAGATGCCAGACCTCATATGAGGGACCAGTAGAACATTTGCACATTGTAGTTTGTCCTGGTCCAGCTCACAGTTGTATGTGCTGAATGAACCGGGGATACGTATAGAATTGATCCCGGGTGAGATTACCTCGTAGATTGTTTAGCACAAATCTTGAGTAGTTGAAGCGTAGGCCCTTTACCAACCTATGGACTAGGTAGCCCAAATCATATGGGATTTGATCCCATCCCCCTGACATGTTGGATAGGCAGTATAGGACGATGTGCAGCAAAAACTTCCAATTGTAGGAGAAATTGAACTTGTAGACCATGGATTTGCTCACATCTCTGCCGTATCCCATCTGAGTGTAAGTATTCTCCAACTCAAACTTGGGGAATTCAGTGGGGGCTCCCATATCATGGAGTTACAGATGCTCCCTGATGGTAGTTTCACTTATAATGATCTCCTGTCCGCAGACCCTTGATCGAATAATCCTTTCATCATTTAGGGTTTCACAGCGACCATTGGCCCAGAAATCAGCCAGATGGTTTAAGTAGATGGTAGGGTTTACGGTAAGGGCTGTGAAGTATACGAACTGTGACAGAAATTGGACAATAGGGGCAAAATCGACATCTTTTGAAGAATCAAGGATGGCCATTGTTTGGAGAGTACTGTTTGATTGGGGTAATTGAGAGTGAGTGAAGAAGAATATGGAAATTTTGGGCTTTGGTAAAGAAAGTAAAGAAAGAAAGTAGAGAAAGAGAGTCGGAAGTTTTTAAATGGGGGGTAAAAAGCCAAACCGATAAGGTGAGAAGGTGGGTGAAAGGACGGTTAAGGTTTCGATTTGACTGGGGCGGCAAGGTAAACCATTTAAAATATTCCGACAATCATCAATAAAATCTTACTTTTTACAGAGTGGGGCCCAAAGATTTACGTTACACAGTAAAAGTTTTCTTCTGAGGGTAAAGTAGCTTCCGAGAGAAAACACTTGTGCTTCCCAGTATTGTCTTCCGAAGCCATTTTTACTTCCGAAGGCAAATCATGTCTCAATGACAAATTTGCTTCCAAGAGTAAAATCTTGTTCCGAGAAAAGAAGTTAATAAGCTTCAGAAGTGAATTTGATCTATCATCAAATGTTCTTTCAAGGCTAAAAGCTTTTCGGAAGAGAATACTTATGCAGAGGAGTTTGCCTTCGGAAGATGGATAAAGATCTCTTCCAAGGGTAAATTTCTCTTTGGAAGAATTCATACTTAGAAATTCTGAAGAAAACCTTTTTGTAACAGGGCTTAGATTGTATTTAGACAATATAGACAAGACACATTTTTAAAAGGTTTTCAAAAGAAAAGGACTAGTCAATGTTAATCATCCTAATAGCTGTGATTAAATATTTAAATATTTGTTCATCAAAGGCTTTTGTTAACAAGTTAGCATATTTTTCATTTGGATTGACTTTGACTAGCTTGATTAGATTTTTCTCATGAATATCTCGAATGAAATCATACCTGATATCAATGTGTTTTGTCTTGGAGTGCTTGATTGGATTTTCTTTGATAGAAATGGCACTCTTGTTGTCTATGTGGATAGGAGTCTCTATGAAGTTAAAACCATAATCCAGCATCTGATTCTGAATCCAAAGCAGTTGAGCATAGCAGCTTGTCGCATCAATATACTCAGGTTCAGCGGTTGATGTAGATACACATGATTGCTTCTTACATTGCCAGGAGATTATCCTTCCACCAAGAAATTGACTTCCTCCTGATGTGGATTTCTTATTGATATTACAGCCACCATAATCATTGTCAGTGTAACCATAGAGGTTAAAATCCTTATTCTTAGGATACCAAAGACCCAGTTTGGGAGCTCCTTTAAGATATCTAAGAATTCTTGCACAGATGCAAGTTGCAAATATGATATCAGGTCTACTTGTAGTAAGATACATCAGAGATCCAATAATTGCCTTGTGCTGATGCTGATCAGTATCCTCCCCCTCGGAATCAGGACAAAGATTGTGATTTTTGGGTATAGGTGTCTTGGCTAGCTTGCAATCTTTCATCTTAAAGCTTTTTAAGATGTCTTTGACATACTTAGATTGATTGATAAAGAGCTCTTATTCCATCTGCTTCAATTGAATTCCAAGGAAGAAGTCCATCTTTCCCATAGAACTCATCTGTAACTTCTTCCTCATGATGCTTTCAAAGTCCTTGCATATTTGGTCATTTAAGGAACTAAATATGATGCCATCAACATACACTTGTACAATCAGCATGTCTTTCCCAGACTTTCTTATGAATAATATTTTGTCTATTGTGCCTCTGGTATAGCCACTCTTGAGAAGAAACTAAGACAGTGTCTTATACCACAGCCTAGGTTCCTGATGCAACCCATAAAGAGCTTTATCAAGTTTGCACACATAGTTGGGGTGTTGTGGGTCTTCAAATCAAGGTGGCTGGCACACATAGATTTCTCTATCGATATCCCTATATAGAAATACACATTTGACATCAAGTTGATAGACTGTAAAGTTCTTAGATGCAGCAAGAGCAAGAAATATTCTCACAGCCTCAAATCTTGTTATAGGTGCAAAGACATCTGTGTAATCTATGGCTTCCTCCTGTGTGTATCCTTGAACAACAAATCTTGCTTTGTTCTTGATGATCAAACCTCTATCATCTCTTTTATTTCTGAACACCCACTTAGTGCCAATGGGGACTTGGCCAGGTGGCAAGGGACATAAGTTTAATACCTTTTGCCTCTTGAATTGAAGCAATTCCTCTTGCATTGCTTCTATCCAGTTGTTGTCCTTGTGGGCTTCATCCATTTTCTTTGGTTCCATCTGAAAGAGAAAGCATGAGTACAAGTAGACATTCCCATTGTTGGGCTGACTTCTTGTTTTCACACCTTTTAAGACATCTTGTAAGGTTATACTTGAAAGGCTAATGCAACCAAAGAAACCAAAGCAATCAAAGAGCTTCCAGTTTGCATGCACATTGTGCAGAGTAGAAGTTACTTCGGAAGTTTTACACTTCTCACAGAAAATTATTCTAAGTGTAAAATCTTCTGAAGCCAAAGACCAAATCTTAGGAAGCCAAAGATGAAGTCTTCCGAAGCTTCCAAATTCATCCAAGGCCAATGAAGTGAAGACTAATTTCTTCCGAAGACAAAAAAGACATGTTTTCTCTAATCTACTTTTGTATAAAGCTGACCCACTTTCCGCTGCAACTCTGAAGACTCACCAACTTGTATTAATTGGTGAAAAGGTCCATGCTTTTGCAACTGTAGATTATGGTTTAGAGTCTGTAACTTTCTACTTTGTACCTTTTATCCTTTTCGTAATATATCAGGATGTGAGCTATGGCATGTCATAGTCACTTGTCAAAAGGCAATCTGCCTTTTGACTTTGCATTGATCTTGTTGTCTAGATTAGTGTTTCCAGTAGGCCTTCAATGTATGGCCGGCTGTAGAATATAGTATAAAGTATCTCAGGTTCTTGTATTTCTTTTTATGCTTTGTAACACTTGTAAAAGAACTTGAGAGCAATATATAGCATTCTTGAAAACCATACTCATCATGTTCTTGTTCTTAGTTCTGTCTTATTATTTACTTGTGTTCTTAGTATTATTCATATAAACCTGGTTCCCTATTTGATCTGTTAAGTGTTCTAACACTCTCCTTATTATGAGATGATTGTATTCACCATCCCTTTAACTAGTCATATAATTGGTATCAGAGCTTTTTAGGCTCTTGATTGTATGATCTTACCACCTTAAATCCCTTCAGTTTCACAAAACACTTAAAATAGAAGATTTAGAGAAAACCATTTCAACTCCTAAGCATGAACATACCAACTACAGGACTCAGATAAAAGTTCTCATCACTAAGTTAACTGAATGCCAGGCTGAGCTTGTGATCAGCAAAGCCAGAGCAGAAAAATGTGTTCTTAAAGAAAAGACCATCAAGAACATAATATCCTAATCATTGCATGCAAAAATTTGTTATCAGAATAAGCAGAGACTAGGATCTACTGAGATAGTTCCTCTATACACTCTATTGTCTATAAGATCTCCAAGGTGTGGAACTTGTAAAGATGAGCTTCCCCTCATAGACCCCATTGATGTAGAGGATAAAGAGGAGATAGTGAAGGATGATTCTGAGAAGAGTGAAGAAGATAATCCTAAGAAGGGACACTATTCTCCTGAGGAGAGAAAAGAATCTGGGATGACCAAGTCTAATAGGAAGAACTTGATTAGAAAAGCCAAGAGGAAATCAAAGAAGGCTCAAAAGATTAAGGCCACTTTCAACTCTAAGCAAAAACAAGTGTTTATCTCTGCAGGATTTGAAGTGGTGAGGGCTGAAGACTCAACTATGAACTCTAGTACCAGAAGTTCTAGTTTATGTCCAACTCATTCCAGTAAAGAGAATAAGACTGATCAGTTGTGTACTACTGCTACACAGTCTGAACCATCCAGATCTAAAAGCAGGCCTCACCCTGAGAAGCTTGCTGCATCATTTGTGAAGATGAAGATGGAGGTGGAAAGTGATCAAGTTCAGTCTTTCTCTCAAAAGAAGGCTTTCAGAAGGAAGCAAATGGATTGCATCATATGTGGTAGTACTTTCTATCTTGCTAAGGATTGCATCTACAATCCTAAAAGTATTATCCATATGATCAATAAGAAAACTTCTGAAAAGAAGAAAGAAAAGCTAGCTTCGGAAGGAAAATCTTTTCCTTTCGAAAGCTCCATGATGAAGAAGAAGTTAAGTGAAAACTTGCCTTCGGAAGAAATGTTGGTCTTGGAAGAAAGGAATGCTTCCAAAGTACTGAAGCCTGCTGTAGTGAAAGCGATCTTCCGAAGGTCCAGTCTCCAAAACTTCTGAAGCTGTCAAACCTTCCAAAGTATTGAAGGTCAAGTCTAATCTTCCAAAGATGGTGTGGAAGATGAAGAAAGACCAAGTGACTAAAAGTTCTTCATCAACAACAGCTGATGATCCTCAAAACTTGAACATAAGATCAATTACTGTTACATTATCTTCACATCACTTTGATAAGCCCAAGACCAATGAGGCTTAGGTTTCCAAATGTAACTAAACATTTCTTTCTTGTGCAGGAAGAGCTAAAGACTAAGAGGAATGTATGGATCATTGATAGTGGTTGTTCCAGGCACATGACAGGCAATGGTTCTCTACTTCAAAATTTTGAGAAAATTGATAGAGGGCCAGTTGCTTTTGGAGGAGATGTTGAAGGTTACATTACTGGAAGGGGCAGGGTCATAAATGGTAAGCTCAACATTGAAAATGTAAACTTTGTCAATGAGCTTGGGTATAATCTACTGAGTGTATCCTAATTTTGTGATCAGAGACACAACATGCTCTTCACTAAGCATAAGTGCATTGTTCTCAAGCCCGAGGTGGCATTCCTCAAGGGCATATCTTGCTTAGAGCCCCCAGGAAAGGGAACATGTACAAGATGGACCTGCAGAAAACATCTTCCTCAGGAGAATTTCTTGCTTTCTATCTAAAGAAAATAGTGATAAGTCTTTCCTCTGGCATAAAAGAATGTTCCATGTAAACTTTAAAAACATGAATAAATTAATTAAGAATGATTTGGTAACTGGAGTACCAAAGAAGAGAAGAGACTTGTGATGACCACTGTGTAGCATGCCTGAAAGGGAAGCAACACAAAGTGTCTCACAAGCCAAAGGAAAGAAACTCTATCACTACTCCCCTACACTTATTACATATAGATCTCTTTGGACCCACTAGTGTAATGAGTCTAGGAAGGACCTCATATTGTTTGGTGATCACAGATGATTTCACAAGATTCACTTGGGTCTTTTTCCTTAGTACTACGGATGAGACTCCTGAGATCTTGAAGAACTTCATTCTGAAAATTGAGAATCAATGTGATCACAAGGTCAAAACAATAAGATGTGATAAAGAAACAGAATTTAAGAACCAAATCCTTGACATATTTTATGATAAAAAAGGTATTACAAGGCAATATAATGCTCCTAGGACTCCTCAGCAAAATGGTGTTGCTGAGAGGAGAAACAGGACACTTATTGAGGCTGCAAGAACCATGTTGTCTGACTCTAAACTGCCCATCACCTTCTAGGCAGAGGCAGTCAACACAGCCTGCTATGTGTAGAATAGAGTTTTAGTGGTTAAGACTCATGGTAAGACTCCTTATGAGCTGTGGCACAAAAGGAGACTGTTTATTGGTCTCCTCAGGTCATTTGGATGTCCTTGCACCATCTTGAATACCAAAGATCAAATAGCCAAATTTGGTGTGAAATCAGATGATGGAGACTTTATTGGATACTCTTCCCAAGCTAAGGCTTATAGAGTATACAATCTTAGAACTAGAGTAGTTGAGGAGTCAGCCAATATGACCTTCAATGAGCACACTCATAGTGTGAAAGGTTCTGGTCCTGATTAGCTGTTTGATCTTGATTTAGTTACAAACTATTTTAACAAATCTTGTGAGAATGTTTTAGGATCTATAGGTAACTTATCAACAGGAGATCCTGACCCAAGATTTGAGCAAAGAAGACCAAGCAAGCATACTACCTCAGCTCCAGTGGTAACTAACCCTGCAAGTGAAGATCATATCAGCACAAACATGACAAATTCAACTCATACATCTGAGGCGCCTACAAATTCTAGCTCAGAGGCTCCAAACTCAGATGTAGGAACTTCAAATGTAGGAGGACATGGAGTTGGTGACAGTGATCAAGAATTTCTTCATGCTAATAACCACTCCATAGAAGACAACATAAATGATGTCACACACTCATTGGATCAAGCCTCTCTTGATAAGTGTGCTGATGTGGTGGGTGGTACTCCATTGCCAGATCTAAATTTCTCAAATTTAGATCTTTCCAATCAACTTGTTGTGATCCTTTAACTCAGGATCCACAAGTCACACCCCACCACAAACATCATTGGAAATGTTGATACAGGGGTGAGAACAAGAGGACAAACCCATGACAAAAATGTTTGTCTATACTCTTGTTTCTTGTCCCAGATAGAGCCAAAGAAAGTTGATGAGGCTTTGAAGGATGGAAGTTGGGTTGAAGCAATACAAGAGGAGCTGCTTCAATTCAAAAGACAAAAGGTTTGGAACCTATGTCCTCTTCCTCAAAGGAAGACTACCAAAGGAACCAAGTGGGTTTTTAGAAACAAGAAGGATGATAGAGGACTTGTCATCAAGAACAAGGCTAGACTAGTTATTCAAGGATAAACACAAGAAGGGGGAATTGACTACACAGATGTTTTTGCTCCTGTAAGACTAGAAGCTGTTAGAATATTCCTGGATTTTGCTGCATCCAACTTGAAATCCGGCTGAGATGAATACTCCCCTTTGCTTTCGGTCTATCTTCAACTTTGACTCAGCCACCCTTTTGGCAGTTTTTCTTGCTGCCTTGATTTTGTTCTTTTTGGTTTTGGTAGTTAAGGGTTGATCATCAGCTGTGGGGTTGAGGTTTTCTACCTTATCCTTCCCTGTGGTGGTCTCTATAGTTGCATCATTCTTTTGCTCTTTGGTTAGTGGGTCAGCAGTTGGAACCTCTTGCTCATCAATTCCACATCTTGCTGTCTAATAGACATAAAGGAGTGTGGTGGAGCAATTTCATTGGTTCCCAACCCAACTTTGTTTTGATAGCACACCTTTGAGTGGGAGTATGATGTAATGATGGTGTTGAAGTTATGCTCTTCAATGGCATACTTCTTGGCTTTAGCCTCAGCTATCATTAGCTATGCTTGAGCCTCAGTCAACTTGGAGATTAAATCTTTTATTTGAGCCCTGTAAATTGAATGTTCATGTTTTAAAGAGGACAGTTTTCTCTAACTCTTCTATTTTGAGTTTGTAGTCAGATTCTGCTCTCTTAAAATTAGATTTTAGTATGTTTAAAGACTCAATTTCATATTTAATTTCCATGTTATAGTCCTGATACAATTTAACCTTAGCAATACAAGCTGCAGTACAGAGGTGTTCATATACCTTAGTGTCTTTAGTTCCAGCCATGAGACCTTAAGCAGGAGTAACATCTTGTACCATGAAGCTCCAATCAACTTCTTGAGCAACAGCTGCAGTGTATTGTTCAGTGGGTTTGGTAGCAGCCTTTGGGGTAGCAGGATGTTGGAAGGCTTGAGTTGCTCCAGGATTAGATCTAGGAGCTTTGAATTCCCTTATAAAGTAACCAAGCCGGTTGCAATTATAGCACTTGGCCTTTGTCTTGTCAAACCTAAATTTGTTGTTGGTTGGGTTCTGAGGGAACTGCCTTCCAGATCTTTTGAAGAACTTCTTTGCTCTATAGGTCAGGAGAGCCATTTGTTGCACAATATCCATGTATTCTACATCATCTGTGTAAGGCCCTGATCCTAGAAAACCTTACAGTTGGTCATTCATAGAAAAACATAGATTTAAAACATTCTTTTAGATAAACATTGCAGCGGAAAAGTACATTGAGTTTCAATCCATTACGACATAATTCAAATAAAACATTAATATTGTCTTTAAAACATCAAATAGTCTTTAAAAGTCTTCTTAGTAATCTTCTTAATCAGGGATGCCAGCCTTCAGATGCCAAGTAGCTTCTAGAATCCATGCCTATATTCACTCATGTCCAACAACTCACCTGTTAACTACTATGCATATAAAAGTCAGATTCGCTGAGTGAATTCTAGGTTTACTTTATCAGAAAATCATTTAGTGAGGTATGTTAACTTTATCATTCTAAATAGTCATCACATGAAAAAACATTTACTATACACAGACTGTCACGTTATCAATACTTTATCATTAAGGCTTTCGCTTATTTACTTTCTATTACTCTTCTTTATTCGTCAATTCCCAGTCACTATCCGTGCCTATGATGAACACAGGACTTTACCTACATGCCAATCCAGGCCTTACTGTTGTACCCATACAGGCCATTATTGTCATGCCAATCCAGGCCTTACTGACCTGCCTGTCCGGGTCTTTACTTTACTGACATGCTAATCCAGGCCTTACTGTCATGAGGGCATAACAAATGCAACCCTCCTCTGTCATTTGCTTGCAAGACTTTACTTTACAAAGGTACACGTTATGGGCCCAATAACATTTCTTTAGGTTTCACTTTCATCTTTAGGTTATATATAATATAACATAACATATTACAAGACATATCATCATTACCAAGGTCATATCACAATAAGAAAAGCGCGATATGAATTCACTAGAAAACCCCATTTCCTATATAAGATAGTGCATAAAACTTTGCTTTAAAAGAACTGGTCATTTAGTATATATATCACCCTAAAACGTTTAAAACATGTATGAAATAGGGGATCTAGAACTCACCTGATGAGTAGATTGCTATCAATCTAAGAGGAATTCAGGTCAACAAATAAGTCGCACAATCTGCATGGAAATTACCACATGAATCTATCATTTTCTATGAAATACAGTTCGCACGCAGTTTCACACGCAGTTTCGCATGCAGTTTCTCACGCAGTTTCGGATGCAGTTTCTCACGTAGTTTCGCATGCAGTTTCTCACATAGTTTCGCATGAGATCTCTACTCAACTTTCGTTGGAGTTTACCAGCGAAATCATAGTTTCACAACTAGTTTCGCATGCAGTTTCTCACGCAGTTTCGCATGATGAAATTGTAGTTTCGCTGGACGAGTTTTTCAGCTCATTTTTCATCAAAAATCTTCATTTTTCAACCAAAATCTATACTTTTTACGTCCAAACCTTTAGTTTATCATTTTTAAGGCTAGATCTAAGCTTTTTACACCATTTCATACGTAAAAACGTGATCTTTTTTTAAATCTTTCTCAAAACCCTAAAAACCCAAAACTCAAGAATAAAACCCAGATCTACAGAGATGTTTAGATGGTGATTCTTACCTGTATCTCTTGCTTTTTTCTCATGGTTTGATGCTCTAATACGCAGATCTTCAATCCCTTAACCAAGGAAGGTCCAAATCTTCAAGTTTCTTCACTTTCTCTCACTAATTTTTCTCTCTAAGTTGTTAGTGGCTTGGTTTTCAAGAAATGGAGAATGTGGCTGATTATGGGTGTTTAATGGGTGGTTAGGCCCTTAAACCCATCAAACCCTAAGCCCATAAGGTAATTTGGCCCAAAATCATTTTCTTACTTTTTTTTTACATAGCCCGAACTCAACCATTATTACTAAGTTGCTCGTTTCAACATTCCGGGGCGTTACAAGTCTCCCCCTTATTTAGGTTTCATCCTCGAAACTTGTCTAGTCATTAAAAAGATCAGGGTATTGCTCTCTCATTTCTTTCTCGGATTCCCAAGTGGCTTCCGACCCCTTTTGGTGTTTCCATTGTACCTTGACTTGCTTGATCACATTGTTTCTTAATTGTTTCACTTTTCTATCTAAAATGGCAACCGGCTGCTCCACATAATTCAACTTTTCATCCACTTCAATATCATCAAGAGGCACTACCATCTCATTTTCGACTAAACACTTTCGCAGATGCGACACATGAAAGGTGGGGTGAATCCCATTTAACTCTCCTGGGAAGTCCAGCCTGTAAGCTACGTCTCCAACTCACGCCAATATCTTAAATGGCCCAATAAACCTGGGACTTAGCTTTCCCCTCTTCCTAAATTGGATAATTCCTTTCCATGGTGACACCTTTAACATTACTCTGTCACCCACCCTGAATTCTATTGGTCTCCTCTTTTAATCAGCGTATGACTTTTGTCTATCCTTGGCAGCTTTCATATAAGCCTTAGTTTTCTCTAACTTTTCCGTCGTAGCTTCTACCACCTCTAAGCTTCCCAACTCTTTTTTTCCGACATCACCCCAACAGACTGGTGTTCTACATCGTCTCCCGTACAACATTTCATATGGAGGCATCTTGATACTAGCATGATAGCTATTGTTGTAAGAAAATTCTGCTAATGGTAGATGACTATCCCAATTACCACCAAAGTCCATAACACATGCCCGTAACATGTCTTCCAATGCCTGTATCATTCTTTCAGATTGACCATCGGTCTGCAGGTGGTATGCCGTATTAATATGCAATCTTGTCCCCATCTCTTCGTTAAACCTTTTCCAGAATTTAGATGTAAATCGTGTGCCTCTATCTGACACAATTGATATAGGCATGCCATGCCGTGCGAGTATTTCTCTGATGAATAACTCCGCGAGCTTCTCTGAACTAATTGATATAGGTAAGAAATGAGCACTCTTGGTTAATCTGTCTACTATTACCCAGATTGCATCATTGCCCTTGGTTGTACATGGTAACTTAGTAATAAAATCCATGGTAATATGTTCCCACTTCCATTCTGGCACCTCCAACGGTTGAACATACCCATAGGGCCTTTGATGCTCGGCCTTCACTTGCAGGCATGTTAGGCATTTATTTACATACTCAACTACCTCTCTCTTCATCCCGGGCCACCAATAATCTTTCTTCAAATCATGGTACATCTTATTTGCTCCTGGGTGTATTGAGTACCGAGTCTTGTATGCTTCATCAAAAATTTTCTCTCGCAAATCCCCATACCTTGGAACCTATATCCTGCCATAAATGGTCTTCACACCCAACGTGTTATCAACTAGATCATCAGCCTTTCCCACCATCCTTTCTTTCATAATTTGGGGTTCCTTCAAGGCTTGCACTTGAGCTTCGCTTATTAATCTCATAATATTTGGGATCACTACCAGTTGACAGGCCTTCACTTGAATTGGTTCATATCCTTCTTTTCGGCTCAAGGCATCGGCTGCCACATTTGCCCTACTCAGGTGATAATGGATTTCACAATCATAATCCTTTATTAACTCCAACCATCTTCTCTATCTCATATTCATGTCTTTTTGCTCGAAGAAATATTTCAGACTTTTGTGATCGGTGAATATAGTGCACTTAGTGCCATACAAATAATGTCTCCATATCTTCAAGGCGAACACCACTGCTGCTAGTTCCAAATCATGAACAGGGTAATTGACCTCCGTGTCCTTCAGCTGTCTGGACGCGTAAGCTACCTTTCCTCTTTGCATCAATACACAGCCTAACCTGCAGTAAGAGGCATCGGAGTATACCGCTAGGTCTTCATCTCCTTCCGGTAAGGTTAGTACTGGTGCCTTGGTTAATCTATCCTTCAACTCTTGAAATGCATCCTCCTAATCCTTCCCCAGTCGAACACCACATTCTTCCTTGTTAACCTTGTTAATGGGGAGGCTATCTTGGAGAAGTCCTTGATGAACCTTCTATAATAACCTACCAATCCCAAGAAACTACGGATTTCGGATGATGTATTTGGAGATTTCCATTGCGTGAATGCTTGAACTTTTGCAAGGTTGACGATAATCCCTTCCGAATTTATAACGTGTCCTAAGAACTGCACCTCACGTAGCCAAAATGAACATTTTGAGAACTTTGCATAAAATTTCTCCTTTCGTAATGTTTCTAACACCTCTTTGATATGGCAAGCGTGGTCTCCTTCGTTCTTTGAGTAGATTAAGATGTCATCGATTAAAACTATTACTGATATGTCCAACATCGGTCGACACACGTGATTCATTAAGTCCATAAATGTTGCAGGAGCATTTGTTGGCCAGAATGACATAACTAGAAACTCATAGTGTCCATAACGTGTTCGGAAAGCTGTCTTTGGAATATCTTGCTCCCTTACTTTCAGCAGATGATACCCGGATCTAAGATCTATTCTGGAAAACCAACTTGCACCTTGCAACTTATCAAACAAATCGTCTATTCTGGGTAAAGGGTATCGATTCTTCATAGTCAGCTTATTCAATTCCCTGTAATCTATGCACATCCTCATGCTACCATCCTTCTTCTTTACAAACAACACTGGAGCACCCCACGGAGATATGTTGGGCCTAATGAATCCATTATCAAGAAGTTCTTGCAGTTGTGACATGAGCTCTTTCATCTCGGACGGGGCTAGATGGTATGGTGCTTTGGCAATAGGTTGGGCTCCTGGTAGTAGATCAATCTGAAATTCTATCTCTCTATCAGGTGGTACTCCTGACAGATCCTCTGGGAATACTTCAGGAAAGTCACGCACCACTGGTACATCTGACAACTCTTTTGCTTTATCTTTAATGTCCTTGACATACTCTAGGTACGCCCCACACCCTCGTCTCATAAATTTCTCCGCCTTAATCATGGAAATGACCCTTGGCACTTTGCAGATGTTATCGCCGTAAATTGTAACTGGACTACCATCGGGAGCCATTAATCGAATTATCTTTTGCTAGCATATTATGTTGGCATCATAAGCAGCTAACCAGTCCATTCCCAGTATGACATTAAAACCACCTAAGGTCATGGCAAACAATCGCGCAGGAAAACAGTGACCTCCTAGTATTATGTGGCAATCATCTAACACCCTAGCTATTCTAATGGATTTACCATCAGCCGTTTCTACTTTAAAAGCGTCATCTATTTCCCTAGTTTGAATACCTAGGGTAGCATAGAAAGATGCAGATACAAAGCTCCTACTAGCACTACTATCAAATAATACAGAGGCACAAACATCATTGACGAGAAACATACCTGACACCACATCCGAGTCCTTCCTTACCTCTTTCTTGTTCATGGTGAAATCCCTTGCCTTGGCCTTGGGCTTTCCATAATCCCCCTTGTCATCCTTCCCGCTTGTTCCTGAGCTCCCCGGCTTAGGTTTCCTGCAATCCCTGCTATGGTGCCCCGACTCGTTAGAGTTGAAGCACCTTTTTAATTCCGGGAACCCTCTGGCTATGTGACCAGTTTTCCCACACCTGTATCATCCATAGCTACCCATTCGACATTCTCCCAAATGCCTCCTTCCATACTTCCCGCAGTCCCTGATTTCATCAATCCCTTTCATAATCGCCTACTTTGCATCCACCTTTGCTTTCTTGTTCCCCGGTTGATAATTAGCATTTCCATACCTCTTCCCATTGCTGTTCCAAACCTTCCTTGGTTCACCCCCTGTTACCGACCTCCGATGATCATACAACCTTCCACTGAGATCCACTGTCAACCTAAAAGTACCAGGTCGGGCAGTAACCATGTCCTAACGGATGTCTAGAGGCAACCCTTGTATGTACCTTTTAATCCTTTTTGATTCAGGAGTCACCAAGTCAGGCACCAAACGTGCCATTTTATTGAATTTTGAGGTGTATATCTGGTGTGTCATGTTGCTAGCTTCCAAGCTCACGAATTCTTGTTCAATCTAATCAAGTTCCCTTTCTGGGCAGTACTTCTCTATCACCAATCTCCTCATTTCAGGCCACTTCATCCTCTTAATGGCCTTCTCCCCAAGGGCGTCAACAATGTTATCCCACCAATATAGTGTTGGGTCCAAAAGTGAATGGGAAGCAAACTTCACTTTCTGGTCTTCGCGGCACTCACTAATTCTCAACACTGCCTCCATTTCCCTAATTTAATGCTGAGCAGCAGCAGCATTACTGGTACCATCAAAAGTTAGGGGCTTACACCTTTGAAAAGCCCCATAACTACACCCCTTTGCCACTTTTTCAACCTCGGAGTCGTCATCTTTATCCTCATCATCACTTTCCTCAGTCTTAACCATCTTCTTCTTATCAACCTTCTTCCTAACCGTATCTTTCTTATCATCACCCTTGACCTGTTCCACAACCTCCACAAACAAAGCGGGCATCACAATAGTTAGAATTTGGTGCACCTCTTGGGCAATAGCTTCTTTCACTGTTTCCTTCAGCTTTTCTTGCTTAGCAGTAGGCTCCTCAACTTCCATTTCTGACTCGGTTTTCTCCTCAACCGGTTTCTCAATTGGTTTCCTGGTTGACTTTCATGCGGGTCTTGCAACCTCGCTTATTGCTTCCTTTGCCTTAGTAGGGGGCCTTCCCCTAGTACTCCTCCGAGTAGCCATAGCTGGAACTGTTTTCTTTGGTTCCATTTCTCAACTTCCTATAAGATTCAGGGTATCACTATGGTCCTCCAAGGCAAGTTTGGATTATGACAAGTTTTGTAAATTTTTAATAACAGTGGCCAGTTGTGATTAACTACTTACAGAACTTCTCATGTTCTAAACTTCCCTATCTTGAGCCATACCAACACTCAAACCTACTATTCATATTCTAAGCATGTATAGATCACACAAATTCAGGTAGGCACAACAGATTAATGATATATTACTCTATCCTCAAGTCTAACCTTAGTAACAAGGTACTACATAATCGACTAATATTTACAACATATATCATTACCTCGAGGCTTGGAGCTACTTGGACTAGCATCCTCACTTTGGTCCCATTTTCAGTTTAAGTTTAGGTTTTTCTTTTGAAAATAGTTTACCCATTTCGCTTAAACTTTGGCTCTGATACCCACTTGTAAGGCTCTGATCCCAGGAAACCTTACAGTTGGTCATTCACAGCAAAAACATAGACTTAAAATATTCTTTTAGATAAACATTGCAGCGGAAAAGTACATTAAGTTTCAATCCATTATGACATAATTCAAATAAAACATTAATATTGTCTTTAAAACATCAAATAGTCTTTAAAAGTCTTCTTAGTAATCTTCTTAATCAGGGATGCCAGCCTTTAGATGCCAAGTAGCTTCTAGAATCCATGCCCATATTCACTCATGTCCAACAGCTCACCTGTCAACTACTATGCATATAAAAGTCAGATTCGCTGAGTGAATTCTAGGTTTACTTTATCAGAAAATCATTTAGTGAGGTATGTTAACTTTATCATTCTAAATAGTCATCACATGAAAAAACATTTACTATACACAGACTGTCACTTTATTAATACTTTATCATTAAGGCTTTCGCTTATTTACTTTCTATTACTCTTCTTCATTCGTTAATTCCCAGTTACTATCCGTGCCTATGATGAACACAAGACTTTACCGACATGCCAATCCAGGCCTTACTGTTGTACCCATACAGGCCATTATTGTCATGCCAATCCAGGCCTTACTGACCTGCCTGTCTGGGTCTTTACTTCACTGACATGCCAATCCAGACCTTACTGTCATGAGGGCACAACAAATGAAACCCTTGCAAGGCTTTACTTTACAAAGGTACACGTTATGAGCCCAATAACATTTCTTTAGGTTTCACTTTCCTCTAATTTGCATGCGTATATGTATGAAGTAAAGCTTCTCATTGCTATAAGTTTGTATCAATTTAATAATAATTGTCTTTCCTCTATATAGAAATTTAAATACAATCGAACAACTATGCAGATAAGAAACTTTTTTTTTGTTTTTTGATTTCCTTAGATTTTTGGTTTTCAATATTTAATTTTATTTTGAGAACATTTTTGTTTTTATTTCAACTTTTATACGTATTAATATAAATTTAAGAATAGATTACTATTTGCATTACTAACGTTTAGGTATTTTAACTGCTTGCACCCCTCATGTTTCTAAATTGTCATTTGCTCTCTAACGTTTCAGTTTTATCTCCATTTGAGACCAAAACACTAACAACGTTAGTTTTCTCTGTTTAACTTTTGTAAAATGACATAAATAGCCTTAATAGATACCCATCCATGCAATAAAAAAACCCTCCCCCACCTCTCTCTCTCTTTCTCTCTCTCTCTCTCTCTCTCTCTCTCTCTCGCTCTCTCTCTCGCTCTCTCTCTCTCTCTCCCCCTCCCTCTCTCTCTTTCTTACGCACTTAATACTCCACAACCACTACCGCCACCTCCATGAAAAGAGGAAACAAAGGGTTTGTGTGTGAGAGAGAGAAAGTATGAGAGTAATGGACGGTTATGCTATGGCAGCGATGGTGGGTGGCGATGATGGTGGTGCCCGGGTGACTACGGTGTTAGTGATGGAGAGAGGAGTGTGTGTGTGTGTGTGTGTGTGTGTGTATGTGTGTGTGAGATACAAAATATGAAAAAAAATGATATGGGTGAGTGGAAAAGATGTTGTAATTATTAAGTAAAATTAAAAGAGTAGGCAGGTCCCACAAGTCTTTTTAGTTTTTTTTAATTTGTTAGAGGATAGTTTAATCTTTTTTATAAAAGGTTTAACAACAAACTAACGATATTAGTCATTTGAATTCAAATAGAAGCAAAAATGAAACGTTAAAGGATAAATAACAATTTTAAAATATCAAGGATACAAGTAATTAAATACACAAACATTAAAGACAAGGTTTAAAAAAACGAAATCGAGACTCGAGGCGTTTTCCCTTAGCCTCTAGGCGAACCGAGGCGTAAGCCCAAGGCGAAAATAATAAATAAATATAAAAATTATATATCTTTAAAAAAAATAAGCATGATTTATCTAATCACATACTATTCTTTATAAATATCAACATATTGATTAGCTAACTTGCAAACAATTCACGGGATGTTAAATAAGACTAGTTTCAATCCTAAATTAACCTAGTTTCAATCCCAAATTTGACAATTATTGACCTAATATTCAGTCCTAAACATTATGCATAATATAAGATCATTCTGCACATAAATTGACCCATTTTCAAACCCAAATTTGATCTAATTTCAGTCCCTTCATTTACATCATACTACCAACACGTCCATTTACAAAATCATTCCACACAAAACCCCCTATACTAGAGTTGCACAAAACGGGTTTGGGCCGGACCCGGGCCCGGGTACAAAACCGGGTTTGGGCCCAACCGGGTTTTTTTTACCCGGGTCGGGTTCAGCGAGATACAAACCCTACCCGGTATACCCGGGTAGGGTCGGGTCGGGTTCGGTTCGGGTATGAAACCCGGGTTCAACCGGGTTTTTGCCTTTTTTTTTTTTTTCTTTTTTTCTTTTCTTGTGTGTGTGTCGAACACCGGGTCGTATGTTTTTTTTTTTCTTATATTTTCTTTCCTTTTTTTTCTTTTTATTTTTCTTTTCCTAACCGGGTTCACTTGAATGACAAAAATTTAAACAACTTAATATATAAATATATACAAATCTTGAGCAGAAAATGTTACACTTATAATAAACAAATATTAAATACTTTTATATAAAACATTTGAATGACAAAGAAATTTAAAAAGAACATGAAAGACATATAATATTAAAACAACTTAAAAATAACAATATCGTCTAATTTTATCTACTACGAGATGCTTGATCAAATGCTAATTCTTCATCGGATATGCCAGAAGATACTCCGTCTTCTACCTCTTCATCATGTACTTTAGCTTCGAGTGTAATCTCGTCTTCGAGGCTTGTTTGGTCTTGTATACGATCCGTTGCGTCTAAGTGATCCTTTAAACAAATGCACATCTCCACTGCTTCCGGAGTTAGTCTTGTTCTTCGTAATGATATTACCCTGCCACTAAGAGAAAAAGCAGATTCCGAAGCTACCGTAGAAGCTTGGACGCTTAGTAAATCACGGGCCATAGCAGAAAGAATCGGAAATTGAGATTCTTTTCCTTTCCACCAAGCCAAAATATCGAATGCACGATAATCTTCGGTAGTCATAGTGGAAATAAATATGTTCCACTATATCTACCGAGCTCACTTGTTGGGGTGTTACCTCTTTGACGTTTAGCCGTCACATCCCGAACAACATTCAACATAGTCAAAACAGGGTCTTTAAACGAGGTACTAGCACTTGAAGTTGATCCGCTTAGCATGGTTATGTTTACGTTAGGCCCATATCTATTTAAATAAAAATTATAAATTATTTTCAAACTATGATTAAAATTTTCTTTTGCCTCGTTTGAAAAATCAAGGTTTTCGTCATGCATATCCAAATTGTCATTTATCTCATCTATCAAACATTCAACCCCCGCAACATTTAGAAACGGATTTAAAGCGGCGGCACACGTAAAAACGGGTGGTAAGTCCTTAAAATGTTTTTTAAACTTTTTTTTCATTGGTTCTATCATTTGATTAAACATATTATTTTTATTTTGAAAATTTTTAAAATTCAAAGACATAAAATATAGTTCTTGAAGCACCGAATAACTAGTGGAATAATAAACTCCCGGTAATTTTGTTGTTGAGTTTTTAAAAACCTCAAGAAACTCGGATAGACGTTGAAGATTCTCCCAACCCACATCCGGAAATGGGTCGGCTTCACCATTATCCGAAAGACTATTATGAAAAGCTTTCAAAGTGCCCTTTTGTTTTAAAGCACATTCAAACATGTGACAAGTCGAATTCCACCGAGTAGGTACATCCCAATTAGGACCTAAAAATCTAGAGTGCGTATCCTTACAAAGTTGTTTATAATCTTGATATCTTCTTCTACTTTTTTTAAAAACGCCATATAACATAAATCGAAAAGATGTAATAAAGTTATTAACATATTGCCCGGATAGTCCGTCTTGCACTACTAAATTAATAATATGTGCAACACAACGAGTATGGAAAAAATCACCGTTTGCAATCGGAAGATATTTTAATTTTATTTTCAACCGCGGTTGTGTTGTAGAGGCGTTATCAAATGAATTGAAAAGAGTTTATTTTCTAATTTAAAAGTACTTATTACATTATCTAAAAAGTAAAACAAAAATTTTTCGGTGTGTGGATGTGGAAAAAGATCAAATGCAATCGTACGTTTCATCAATTGCCATGAATTGGGATCCACCCAATGAGCGGTGACGCAAAGGTACGATTCGGGTAAACCGTGTGGAGCCGACCAAACGTCACTAGTTAAGTTTACACCGGTATTTAAATTTTTAAATAATACAATTAAATCATTTTTTGCTTGTTTTCATAATTTTAAACAATAACGTCTAAGTGTAGTACGACTTACGTGAGTGTAACGAGGTTGAAGCGTCTCTCGAATTAAGTTGGTCAACCGAGGATTGTCGAAGTGACTAAAAGGCAAAACTTCTTGAATCACGAACTTCGCCATTCGATCTCGAACCGTATTAACATCGTAATTAAAGATTCCACCGTCTCCACCCAATTGTGTTTGTTGCGAATCCGGATTACTTTTCAACGACTTACAAAACTTCTTGCTAATGTGTTTGTTTAAAGTCGTGTTAGAATCTTTAGCAAGCAAAGCTCCACAAAACTTGCAACGAGCCTTTACAGACCCGTCACTCAACTCAACCATATCCCAATTGCACCAAACATCCATGTTACAATTATGTGCAAGAACACGAACGACGGTTGGAGCGTTGGACGAACCTTGACCAACGGAAGATTGTGAGTGAGCCATATCAAGATTGAAGAGAGTGAAAGTGTAAAACGAGAGAGTAAACGTGTAAAACGAAAGTAAACGAGAGTATTTTTTGCGTTTTTTGCGTATATTTTTGCGTTTGAGACTTGGGTACTAAACCATATCAACCCACACCTATTTATACTAACTTATAGGGCAAAAGTGAAAAAAACGGTCACAAATCGAAGGTAACGGCTATATAGCCGTTAAAAAACGGCCACTTTTTAAAAAAAAAAAAAAAAACGGTCGAAACCGGGTCCAACCCGGGTTCAACCGGTTCCAGGTCGGGTCGGGTCGGGTTCGGGTCGGGTTCTAAGAAATTCTAGAAAATCATACCCGGTTCCAACCCTACGGGTTTTTTTCGAGTCCAACCCGGGTATGCATATACCGGGTCGTACCCGTACCCGGTTCCGGGTCGGGTCCACCGGGTCGGGTCCGAACCCGGTTTTTATGCCCAAGTCTACCCTATACTACCATCAAATTGACATCATACTAATATTCTACCAGCAAAAACATGATAAAAACTGCACAAAAGATCAATGTTTACACTTAACAATACATAAAATTATTCTGCACAAACATACCCACAAACTAACAACAAAACTCAACAAGTCCGCCTCACTCCCGCCTCACCCTCCTCACCGCCTCACGAACCGCCTCACCCCAAGAGGCGTACGTCTCATCCGAGCCCTATGAGGCGCCGCCTCAAATACGATTTCTTACCGCCTCGCCTCGAGGCGCGCCTCGAGGCGTACGCCTTGAACGTTTTTGAAAACCATGATTAAAGATACAAATAATAATTTACTCTTAATTTTATTTTGAAATCAAGTCTAGTGAAATATAGTATATTTCTAATTTCTACCATAACTATTCAAAAATAAATCAGGTCATATATAGTATATTTCTAATTTGTTTCACAACCACATGATATTTATTTAAATACAATGTATTTATTTCTAGCTATATTTCAACATAAATTCTATTAAAAACTAAACCGCCTAAAACACAACAAAGCTTCAAACCTTATGTTTTTTTTAAGTAAAAAAAGGAAAGGAAAAGGAAGGATAAGATGAATAAGGATAAGATGATGCATTAAATAAGAATGTACACGCTAAAAGAAGGTTGACAATTTGTCGATACACATACGCATACGCATACGCATACGCATACGCATACGCATACGCATACGCATACGCATACGCATACGCATACACATGCACATACGCATACACATGCACATGCATCTCATCCTTATTCATATTACTGCTTTCTTGACATTCTTGTCAAAGCTAAACGCTCAAAATTAGATGACTTGAACCTTTCATAATCATCTGCTAGCATTCTTTTTCTCAAACATCACTGGCAACAATTAGTGCACTGAAAAAAGGATCAACCACCGATTCTTTCGTAGACTTGTATCCATTTAAACGCTTTTTAAATGAACGTAACTCCCTCTCGTCTCTAGATGTTCGATCCTATCAAACATTCAAAGTTAACAGTTTCGAATTACAGAAGCTCTGAGTTATATACACAAAATCATAAGATAGGAGATTTCTCTGATACTATTAGCAAAATGACTTACATAATCTTTCTTCTGCAACAAAATGTCAACCAGGTATTGCAACCACAACACATTTGTCTTGGGGAAGCTGTATGATCATTTCATAGCCAAGAGTTAACACATCTTAAATGACATCCATTGTAAATTGATACCCAACCCGCCATATTATAGAGTTACCGTACTTATACAGAATTAGAAAACTCCTAGTTATCATACCTTCCCTCCCAGCAATCGTCTGTAACTTGTTTCATTTTCCTATATGTTTCTGACTGCACAGAATATTAAAAACTGAAACTTTAGAATGAAATTGCTAGCTGATATTAGTAACTTGTGTTTGCAGCTACCTGTTGATCTCCTATTGGCCCTTCAAAGAGTCCTGGGTCCGACGATAGATCCAGAAAAAGAATACTTTCACCTGCCAACAAGAAATAATTGTCAGATAAAGAGCACATCACTTGGATTTTAGTTATAGTTATAGAACAAACAAAGTACCTGTATTGATCCTGGAGAGTGTAAAATCAATTATTGATGCCACCAGTCCATGTGTCTTGACAATCATTTTTTTCCCATCAAGAATGAACTGCAATGTTTCTGAACCTTTTCGGCTCAACAAGATATTGCCCCTATATACATTTGTGTAGTAAAGAGTTGAATCAATTTTAATAGATGACCACCAATGATAAAAGTATAAATGAGAACATATAATGAGAATTACTAAACCAGTGCAAATCTCTGTGTTCAAATTCAAAAGCAGCTTCTGCCACCGCCAAAGCCATAGTAACCTGAATACATGTTTCATTAAACATTAGAACTAAGTAGTGTCACTAGATTGTCATAGAAGTGGCAAAATAGGCTGGTTGGTCGGTAATCAAAGCAAATAACTTTTTCGTATGGATCGGATTAAGTTGGCTTAACCAGAAACACTATTTTTCCCCTAACCTTGTATATAATTTGTGTTAAATATTGTTGGGGAAAAAATATATGTATATTACAGTTATTATAAACTCTTAAGGGGGTCATGCATAAAAATTACAGTTTAAGTGATTTTCAACCATTTCCTTTTTTAGCATATTTAGCACTTGAGATCTACACATAACCCAAACTGACTCATTCATAGATAGGGGTCACCATGAATGAACATACTTGAACTAGCAAACTGCATGCTTCTTTAAAGTTCAGTAGCACAAAGCTCTCCAGATCTTGTCCTCCGTGTTCTTGTAAATGCAAACACAAAAAGTGATAGTAAATAAGTACTCATCATAATGAGCTGAAACCTGCTTCTCAGCAAACTCAGTAGGATGATCATTCTCTGAGAAATGCTTCTTATCCCATTCTTCCCATGCTCTAATCATGGCATCATCATAAGCACCATCGCATACCCTTAAACTGCATAAATAGGGAATCAAATGCGTGCAATTATCAGTTGTGAATGTAAGCAATGATCATTGCAGATCCATAGCATACATTAGCCGGATCATATAAATTACAAAGCCAGACAAATAAGAACATGCATAAACAAACACTATATCAAGTAGTTGCTGATTACAAATTAAAACAACCTTTAAGCTATGTTCAACATGAAGATAAAATAAAAAAAGCTAATGCCTACAGACAACCAAGTTTTACCCCCTTTGCAAATAAGACAGGAAATTACAAATAACAAAACAAGAATTATTGTTTGGTTTTATTATATTAAAATTTAAAAATTAGAGAAAATAAATAGATAAGCTCTAATGAAAAGAAAAGGATATGTTTTTAAAATACGGTTTGAGACAAATCTCATTGTAGTTTAAGGAACTACAAGAACTTAACGAATTTCAGTCGCATACAACTCTACTGGCATTCTAAGCAATTCAATTTAATAAACTCACCATCTAACAGCCATAAATCAGTGCGCCCATTGTTTTTCTAGTAGCCCCAGCAATAGTTGTGCGTTGATATATATGGTCTTATAAAGTAAAGATGTAAAAGAAGATTTACCTTAAAGTTTGTATGAATGTAGGACAAACATTATGAATATGAGCATCATTTCCTCTTAAATCATTCAGTGTCAGGGAAAGCATAACTTCCTCAAGTAATTCTTCAGCTTTCTATAGCACAACAAAAACACGAGGTAAAAGTAAAACAACAGACACCTGCCAATTAATAAGGTGTTACCATCATCTAAAATGAACACCAACATTCACACTGAAGTGCGTGTTTTAGTTGAATGTAGGAGCGTGACAATAAATATAATCATTAATTAAAGAACATCTGGGGTCCAAAATTAACTATACAAACCATGGAAGGCTAATATCTTCAGAAAGAAGTACCTTTTGAATTTCTCCATTTACTAATGAGTCACCATCAAATGGAACAACTTTGCAGACAGTTTTACCAGCAATAAAAACTTCTCCATATGTACCTTCACCTACCTTGGCTATACTTTGGAGGTCACTGTATTCACAAAAGATTTTTGTGTTAAATGGTATGTTCATCAAATACTAATGCTGCCAGTTAATATTTTGAAAGAAGAACCAACCAGTACTCAGATATCACATCTGAAAATGTTAATGGAGAAGACTGGCCACAGACTTTTAATAGTTCCAAAAATGGATCCCATTTTTCATCCAAGGCAGAGTCTTGTGATGATAAAGAGAGATTACGAATCGCAAAACCTAAATCTTCAGAATCCTTATTACCCTCCGTCTCTATTTCTTCAATTATCTTTGTGGAACTAATGAAACTTGAACTACATTTATTTTGACTATAGAGATCCAAAACACCATTGTGAGCAGAATCCCTGCATAGCTCTGGTGTTTCTAAGATCTTGGAAAGTGAAGCAGAGGGACCAAGACTGCGATTATGCAACCACTTCTTCAACACAGTTGATATATGTGATGGAAGAACACAATTTTTGGTGCCCATAACCCAGGTTTTGTTTTGAGGTGAGGGGCTTTCCTCTAACAATTCAAATGCATCAACCTCCTGAAAGTATGCGCACTCCTTCTCAAAGTTTTGAGGAGGTACCCCTTTTGCCTAAACAGATTAATTTCAAAATAATTAAGCAACATAATATATTCCAAGGCAAGAAAAGCTGAATACTTGTACATCAAAACTACAGTCACAAGTAGAAGAATCATACTCTAGCAAGAGGAGGTTTGTTTTTTCTTATTCGCTTCTCCTTTTCGGGTCCATAGTTATCACACGCAGCAACAACAATACTCGTCCTCCCTCTGCAACAGCATACAAATGCACACATAAAGACATAATATCGATTAGCTTCTTCACTGATATCACTCAACACCAGTAGTTTATAAACAAAATAACCCGATGATGACAACAAACATGACCAAAGATTAAAGCTTCCACTACCCACTCATCCAAAAGCAATAAACAAACTGCAAATAAATAGATTGAATTAGAATGAAACCTGGTGAAGAGGGAACGGTTCCAGCTGATCCTCTTCCCCGGAGCCAAACTCACCCGATTCTTCTGAATGGAACTCACATGCTTCCTGAAAAATGTGTACTTTGAGTGTAATGTTTATGTTCTATTTGCAAATTGCTTGATGAAACCCTAGAGAATAATACAATATTTTCTCAAAATGAGGGGAAACTCACGTGGTTTGTAGGGTTTCGTTTTGGGGGTTTTTTCTTGTGTAAACGATGGCGGTTTGCTGTTGGAGAATTGGATCATGGGATTCAGTTGCTGTAATTTGTGACCAGAGATCAACACCCTTATCGCCTGAGTGAAAAGGTTGAATACATAATTTCATTGAGCAACAGCCAACAGGTAGAGTGAAAACAGAATGAAATTAGGGTTTATGAATTTGTGTTTACCTGCACGGGAAGTCATAGTATCCGCAATCAGAGTGAATTAAGTTGATGAAATGAAACGATGGTTTGCAGAGAAAAGAAAACGACAAAGTTAAGATCTTATTTGAATTGAGGACGATGGGCGGGAAGTACATATTCACATTACTCGGTAATTTTTTTTAAAGTAAATTACAAATATTGTCCTTTAAATATTAATAAAATTTCGGATTTTATCCTTAAACTTTGATTATTAAACTAGATGTTTTTTATTTGAAAAATTGTCACACGTTCCGTCATTTTCACTAACAGAAGTTAAATATTTCTGTTAAGTTTATGGTAAATAACATTTTTCCTGTTGTCTTTTAAATGACAAAATATATAACTTATAGTAATCATATATTTTCTTTCTTTCTTTATTTATTTACTTACTTTTCTTTTTTCCTTTTTTTCTCATCACTTTTATTTTAAAACTTATCTTAAATATAATCAATAAATTAATTTTAATTGTAAAAAAATAACTTCATTTATTGATTTTAATATATTACAATTTTATTATTTGTTAAATTTAGTTAAATACTTTTCTGTTTAAACAATAAAATTTAAAGAACACCTAATAGTTTTTCTTAAAATAAAAATTACATAAACTAAAAATATAATTTACAGAAATTAATGAAACATATGATTAAAACATAAACTAAAACACACATGAGTTAAAATAACATTGATTAATGAAAAATTTAAAGAACACCTAATAGTTTTTCACTAATATATTATTTTGTTTCTTTATGTTTTTATTTACTTTACTTAACTTTTCTTTCTTTCTCTCATATAAACATTTTTGTTTTATAAACTTAACTTAAATATTATTAATTAATTAATTTAAATATTTATTCAATTCAAATTTTATTTATAGATTATTAAATTATCTAATGTTTTCATTTGTTTACTTTATTTATTTCATATTAGATAAGAATTAAACTAGTAATCGGTTTGTTACACCGTCGCTTTTTAACCCTTTTGGTATAAAAATTTCAACTATATCAAACAGTTTGTTTTACGTATTATATTAGAAACCTATCGAATATCGTATGAAATTGGGCCATGGCTTTTTATTTTACTTAGTTATAATTATTCTATGTTAGGTCTTATATATGATTATGTTTTACTTAATATATAAAGTCTTTAATTGTTCTTATTGTAAAGTTCGCTTCCGTTTTAATTTTTAGTGGTTTATGTTTGATTTATAATAATTAAAATCCATTAGTAACCGTTTAAAATAACCCATAATAATAATGCGTTAAATTAAATAACATTTTTGTTTTTGTTTAATTAAAATTTCAAAGTAGTTGTTTGAACTTGTCACTATGATAAACTTTTAGATGGGTTGATAGCTATTTTATAAAAAAAAAAAAGAGAGAAAAATGTTAAAAATCAAACCGAAGCCACGACCCGACGTGTAAAACAACCCACTGACCCATTGGACCAATAATATTTTAACACCTCACAATATATTTTTTTAATTTTTTATCAGCATACTTAAGGCTTGAATTTCTTCCCCGATCGCTTCTTTTATAAAAAAAATTAATACATAATCTTTTTATTTTTTTAAAATTTTTTATATAAATCTTATTGAAAATGAATTTTTTTAAAAATATATTTGGATTATAAAATAAATATTAGCCATCTGATGAATGTTTTAAAATATATTCTAATATAATAAAAACTAATCATAACTCATATTTGAATTATTAACAATAACTAGTTAATAATATTTAAGATAAGTATTTAAAATAAAAATTTGTTAAAAATAAAGAAATAATGAAAAGTAAAGTTAATAAAATAAGCACACAACGAAAGAAAATAAAAGATTTATAAAAGTTACACATTTTTTTCCTGTTAAGGGTTAAGGGCAAAATGAGCATTTACAAAAATATAACATAAAAAATTAACTGCTGTTAGTAAAAAGGACAAAAAGCGTTATAATTTTCAAATAAAAGATACTCAGTGTATTTATTAAAGTTTAAGGACAATATCCGTAATTTTGAGCATAGTTGAAGGATAAAATTTGTAATTTACTGATTATTTTAGGCTTAATGGATTTAAATACTCCCAACTATTGGGAATTGGCCGCTGTCACCCCCAAGTATCATATTAGCGAATATAACTCCCAAGTAAACACTTCGGTGTCTGTATCACCCGTCGTCTGTCATAACCCTAACGACGTTAACTTTCTGATGATGTGGCATGCATACGTGTACAGGCCTTGCTTGTGTGGCAGCTGACGTGGTTAATGTTGTGTATGTTTGCCACATGGCAACTGGGTATAAATACCCCTTTCCATCATCACTTTCACCATTCCCCCCCCCCCCCTTCCATCATCACCGATCAAGCAACCCTAGTTCCATCGTTCCCCCTTCACTGATCAAATCAACTATAATTCCATCCTTCTCCCTCCATCGCTACAACTCCATTGTTGATCTAATGAGTTCATCTACTTCTGTGTCCAGTCATAGCAGAAACCCTAAATTTATTAGGGTCAATTTGGAAGGTAATGTATACTGCCATCACGAAGCTCTTGCTGTCCTTCGACTTACTGGACCAAAGAGTGTTCGAAAAGGTCAGCCATTTTATGGTTGTAGTCAATGGCATGTAAGTATTTCTCTTTCACTTGATTTTTGGTTTAATTGAACGGTATTTCACTTGTTAATACATATGGTGTTATCTTGTTGCTTAGATATCTGATTGCAAGTTTTTTCTATGGAGAGAGGACTTGAAGTTCATGTTCAAAGAACAATCCAACACCTGCTTGACTATTCAAGAGATGAGGATGAAGAATTTGGTTTTGCAGAATTTGATGCTTGTTGATGAAAACAAGAGGTTGAAGAAGGTGACAAGTGAGAAAGAGTCCAAGTGGAAGAAGGCATGGTTGATGACTTTGTTAGCTGCAGCTGTGTTGTTTGTTTATTTGGCTAAGTAGTTGTAGTGTGTTTGAACAAGCAGTGAATGAGTTTGTATTTTGTATGTTGAACTATTATCTTCTCTTATGTAATGTGTTTTGTTGGAATGGAAATCAAACTTTGGAAATTACACTATGACCATCATTGACAAAGCTCTAAACTACATACAATAAGCTAACATTATTTCCATAGTACATATTAGTTCATTAAACTTCATTGTTTACTAAAATACCAAACCATAATTGTTACAAACGGCCAACCTTAATGTTAAACATCATAACCAAAATGCAGTACCAGAAGACCCATACAAAAGACCCATAAAAGCATTACATGTTCATAAAACATCACAAACAAATCTAAGCTAAATTGCCTTTCCCTTGTTTTCTCCCTCGTGGCCTCCCCTTTTGTCTTTTTGAACCTGGTGGAACTATAACAACATTAATCAACAGTTAGTATAAATCATCAACATGTACAAGTACAACATTACATCAGATAGTTTTGTGGTCTTACCTCCCATCTGTTTGTCACTCTCTCTTCACTTCCTCTTGTTATGATCACTTGCACCACAAATCCCGCATGTCATTTTAATCCCATGCTTTGTCAATTTTCCAGGTTTTTTGGGGTCTTCATGAGGATCCCTCTTTCTATTCTTCTTAGGCCTACCAGCTTATGCCTTAACTGGTGGTGCATCCATTGGATACTCAACCTTTGGCCAATACTTCTCACTTGGCAGTTGAGGGATTGAATACTCATAAGCTATCATGTAAGTTTGTTTATGGTAACACCCATCAACAAAATATTCTGCTCTCTTGTTTAAAAAACCAGCAACAACACAAACATGTTTACATGGATATCCCCTTAAATCCCATTTCCTACAAGTGCATGTTTTGCTAACCAGATCCACAAACACATCATCAAATTCTCTAACTTGAAACACATGGTAACTAGATGGAAAAACCTCACATCTATAGGCTGCTCCCTTTGAAAATTCTAATTTCTCTTGAACTTTAGGGCAAATGAATACATCTTTATTGTCCATTTCTACCCTTTTGGTTACTAGCCTACTCATCACTTGTATCCTAATATCCTCTAACATGTGTATGATATGTTTTGATCTTGCATTAATAATAAAACCATTAAAAGTTTCTACCATGTTATTCATAATAACATCACACTTTGTATGAGTTTCCAGATAGCACCTGTTTAAACACTTTGAATCATGTTTAAGCAGAGACTCCACTGCTTTAGGATTCACATATTTCATTTCCTCTATTGCCTGAGTGTAGTCTGCCTCACTATATGCCCTTGCAGCTTTCCAAAATAACTCCTTTAGTTCTTCATCCTTGTATGTCTTGTACCAGTTTGCATATATATGCCTTGCATAGTTTCTGTGCTCTGCCTTAGGCCATATCAAAGCAACAACATTCAACAGACCCTACAATATTGAAAGATTAGAAACAATTCTAATTTAAGCAAGGGTTAAACCAAAAAAGATTAGAACACCTTTTGTTGATCACTAATGAGTGTCCAATCTTCACCTTCATCATTAACACCCAAACACTTCTTTAACTCACCAATAAACCACACCCAACTATCATTATTCTCCCCATCTACTATTGCCCGTGCTAATAGAAACATTTGCTTATTAGCATCCCTACCAACAGCAGTTAATAACATACCACCTAAGAAAGTCTTGAGAAAACAACCATCTAAACATAAGACTTTCCTACATCCTGCCAAGAACCCTCTTTTTACACCATCAAAGCAAACAAATAACCTAAAAAATGTTTCACAAGTAGCTTTAGGATCTAAGTTAATGAAACCTGGAGGTGCAGTGACAAGCTCAAATGGTGATGTTGGGTTGGCTTGCCTTAAAACCTTTAGATAGGAACCAAGTTTGCTGTAATGCTCCCTCATTGACCCATGTAGCTTCTTATGTGCATATGCTTTTGCCTTATAAGCCAACCACATACTGATGATGACCTTATATTTCTCTTTAATAGCTAACTGTATCTCTTTAGCAGACTAGTTGGGTTTGGCTTTGAAAATTGGTAAAAACTCATTTCCAATAAATGGGGCAGTAAGTTGTCTATTCTTTATCATGCTTCTTTGACAATTGTGCTTGTTATTTACTTTTTTAACCATGTAGCACTCCTTCCCTGAGTGGTGTGAATAGAACAAGTAGAATGGACAATCCTTAAAACACTTCACAGCTACACACCCTTGTTTGTTATTATCACTTTTTACAATGTACAAATTCCTGCCATTGGTCACATCATATCTTTTCATAGCAGCTTTAAAAGCATCCCTAGTAGCAAACCTTACTCCAACCCTCCAATTGTAATTCTTCCATCTGGTATGTTCATTCACTGCTGGTACACTGTCTTTGTATTTTTTTTCCTCTAATGTCATCATCTTCACTTTCACCAGGAGTGGCAACATCACCCTCAGAATCCTCATAACTATTATAGCCTTCTATATATGAAGTTCCAGCTTCAATATTTTCATACAAGTTACCCTCTTTTTCTTTTAAACAATCTTCAAGCAGTTTTTTCTGGGCTGCACTCTCTTCCTCAGTAACCTACTTAATTGCCTCTTGTGATTGAACCCATTCATCATCTTCTCTATCAGACTCTTGACCAATTACTTCATCATGCACCCCTTCAGTAGTCTCATCATTACCTAATTCCTCAGACTCATGACCCTCTTCATCATTACCTAATTCATCAGACTCATAACCCTCTTCATCATCACTAGTTGATTCCGTCACTTCTACCTCACACTTATAGTCACTGTCTTCACTATTATCACTTGCTTCTCCTTCTGCAGCCCAAGTCAAATCAATAACCTCACACTCTCCATCCCTGTTCAATTCAGCTGACTTTTCATTTGCATCTATGTTCAAGTCAAATTATGGTATACTTAGTGTGGCTGCTATAGACTGTGGTTTGGTAGGTGTAAGCCTACGAGCAGTTGTCTTGGTATATCATAGTTTGTTTGGTAAGGTCTGGGCTGCTGGTGAAGTGGGCTGGGTTTGGGTAGGTGCAAGTCTACGAGCAGTTAATTTGGTATATCTCAATGTGTTGGGCTGTGATCTGGACTGGGCTGGTGGTGAAGTGGACTGGGCTTGGGGTTTAATAGGCTGTGAACTGGACTCGCCTACAATTGGACCATTTTGAACGAAAACCTCCATGGACGGTTCATCAGTACCAACAACCAAGTTACACATTTCTAAAACATCACCATCACTAAGAAATCGTTTCATCTCCCTAGTAACAACATCCAAACCATACATATAGAAATCCTTAGACTTGTAACAGTTAGTTTCCATTATGTAATCAACTAGTTCAAAGTAAGAAACGTGATCAACATCAATCTTTAATAGCTTCGAATCACCTCCAACGTACGATGGTGCACCCGGGTATACTTTAACGGTGCCACCATACCAAAGAATTACATTAATGGTTCCCATATGCTTGAATGAAAACAAGAACAACTAAAATTTAAGCTAAACAATACCTCTGATGGCAAAGATTAGGGCTTGAAATGACGGGAAGGGTTCTTCTAGTTCAAATGGGTGAAACTAGGGTTGGCTTGGAGAGTGGAGATTGTAAATGTAAATGTGTGAAGAAAATCTAAAGTGTTAGATATATATACACAACATTAACCACGTCAGCTGCCACACAAGTGAGGCCTGTACACGTATGCGTTCCACATCATCAGAAAGTTAACGTCATTAGGGGTTATGACAGACGGCGGGTGATACAGACACCGAAGTGTTTACCTGAAAGTTATATTCGTCAATATGATACTTGGGGGTGACAACGACTAATTTCTAATAGTTATTTTCAATAGTTGGAAGTATTTAAATTTATTAAGCTATTATTTTATTATATTATAACTTTATTATAATTAATATACACGAGTTATACTGCGTTAGGCACATCCACTACCGCCTATTCGCATCTTCTGCTTATGCTGAGAGAGAGAGAGAGTGAAGGTACCATCATCGTTTTCTTATGCTCAGGTGGTTTACCGGTGGTGGTTTTTGGTCGACAACAGTTTCACCCCTGTTCGCTTTTGCATCAACGGTGATCGATCATCCGTTCTCTTTCTCTGGTGCATGTGTGTACACCCTTTGATTCAAGCAGCTTTTGCTTTGTGATTTTAGGTTAGGATCTAGGGTTTGGCTAACTTCTTCTCTATGGTTCAAGATGCTGAAAACACGAGCTTATGATGATGGCTATTCCGATCAAATCAATTTATTAGTGGTGATGGCGATCGAGAGCAGGGTGGGGGTGCTTGGTGGGGGAGTAGGCTGTTCAATCGACGGGGGGTGGACGAGTTACAGCGACGGCCATAGCAGGTGACCTTCATGTATGCCAGTCGGATGCCACACGTAATTGGGGTTTTCTAAGTTCATCGCCGGCTATAGGGTTCAGCAACTTTACAGCAAACGGAGGTCAGATCTCGAATTTTCGATTGTAATAAAGGGTATGAGATTTGGGGCTATTGATCTATAAATTTGGGTAGTAATCCAGTCCTTATTGTTCTTGGTCTCAAATGCATCGTTTAGAACTTCTATTTTCTTCTGATTCAGTTTTCATTTTAGTATACATATTGTCACAACCCGCCAAAATGCAGATCGCAACCCCTTACTTTTAAGCGATTAGGGGCCCTTTCGAAGCATACAAGGCTGCTTGGAAGACTCCGGAACAACCCACACAATTCTGCAGCAACATGGGAGCATTGGAAGGCTCTAGAATATCCGGCAAAAGACTAGAAAACGTGGCTCAAAGGGATGTCATGAAGAACTAACAAGTGCAGCGCTAAAGGACCCCGGAAATCTCTAGAAAACACTACCATGTTCAAGCCATGGAAAGATCATGAAAGGAGCTAAATAGTTCTATGGAAATATCTAGTGCTAGATATTTCTAGTACACATATAAAATATTGTATACATGCATCTAGATATAGAACAATCTAGAATCAATGTAACTAGTATAAATAGGTTGGTGGTGCCTCATTTGCACACACCTAAGCTCCTTGTAACTCAAATCCTTGTACTCGTAAAACAAGCTTAATACTTGTGTTGTAATACACATCACGAGCATTCTACTTGCATACTACAAATCTAACGTTCCCCTACAAAGACTTCCGCTGCATAAACCGTTCATTTGAGATCAAGAAGGCTGACTTAGAACGAATCTAAGTGCCGCACGTGAACTGAACAAATCAGTCCGTGACAAGTGGTATCAGAGCCAGGTTGATTTATTGGGATGGCATCTAATCCAGAAAAAATTGTAGTTGCAAGCGTTGCCGGAGACGAGACCCGTGGGCGGGAGGATACTCGTAAAGGTGACAAGAGGACTCGAAGCATGTCTAAAGACTTGGTTGCAAGCATGGACAAAAGAGTTGAAGATGTCGAGACAGCATTGTCCGAATTCAAAAATGAAATTGATGAATTCAAGGCTAAAGTCGATATCTTCAAAACACACACCTACGACTCTTTGCAACATGTTGAGTCGTTAGGCAATGACTTCAATGAAATGAGAAGCGATCTCAAACTCGCCCTCTCCTTGATAGAGAAGGAGATGGAAGAGGCATTCACAAGGGAGTTGGGTCAACTCAAACCAACTTTGAGAGAGAAATCAAAGACTTGCAAACCGAACTAAGTGTTTGCAAGCGTGCACTAGCAACTGGAGGTGACAACATAATCCATGCCTCTACAAAGGTAGACATCCCCAAACCATCACCATTCGTTGGCAAACGAGAGGCGAGGGCTGTGGATGACTTTCTTTGGGAGATGGAGCAATACTTTGAGGCCATCGATATTGTCGATGACGCCAAGAAGATAAAGACGGTGACTCTTTATTTGAAGGAGACCGCAGCTTTATGGTGGCGACGAAAGCACATGGAAATGGATAAAGGTACCTGCACCATACAAACCTGGACTGATTTCATAAAAGAAATCAAGAAACAATTTTATCCGGAAAACGCTGAACACGAAGCAAAGTTCCGGCTTCGCAATCTAAAGCAAAAGGGTAGCATCAAGGACTACGTCAAAGATTTCACTACCCTTGTGCTAGAAATTCCGGACTTGTCACCAAAGGACTCTCTCATATACTTCATTGATGGCTTACATACATGGGTAAGAACCGAGCTTGAACGAAGAAATGTTCAAGACCTGTCCTCAACCATCATTGTTGCTGAAAGCTTGATCAACCATAATAAAAGGCGATCACAAAAACCCACCATTATGGAGGATAACAAAGGAAAAGGTGAGGGAGCAAGACCCCATAATTATAACCAAAATCAAAATCAAAGAGAAGATAATCAACGACCACCAAAAAATGGAAAGGAAGGGCAAATAATCAAAGGATGTTTCCTTTGCGATGGACCGCACAATGCGCGGGATTGTCCGAAAAAGACTAGACTAACAGCCTTGATCAGATCTGATGACGAACCATCAGAACTAGAGGAGGTTCGCCTAGGAGCAATGCAACTTCAACTACTTAATACTTTAAGTACAGTTGAAGGCAAGCCCTTGGGGATGGCAAACCAATCAAACCCAACCATAATCAAAGACAATTCGAAGACAAGATCAAAGGGTCTTCGGCTCGTAAACATGGAAATAAAGGGGCAACTTGTGAAAGTGTTAGTTGACACCGGAGCAAGCCACAATTTCATCTCACCTGAAGAGGCTCGAAGACTTGGCTTAAGGATCACCACGCAAGAAGGATGGATCAAGGACGCCTCCGGGAACGCCAAACCAATAGAAGGAGCAGCATGGGGCGTAAAGACAAAAATCGGTACGTGGGCAGGGAAGTTGCACTTCTCAGTCGTTCCACTAGACAACTATGATATCATACTGGGAATGGACTTCTCTCGAAAAGCAAAAGCCTGTCCAGTAACATTCCTAAACACCATGTACATCATCAAAGGAGATCAGGTGCACACAATTACCTTGGAGCCGGATACAAGGCGTCAAGGCAAAACCATCTTTATTTTGCAACTCATGAAGACAACTCATGGGGCATCAAGGCAACACGACGAGGACGTCGTGGCATTAGGTGGGAGAGAATGTCACAACCCGCCAAAATGCAGATCGCAACCCCTTACTTTTAAGCGATTAGGGGCCCTTTCGAAGCATACAAGGCTGCTTGGAAGACTCCGGAACAACCCACACAATTCTGCAGCAACATGGGAGCATTGGAAGGCTCTAGAATATCCGGCAAAAGACTAGAAAACGTGGCTCAAAGGGATGTCATGAAGAACTAACAAGTGCAGCGCTAAAGGACCCCGGAAATCTCTAGAAAACACTACCATGTTCAAGCCATGGAAAGATCATGAAAGGAGCTAGATAGTTCTATGGAAATATCTAGTGCTAGATATTTCTAGTACACATATAAAATATTGTATACATGCATCTAGATATAGAACAATCTAGAATCAATGTAACTAGTATAAATAGGTTGGTGGTGCCTCATTTGCACACACCTAAGCTCCTTGTAACTCAAATCCTTGTACTCGTAAAACAAGCTTAATACTTGTGTTGTAATACACATCACGAGCATTCTACTTGCATACTACAAATCTAACGTTCCCCTACAAAGACTTCCGCTGCATAAACCGTTCATTTGAGATCAAGAAGGCTGACTTAGAACGAATCTAAGTGCCGCACGTGAACTGAACAAATCAGTCCGTGACAATATGCTCTTATATTTGAATTCTTTATTTACAAATCTCTAACAGCTACATGTTCTTTGATGGAGCTTGCTGTGAAATCATAAGTCGGAACGAAGGTTTTTGTAGCTGAAATATGAGCCACTGTAAGAATTTCGCAATCCTTTTTTTGGCTGAAAATGTTAATGCTATAAATGGAACTAGAGTTTCTATTATTAAGGATTTAGGGTTTATATTTTGTTAACATCAGCTTCTTTTGTTAAGATATGCAAACTTATTTGTATCAATTAGGGCCTGATGTTACTTTTGCTACAAAGAGAAATTGCATATTTGCAGATTGAACTTCAAGGTCGCAAGGTGAGGCTGTCAAACTTTGGTTTATCTTCATGGTTTAATTTAATCTGATTTACTATTTTATTATTCTATTCATTTTACAATTATTAAGTGCAGAATAACATCCATATGATGTGTAGGTTGTTTATCTGGTTTTATTAACCTTCTTACACGATCTACATTTTCGGCTTTGTAGTTGTGTTCTTCAAATAAAGTTCTAATGTTTGATACTTGCAATCAAAATTAGTTAAACTGATCACAGTGATTACCGACTTTTTCATATATATTTAACCTTAAAGCTCACATCAGTTGTTGAGAAGGTATGAGTTGCCACTCTTCCTATAATTTTAACATTATGCATCTAAAGGTGAATTAGTTTATATATCTTCCTTTTAAATATCTCAGATTGGATCCTTCTATGCTGCATTAAAGGCACTATCATGAAAAAAGCTCACATAAGTTGTTGAGAAGGTATGAGTTGCCAATCTTGGGTTTCTTTTATGTTTTTATGATTTCACATTCAATTTCATGGTTTGGCCTTAATAGCATATCACTGACTATTTTCAAGATGATGCTTTAGGTCAGAGTGTCTCTACAACATAAATATAGAAAAAAACCATTGATGAGGTTGTATTATATACATTAAAGTACACTTGCTTCAAACCACTTTCCATTTGGCTAAAAAAACTTTATTGGAGCACTTTCACTCATATTAGAGTCAAAGAAACTGAAAGACCTATTTTCAAATGAACGAGTTGAAATTTATAACTACTTTAAGAATTTTAAATTATAATTAACTCACCCGATGCTTATATATCATATTGTTCTGAATTTTTCCACTTACGCGCTTGACCAGTTTGAGTATGGTTGTTCCGTATTCAATCGTACTTTCTCAGATGACAATAATGCATATAGTGTGTTGGGACTGCTTATGTTATGCCAGAGGAGAATGAACCGTCTAAGGTATGCTACTCTTAATATGTTGAGGCTTTGTACATACTTTGTTCTTTGTATATTTTACTTGCTGTGATCAATTTTCCATGAATGTTGTGTCTCGTATTATTATATGGCAGAACTCAGAAGGGATAAGTACCAGAAACTTATAAATAGATTTGGAACCAGCCAGGCAGCCATTAAGGATTCAACCCAATACAAATATTGATCCTGTATAAAACTTTAATGAATGAGATTTGCTTGCAGGTTTGTCTTTAAAATTTTATATTTTTTTTCCTACAATATTTGATTTGTCTGTTAGTAGTGATACATGCGACCTAACTCTCTGTCTGAAAAAGAGTCTACACCTGACTCTTTAGTAGTTTGGGAAATTCAAACCCATTTACTATATATAAATTTAGAACATCAATGAACAGTAGCTATTTTTTATTCTGAAATCCAATAATTGTCCGCCACATAGCTATATTTTTTCTTAAATCCAATAACTGTCCGCCACAATTAGGGTAATGTGTACTTTAGTTTGTATGTTATCGGCTAACGGGTCATACCTAAAAAGGGTAAAAGCCTTAGCTATAGATGAAATTGGTCAAACAGGTCGATTTGTTAATTGAGTTGCGGGTCACATAAAGTTTCAAATGTTATTACGTTTAGATAATCTCCATGTATTTTTATATATCATATAGAAGTGAGTAACTAACAAATCTATTGTTACTTTTGAATACCTAAAATGAGATGGGTTCAAAAAAGATAATGTTTTAATACGATTGAAAGCAATAGGTGTTGACCAGTCAACATATTTTGTGTTATTGTTTTAATTTCAAATGTTCCAAAAGAAAATCTATTATCAAATTTACATTTGGGATGCAGAGTTTCTCAATCCTTAAACAAAAGAAAACTACTTTTCTTCAGACAAATATAGAAGATGAAAAATCAAAGTAAATGGGATAAAAACTTAGTACATGATTTTGAGCCTTTATAGAATTGAGCAACTCTTGATAAAAACACTATGAGGTAAAGTAAAAGAAATAAAAAAATTACTATGGAATAGAAACACTATGAGGTAAAGTACAAGAAATAAAAAATTGAATCCCTATGATACATGTTCGAAAGGTCAACAAGTTGACTTTGACTGTAATTGCCATGTATAATATAGAAGGTACTTGGCATGAATAATATAAAAAGTTTAATGATAAACACCCTTTAAGTCTAAACTTGCATGTGTTATCTATCATTAATCGTGTTTGTTAAATTTGAGTTCAGACTATTTTGATTGTTTCTAATATACCTATTTGTATCATAGGAATACAATTCACTTGAGAATATAATGTGATTGTGTTGTAATTGTTTCATTCGTATTTGCAGGAGACACGGTATTATTGCATCTATACATTGCGGCCGGAAGGCCACAAAGTTTTTTTCTTAAATCCAATAACTGTCCGCCACAATTAGGGTAATGTGTACTTTAGTTTGTATGTTATTGGCTAACGGGTCATACCTAAAAAGGGTAAAGCCTTAGCTATAGATGAAATTGGTCAAATAGGTCGAATTTGAAACTTTATGTGACCTGCAACTCAATTAACAATTCGACCTGTTTGACCAATTTCATCTATAGCTAAGGCTTTTACCCTTTTTAGGTATGACCCGTTAGCCGATAACATACAAACTAAAGTACACATTACCCTAATTGTGGCGGACAGTTATTGGATTTAAGAAAAAATATAGCTATGTTACTTTTGAATACCTAAAATGAGACGGGTTCAAAAAAATAATGTTTTAATACGATTGAAAGCGATAGGTGTTGACCAGTCAACATATTTTGTGTTATTGTTTTAATTTCAAATGTTCCAAAAGAAAATCTATTATCAAATTTACATTTGGGATGCAGAGTTTCTCAATCCCTAAACAAAAGAAAACTACTTTTCTTCAGACAAATATAGAAGATGAAAAATCAAAGTAATGGGGATAAAAACTTAGTACATGATTTTGAGCCTTTATAGAATTGAGCAACTCTTGATAAAAACACTATGAGGTAAAGTAAAAGAAATAAAAAAATTACTATGGAATAAAAACACTAGGAGGTAAAGTAAAAGAAATAAAAAATTGAATCCCTAAGATACATGTTCGAAAGGTCAACAAGTTGACTTTGACTGTAATTGCCATGTATAATATAGAAGGTACTTGGCATGAATAATATAAAAAGTTTAAAGATAAACACCCTTTAAGTCTAATCTTGCATGTGTTATCTATCATTAATCGTGTTTGTTAAATTTGAGTTCAGACTATTTTGATTGTTTCTAATATACCTATTTGTATCATAGGAATACAATTCACTTGAGAATATAATGTGATTGTGTTGTAATTGTTTCATTCGTATTTGCAGGAGACATGGTATTATTGCATCTATACATTGCGGCCGGAAGGCCACAAAGTTTATTCCATTTTATTTAGTTACATTACACATGTTATACTGCTTAAGAAATCCAACTCTTCGGTAAGTGCAACTGTTCTATATGGTAAACTACAAATACTCTTAGAGAGCCAAGTCTTTTGTACCAATGCTAATCAAACAATATTGCTACTCTATGTAATGTGTTTTGTAGTACGTATATTAGGTTGCGCTTATCAAAGTATGGCTCAAGCGTTCAAATGAAATCCAGCCGCAACGCGCGGGTGGGAAAATACTAGTTAGTATTAATTAGAGCAAATGAATAGTAATGTGCACATTCATTTATACTACGTGAGGGTACAATTTCATAATGCGTGACTTTTTAAAACACTTTAGGACTTTGACCCACATCGCTCTCTCTTCTGTAGCTCATCCTCTCTCAATGCTTTTCAAAACCGATTTCATTCGAGAATAATGAAAAAGATGACGATTTCATCTGCTAATAAGAGGTCTACCTAATTAATTCATTCGAGAATAATTTCAGCTCCTATCGATGGGATTTTCAGTGCTATAAAATCCTTTGGTTTAGTACATGTTTGTTTCTAATCACAAAAAAGTCAGTGTCTTGCTAGATGGTGTCTAGGCTTTTTATTTGTATGCAGCTACAGTTCTTTTTCTTAGTAGAATGTAATTTGAGTTGTGGTGTTACAATTTAACTTTATACTCCGGTCTTGAATTGTGAGTGATACTATGATATACTTTGGTTTGCTTACATGTTTCTTTTTAATAGGATAAACTCAATGTAGCTCTCCACAATTTAAGGCATTTACAGGTTTGTCTATTGTGCTACAAGGTTTTAGCAGGTAGATCTACCACTGTGTATAGTTAAATCTTCATGGCTATATTGTGTAGGATTGTTATTCTTAATTTTACTCTTGGATCTGTTGATGTATGTGGTTGTTACCTGTACGTGTTTTGTGTTGTTTTGTTAATATTATGGTGGTTAATGATTATAGGTTTTTTAATTCTATATGATTTGGTTGACATGTTCTTGCTTGTTTACGCTATATATACTCTTTCTATAGTGCAGTTACATTTGTTTTTTCTTTGTAGAATGTAGTTAGGATTGTGTAGTGTAATAATCTGACGTTATCCTGTGTTTATGCGTGACATTATGAATGTTATTTTTTCAGCTATGTGCCAATGTTGGCTGCTGTGTACTGATTTGCTGCACCTGACACTAAAGTTTTCATGGTTTTCGGTTCTTACTAAAAAGAGTCTTTAGAAATATTTACAGTCTAATGTTCTAATCTATTTGCTTAATTAAATTGGATTCGGTTTCAAAAAGCTTTTTTAGTACATAAGGAAGCATATATCAATAGAATACAAAAAGTATTGAGACACAAAGTTTGTTACTAGAAAAGGAAGCATATATTTATAGAATAGACAATTCAAATCGTTGATTCAAACCAGAATTGTGTCAACTATTCAAAGTCAATAGTCTAATTTGTGTTTTGTGAAGCATTATTTTTAACTGCTCTTGGACCAAACTCCGCGACTCTCGCAAACCTGCTACTAAAACATCAACAAGAACTCAATGTAAGTTGAATACAAAACCTATTTATGCATTCAACTTGCTTTCATTATGACAATTTCTTCTCATCCAGTTTTCCTAAAAATCACAGTTAAAATAGTATGCATACTAAATATATTATTATTTAGAAATGCAACAAATAATTGTAATGAGACATTTTTGTTATATTTGCTAAACCTAAATATTGATAATACTTTTCCGCAACTACTGTGATTTGTTTTTGGTTTTCTTCTTTTCAACTTGAGCCTAGAAACTAATTCATTATAATATTAATATGAGGTCCACTTTGAAAATATGAATATGAAATTTATTTTTAGCCTGATCCAAACAATGATTTGAAATTGTAAAAAGAGTTTGAATCAATAATTTGAATTGTCGATACTATTTGTATTCTATTAATATATGCTTACTTTTTATGAAATCCCAATGTTCTTTCTATGAAATTCTAAGGGCTGCTGAACTCTCTTTAGCAAGAATTAAATTGTTGAACTACAAACTATATAATAAGCTTCTACGTGCGGTATTAGCAACAACAGAAACAACATCAGGCAGCCTTGCAGCAAAATGACTTCTCTTCCCTCATCTGGTATGCCAAAAACTATCAAAACTACTTCCAGTTGCATCAATAATCATATTAATCTATAGAACATTATTTGCAGTTTTGCACGTAGTGAGCTTGGTGACATAAAGAGAGTACGATAACCAGATTGACAAAACGATAAAGAAACAACAACAAATTTCTGGTAACATGCCGCAGAAAGCAGCATTTCCTAATATAACTGTTACGCTATCTACACTAAGCCAGCTAACCACCTAAAGGAAAACAAGCTCATTTAGGTCATGTCTCTTTTGTAATAAGTCCATCTAAAGTAAGCTAGTTAACCAAGTGTAATAGCTCTTTAGCCTCTTTTGGTCTACTGAGCAAATAAATTTCTTATCATTGCCTACGACACAACCAACAAAACAAAAGCGCGCATAATCCCGCCGCAATGCGCGGAGGGATAAAAACTAGTCCAAGATTAAAAATGCATATGTTAGATCTATTTTTACTTAAACCCGGATACATAACCTGACTAAACTTTATCCGAACCTGAATAAAATATAACTCAGAAAATCTGCCCTATTTCAAAATTCAAAGCAAAACTAAACGTGACTTTGCTATTTATGTCGGTCTTTGAGTGTGTTTTGACAATTTTGTCGGTCTTTGAGTGTGTGTTTTGACAATTTGGATATACCTGAAGAATCCAAATATGTTTTTTTTTCTTTAATGCTTAAAATTTAAGTGTTTGATTCAAACGTTATAACAATGTCACTGTTTGTAAGATAGCAATGGCGAGTCAATAACTAATTTTATGTTTTTCAAACCATGCTTCACAGTTTAATTTATTTGATGCATGAAGCTTTAAATGATACACTAAAATCAAGTCATGAATAGAATTATATATTATATACCAGGCTTCATTGTTTGATTCCTAGTAAATTATATATGATATACTAAAATCAGTCAAAAGCTTTTAGGGGTCTATTAAAATTTCATGGGGTTAAAGTTAAAATTTTATAAATGTCGGTATTAAAATTTCTTAAGGGTTGGTCTGGATTTGATCATATACATACTAAACCAAAAACATTTAATGGGATGCGGGTGGCTCCATAAGAGACCCCTAGGTACACCCCTACAACGGGCAAATATTTTAAAAAACAATTTCAAGTGGTAATATTAACTAGTACCTTTAATTTGTTTAAGAATAACTAACAACACACGAGGTTAACCAACTAGTTTGAAAATAAATTACACTTGAACATATATTTATTTATAGAGTTAATTACATAAAAAGTCCTTATGGTTAGGTCCCCTGTTCGGTCCACAAGTTGACAAAACTAACACAAAAGGTCCTCGTTATGGATGCCCGTTATCTTTTTTCTTTAAGTAAATTGACCAAAAAAACAATAAAACTAAAGAGTTAAATGCATTTTACGTCCCTGAGGTTTCATAAAAATTGCCATTTGAATCCAAAAGTTTAAAATCTTGCCATTTGCATTCAAAGATTTCACTAAAATTGCCATTTGAATCTATTTTGCTACACCTAACTAACACGGTTAATTTTTTCCGTTAAGTTTCCAACATGAGAGTTATTTTAATCAATAAATTACAAAATAAACACCAACTCACGTAAGAGTTTTTATATGTTTAACTTCTTTTGATAATTGCAGTTATATAATAGTCTTTTATTGTTTTGACTTGTTAATATATTTTGGTTAGTAATCGTGTTACTTTTGCCCGTTTTATTAAACATATATTTTTTTGGTTTAAAACTTATTTATGGTTATGATGATTGATGTTTTATGATTATTATTCATGGTCATTATTGTCATATTATTAATTGTTCTTATACTTTTATGATAATATGTCTTTTATGTTTATGATTCAAATAATTTATATTATATGACTTGTTTGTTTATTTATATATATATTTGTTTTGTGTGTTTTATAAAGTTATAAATGATTCACTTTTAGTTAGTTATACTTATATTTTATTTTATATAATAGGGTCATTGGATTTTAATAATCCTAAATTATATTTATTAGCTGAGATTAATCCCAACTCGAGAAATGTTTATAGACATGCCTAACTTTGATCTTGTTTTCCTTCAAAGATCTCTTAGTAATGGATCGTTAGAGGAAAATAAACTTAAAGTTGGGGGTGTCTGTAAATATTTTCTGAGTTGGAATTAATCCTGATCAATAAATAAAAATTGAGATTATTAAAATCTAATAACTGTATATAATATGATGTTCAGAGATGTCTTTCTTGATGAAATGAAAGAAATGCTGACCTATCATTTTTGGTAAATTAAAATCGCAATGGTGATTTTCAAAGGAGACTGAACGCTTAAAACTTATCACGTAGAGCTGATTTTTTATTTTGTAATTGTTTTGACTAAAATACCTATAATTTAATAAACTTAACGGAAAAACTTAACGGCGTTAATTAGTATCAGTTAAGTGGATTCAAATGACAATTTTTGTGAAACTTTTAGATGCAAATGACAAAATTTAAACTTTTGGATTCAAATGGCAATTTATATGAAACCTGAGAGATGTAAAATGCATTTAACTCAAAACTAAATAATTACATAAATGAATAAATTAATATACAATGCGGGACCCACACTATTAGCCTACAACAACCACCACCACACAAGCACCACCATCTTCGATCCACCACCACCACCACCACCTCCGATCACCTCTGATCCACCACCTCCACACAAGCACCCCCACCTCTTATCCCTCATCACCATTTTCAATATGCTTTCAAGGGTTAACAATGTCGTATGAGAGCATTCGCAGCAGGTTTGGTATATTTATGTGAGTGTAATCCTTAAATTATATGGAATGGTTGTAAATGGTTGTGAGTGGAAGAAAAAGAAATGTTACTGTTCAATCTGTAAATTTAAAGAATTACTATTCAAACCCTTATAATTTTTTAATATCTTTAAAAGTTATTATTAATATAGAAAAAAGAAAATATAATGATAAATGTATAAAAAATATTATTTAATTAAAAAAATGAGAGAAAGAATAATGTTTTTCATGTAATTATACGAATGAACTGAATGGGCAATGAACAGGAAATCAAACCAACAACAAAAAAAAATGAATAAATCAAACCCGTTTCAACATTCAAGTCAATCTCAAGGTTGAAGATGAAGATGGCAGAACAAAAATGGGTTCCTACAAACGCAAAATCAGTCGTTACGGAGCTTTTTGATAACATTGACCCCAATCATGTTCAGTTCTTTTTACCCCCACCGCAACCCTTAATTTCACTCATTTTAAACACTGTTAGCAACAATTCGTTGAATGAAATGTTTGATCTTGGGTGTGGGAATGGTGTTCTTCAGGGGTTTGACGATTTAAGGGCACAATTACAAACAGGTGGGTTCGAATTTGAGCTTAGATCCTTAGTTTTCAACCACCCATTTGCTTCAATTGGCAGGAAATAGGTTCGAGTCGCCGGGATTTTCGTCTTCCGACAACGGGTTCGCTGGTGATTCTGTAATTTTAAACCGGTCTACAGAACCGAAAGGGGACGCCAGACCGCAAAATTGATTGTGGTTGGTGTTTGACCGGCGACACCGGAGATGGTCAGAGATATCATCGAAGAAGGGGGAGAGATGTAAAGTTGAGAAAGAAGGGATAGATTTGGTTTTTGTTTTATACACAGGTGGGCCCAATTCAAATTAAATTTTATTTCTTTTTTTAAAAAGAGGTATTTTGGTCATTAACTTAAAAGGTAACAGAAAAATTAACGTTCATTCACGTTAGGGACCATTTATGTTACGTTTTGGTAAACTTGTGGACCGATTTTGTAGTTTTTCAAACTTAAGGACCGAAGGTGAAAACAGGTCAACCATAGGGACCTTTCATGTAATTAAATCTTATTTATATGAGTTTAAACATGAATACATACAAACGAAACCAGCTTTGACAACTCAAGGATGCCCAACTGATGACAATATAATTAGATGAGTTCCCTACGTTATTCATGTTGTTTAATATTCATTTACATTTTACACGCGTCAACCAAACACAGCAACATGTGTGTGGTTGATACCCAAATTTACACGACGTCAACCAAAGCAGCAACATCCGCATTAGTTAGTTTTGGACACTTATTCTTGAACCATATCTCAGGAACAACGTGCCTTAAGTTGTGTATCTTCTCTAAGGCATAATCTGCTCCATTTGTCTTCATTGTTTTTCCAACCTGTCCGACAATCAATACAAATAATAATAATAATTAAGCATCTATAAAAATAATAAATAATCATAAAATCCATCATTTAAATTTATTAAAATATAACTACCAAAACAGTTTGAAGGCCAACAACTTTGGCTGCTGCAATATTCCAGCATTGTCATCAAGAAATAGCTGTCGAAACACAAAGACGTCAATTATTGATTAATTATTGCTATATAAAAATTATATTATATATGCACATTTTTAATTCAGAAGTGATTGGACTGTTAATGAAGAAATTAGTACCGTTGTGCTTGGGTCAACCTCAGCAACGTCTATAGCAATATTGAAGGAATCTAATGAAGGCTTCAAAACTACAGGAAATTCATCAGGTGAAGACGACTTCGAATTGAACAAATTTGGATTCATTGTCTCGAAACAGATGACTTGCTCGAAGCAGTCGGCTATTCCTAGAAGATTCAACGCCTTTGTCGCGTGGGCTCGATCTGAATTTGTAAATACCTGAAAAACATAATAGAATTTAATTTTCTACCTGTTATTCTGACTCTGTATATTTTCCAGCTCTTCGCTTGTCTTAATTAATGTATTCCGCCCGTTTAAAAATAAATAAATAAAAATACGAGACAGTATTGCATACGATTTTTCGTTGAGTGATGGATAGCAAAAGGTTTCTTAATTGAGGATCTGGCTTGATTAGATGGTAGGGCAACCTTCCGTGTACGACGCTGTGGTATTCATCAGCGTCAACGTCATAACCTAACGCCTGCGATTAAACACCCAAACTGTTAATAATAATAATATCAGTATCGGTATCGGTACCGGTAATAGTATTTACTCTTAAACCAGCGAGAGTGCTTCCGTAAGTTTTGAACAATTGAACACGAAGAGCGGAAGCGTTCCTCTGTTCAAATCCGCATTTCTCAACGAGAAAATCTGCAACAAATAAATTATAAATTTCCCAATTAGTAACCGAGTTTTCATTTCATGCTTTGGTGTTGTATGTAACCCTACCGTCTATGTTACGCTTGGTGGCGTCGCCGAATCCGATGCTTGAAGAGTACAGAGTATCATCCAAATCTGCTATCGATGATCAATGTCCATAAACAAACACACCTTCTAAGAATTGTAAAAGAAAAACAGAGAATAAGTAACGACGCGTGCATACCGAAGACGAGACAATCGAAAGGGGAGTATGAATCCATGGATGATATTTTATTGAGAGATGAATTTGTAAGGAAGAAGAAGAAGAAGAGAGCAGAGGAGATTGGAGGGGAAGAAGAAGGTATTTATAATGTGAAAAGGATTGGATTGGTGACTCGGTCACGTTACTATTTAAATGTTTAACGTGATAAATGAGTGTGACTCGGACCGCGTAGAGTCCAGTTGGTCCCACCACGTCATATATTTTATCTTGAAAAAAAATAAATTAAGGCATCAGACAACATCACCAATTATTCTCTCAACCATAATAATTATAATAGGTTATTCTCAATTATTCCTTCATTCCGATTACTTATTCGGTAGACAAATCAACCTTACAAAGTTATATGCGATTGTTTTATGGCGTTGTTCTACGGAAAATATTATGTTCTACTATTTATTTTTAAAAAGCTTTATCATATGAAGTCATTCATATATGCGTTCATAAACCATGTTTTCCATTTTTTAGAAATTTTTTAATACTATAATATTTTTTGGTTTTCTTTATATAGAAAGCTAGTTGAAACAATCAATTCATACTCTTCAATAGTTCCGACAGACTAGATGGTGTTAATTTTCATCATTTGTAACTATAGTTGACGGTTCGACCTATGTTTTGTGTCAACGCCGATGGAACTATAGATCATAAACACCCTCTAATTAAATTAATAAATTCTATTTTTAATCATCATTTAAGAATTAGAATTCCATAAGAGAAAACCACTAATTTATAATAAATAACTTTAGTTAATATTTGTATTATATGGGTTAAATAAATAAATCATTAACAAAATAAAAATTTATTAATTATAAAATAATATTTTAAGATAAAATATAATTGAAATTACATATAAATAAGAACTACAAGCAAAAAAACAATGATATCAACTTTTTAAATTTTTTTCTGTTTTTTCAAAAAAGTTAAATAAACATTTGTTGTACAAAATAAACGGTTTTTAGAAATGTCATTTTTTAAAAATTTCTTATTATAACTCCCAATTTTAATTAATTTTAGTTTATAAAAATTTTACACTTAAAAATGTAAATTTAAAATATTTTGTATTTTTAAAAAAGTTTGATGTATTGGAAAAGTTCTTATTTTATAAAAAAATTATTTGTTATAGAAATAACATTAATAGAGTTTTTTTTTTTAATTTACTAAAAAATCATTTTTAATCTTAAAAGTATAAAATAATATTATTAACAATTAGGGTAGGGTTATAGTTAAAGGGTATTTAATCTAAAAACCTAAGAAGGAATGTGGGCTTGACACGTGTACTTGTATTGTTCTAAAGAGGAGACATTTTGGTCATTGTGTCAAATGCATCAGCTTCTTATGTCCTATACATTCATTGTATTAGATATCAGTTTATTGTGTCATATACTTTACATCATTTGTTATTTGTATTAATCATTATGTTTCACGTTTTAGATTATTTTGTGTTTAATATTTGTTATTGTTTCTATAAATTATATAAACTTTTATCGATTATTGTGTTTTACAATTAGAAATACACAATGATATATTTTCATCAATGTATTTTTCTAAACTCATAATGTTGAAAACAACACAATATGTTATTTTATCATTATTTTATTATAGGTTATATAATTTTATTATTATCTATCATTGTGTTTTATAACTAGAAGTACACAACAAGGTTATTTCACCAAGGTATTTTTCAAAACCATATAGTATTCAAGATAACACATAAACAATCAAAAAACACAATGCAACATTGTGTTATTTTGTCATTGTTTTTAATGTATTAGATTAATTAGTTTTTAATTTATTATTGTGTTTTACGTATTAGAGAGACACAATAATATTATTAGACCATTATATTTCTTTTCTAATATTCATCATTAAAAAAACACAGTAGCATTCAGAAAAACACAATAGTAACAAAAAGACATAATGAACTGCATTAAAGACACCATTACGAGATATTAGATTAAAAACTTAAAAAAAATTATTATCTTTTTATATAATAATATTGTACTCGTTTTAAATATAAAAACACTTGTTTTATGGTGTAATTCTTATTAAATATATAATATCGTACATAAAAGTTATGAAAATTTAAAAAAATTAGAAAACTTGTAAAAAGTCAACAAAAGTGGTTATTCTTAAAATACACATCTAACAAACTTTTTACCATAATTTGTTCTCAACCATTGATTAATAAGATTGATGGTTGAGATTATCATTTACATTTTTTAGTTTTAAAAGCCTTTTTATTTGAACATTTCCCCAATCAATTAATATAATTATTTAATAAGAAAGAGAAGTAAAAAATATTTGGTGAATAGGAGTATGATGCTGCCACGTGTTCCTCTTAGTTACTCTTTTATTAGAGTAAAAATATTTTATTAGAATAGAAAGATAAATATTGTAGTGGGATACATGTCACTTTTCGGTGCCTCTTCACCGTTATTTTTTCACATCTCTCTCCTATTATATGATGAAAAACGTCAGTGATGTATCACCCTTATTTTTCTGCTTTTTCTCATATTAAGTAATAATATAAGTATAACTTATTTAGATATTTATAAATTGGTGAATCCAAAATTTTTATCATCAATTAAATTGTTAAATTGTTTTATAAATTTTAAATAGAATAAATTACACGGATAATCCTTGACGTCTGTTTAAATTTCACCTTTCGTCCCTGTAATTGAAAAATAATAGGTTTATACTAAAGGTTTGAAAAAATAAAACACGTTTTGTCCCTTAGGTCAAACAGCCATTAGTTTTTGACGTTGGATAGTTGTAAATTGACTATTTTACCATTCTTCTTGCCCAACCCCCACTCCACTTTTTTCTTCTTCCTCATTTTCTTTTAGACCACTCCGGTCTCAACCATCGCACCACCACCAATCCACCACCACCACTCCACCATCACTCATTGCCACCACCACCATACACCCCCAACTCCTCCACCAGCATATACCATTATGCTCACCATCACTACCACCAATCCACCACCACCACCACACATGCCCATTTCCACCACTACGAAAACCACCAATCCACCACCACTCCTCGCCACAACCACCACACACACCCATCTCCACCACCGTCAACAATCCACCAATTTACCACCACTCCTCGCCACAACCACCACACACACCTATCTCCACCACCGTCAACAATCCACCAATTTACCACCACTCCTCGCCACCACCACCACACACCATCTCTACCACCACACCATCTCTACCATCGCTCCACCACGCCATCACCACCTCTAGCGCCTGCTCACTTTTCCTTTTGGTAACAAAGATTTTGTTTATCCGATGACAAGAGACAGAAGGTGGGGTGGGGGTTGAGGTATTTTGGTAATGCAAAGGTGGGGTATTTTGTTTTCGAAGGCTGGTGTTGTTGTAGGTTCGCTAGAAAATGGCAAGGTGGGGCTGTGGTGGTGGCAGGGGATAAAATGATCATTTCTTAAATTTTAACATTTAAAACTAATGGTCGTTTGACCCTGGGACAAAACATGTGCAGGACCGGTTATGGGATGGTCAATACAATCAGTCTCATAATGAGGAGAGTGTTAGAACACTTAACAGATCAAATGAGGAACCGAGTTTATGTAAATGATACTAAGAACACAAGTAAACAGTAAGACAGAACTAAGAACAAGAACATAGTAATATGGTTTTCAAGGATGCTGTATATTGCTCTCAAGTTATTTTACAAGTGTTACAAAGCATAAAAAGAAATACAAGGACCTGAGTTATTTTATACTACATCCTACAACCGGCCATACATTAATCTAGACAACAAGATCAATATAAAGTTAAAGGCAGATTGCCTTTTGACTAGTAACTATGACATGCCATAGCTCACATCCTAATATATTATAAAAAGGATAAAAGGTACAAAATAGGAAGTTACAGACTCAAGACCATAATCTACAGTTTACTAAAGCATGGACCTTCTCACCAACTTGTATAAGTTGATGAATCATCAGAGTTGCTGTGGAAAGTAAGTCGGCTTTATGAAAAAGTAGATCAGAGAAAGCATGTCCTCTCTGTCTTCGGAAGAAATCAGTCTTCACTTCATTGGCTTCGAAAGACTTTGTCTTTGAAGCTTCGGAAGACTTCATCTTTGGCTTCGAAAGATTTGGTCTTTGGCTTTAGTAGATTTTACACTTGGAATAGTTTCTGTGATGAGTATAAAACTTTCGAAGTAACTTCTACCTTGTACATCAGTGCATGCATGCAAGAAGCTCCTTGGTTGTTTTAGTTTCTTTGGTTGCATCAACCTTCTAATATAACCTTACAAACTCCCCCTAGGCTGATGCTATCAAAACAGAGAAGTTATTCAGATGTTGACAGTCCTTATTAGGATTAAGACTATACCTTTCTTCATCATCTGGTCAGGATCCCTCAGACTCTCATAATATCTTCTCATGTCATGGAGATCATGTAGAGGAAGATCAAGCATGTCTTGCCAAAATAGACATCTTGACCTCCTTGATCTCTGATGACATACCACCTGTCTGGATTAGCAGCAAAAGTCCAGGACAAGATGGTTCTTCCAGTTGCAAGAGGCTTTACTTGAGTTGGAATTGGTTGAGCAGCCTCTTCTTGCACTACCTCAGGATGCTCTGACTCATCCTGAGGTGTAGAGGTGGATGCCTTGGTCTTCTTCTTGGAAACACTCTTCATGGCCATCTTTTTCCTCCTCTTTGAAGTCTTTAACTGAGAGGACTGGTCTTCAGCACCGGGTTGTTCTACCGTGTCTCTCTCAGTTGGGTTCTCGTCTCTCACAGGTTCAGAAGGAGTGTGAAGAGGACCCTGCTGTGGATCAAAAGATGAAGTTGGCTGAGATTCAGCTCTAGGTCCAGGTTGTGTTGTCTTAGGGGGTTTAACCTTGACTTCAACTTTAGGTTGAGCTGAACTTAGTGGAGAATGCAAGTTAACAAGCTCTCCCTTCTTAATCTTCTGATTGATCACCCTGATGTGCTCATCCATAGTGGATAGAGACATTAGACCAAGCCTCCTTCCGGAGAATCCATACAGCTTCAAGAAGCTCATCATTCTTTGTCTATTAGCAGACTTTTTTTTGGTTTTTTTGAATGATGGCTCTTGACTTTACAGCTTATTCTTTAGTTTTCTATTAGCGCCTTTTGTTCCTTGATGACTTATTGCTCCAGCTACTTGAGATACTCAAATTCAACATACTCATATGATAAGGAAAGAAGTGTAGATGCCTGATAGAGTCCTATGGCATTCAGATAGTTGATCATGTTCAGTCTATCAGCTTTCTCGTCTACTTGAGGTTGTCCAGTTGCCACAGCCTCTGTCTCAGGACTTTCTTGAACTGGGGAGAAGGTAGGAGCATTCTTGTAGAGCCTATTCTGTCTCCTTTCTTTAATGTTTTTGAGGAGCAATGCTGTATCCTCTGCCTCCTTTCTCTCCTTAAAAAACTCCTTGTCAGCCAGTTCATTCAGTTCATCTAAGGGGAGAGAGAGTAGTTCATCCACATTATAGTTTCTGGTCCTCAAATAGTTTATCCTGGCTGCCCTCAACTTATCATCCTGAGTATTTGGCCTGGGGGCAACCCTGATGGCAGCTTCCATGAAGCCTAGAGACCCTCTTGAACTTTCTCCCCTTAGCTTCCTCTTCCTTTCTCTTTCCTCCTCCTTAATCTCCTTAGAAGTCAGTTTCCTTTTCCCTTTGTCACTCACGGGCCTTGGTGACTCAGGGTGGAGAGAGCTTTGGCCTTCATTGCTTGATTCAGCAATCAAGCTCTAGCCAGAGAGAGGTTGTGAAGCACCTTTACCAGCTGGTGCCTCATTGAGGGTAATGGGTGCTGAAGAAGTTCCTGTCTCAAGGTTCACAGGTTCAACTTTTGGGCCTTCAGTCAAGGCTTCCCCTTCAAAGCTAATCTTAGGGTCCACCTCAACATCCAGTTGACCAAAAGTCTTACCTGCTAGCCTCTGTCTATATAGTCTTGATCTCAGCTTGTATTCTTCAAACATCCTTTCTTGAATCCTATCTGCTAATCTTGCAACTTGTCTGTTTTGACTTGGGTTGACAAGTGAAAGATCAATCAGATGGATGCTCTCATAGAAGCTCAGGTCGAAAAAGTTGAAAATTTCATGTTGACCCTGAGATCTAGAGATGACTAGAGCTCTTCTATCAGTGTCATACCTCCATCCCATGATTGGATTCTTAGAGTGAGGAAATGGGGTAGGCATAGCTCTGGGAATACCCTCCTCAAACAAACTTTGTATGAGTAAGTCCACATCCATGTAGACTTGAGGAGGTTGCTGAGTATGGACAATTACAAGTGAGGGTGGTGAATCCTCAAAGTTCATACTCTGTGAAGAACTCCCAGGTTCTGTGATTGTTTGGACTTTCTCCCCTTTTTGGTAGCATCACCTTCTTGCATAGGTGAGCTTGGGGTTGGGTCTGTCATATCCACAGGTTCTTGTGGACCTGGTTGAGTTCCCCTGAGTGGTCTCTCAGCTAACTTGCCCTTGAGATCGGTGATCTCAAGTTGTTGGTCATTGACCCTCCTTTGTAAGACAGTCACTTGAGATTCTAGGTGACTTATCTTTGAGACTAAATAGGTGCATGTTTTTATTAGTTTTTGCACCTTTAGTTTCAGGCTCCCCTCATCTTCATCATAAGAATCACGGGGGGATGAGAGAATAGGACCAAGGTCTTCTTCCTTATCACCAGCACTTTATTCTTGGCTGCTGGATTTCCCCTGCACCATGACATCTTCAAGTGAAGTGTTAATGGGCTGGGTTGCCATGGTTGAGGTCTTAATGATGTAATCACTTGCTGAAGTGAGAGCCTCTTCCATATGGACCTCCTAAACAGGTTCAGGGAGATCCACCTCAGTAGTAGGTGGATGATATGGGCTAGACATAGGAGAAACATGAGTACTCATCTCTCCTTGAGTAGGGGTGGAGAAGAGAGACTCATGATACTCACTGAAGCCCATGTCTTCATCATCATAGAATTTAAGGTCTGGGAATGGTTGGTTTAGATCAAGAGGCTAGGGATGGTAACTGTCCCCTGAAGGTTGTTCACTAGAGTCTTGAGACTCTGAGTGAAGGCTTAAGGCTGTGGGGGTTGTGAGCTCATTAAGCTGAGCATGAGGAATCTCAGCACTAATCATTGGCGAGATGGGAGTGGTTTGCTCCTCAGGAGAAGTGGGAGCTCCAGTGTCTATTTCCTCCTGTATGGGTGATGATATAGGGGCCTGCACAAACTGAGTAGCATGTGCAGGGGTTCGTTTGGATTTTCTTTGGTAGGTGATGGTTATTTTTGGCTGTATTGGTGGTTGAGAAGTAGAAGGTGTGGGTTCAACACTAGTTGGTGCTACTAGGTTGTCACCTTGAGCAATAAGCTCTAACATTTTTGGGATAAGGATTGTTTCTACCCCTGATAAGCCAACAGTGGGCTTCCTTATAGTCTTGAAGATGTTGGGCTTCATTTGTCCCAATTTTAGAACATTTCATGTTCCCCTCAACTGTGAGCCCAGTTCACAGTTGAGAATATGTTGGACATATCTAGGGAACATGTAATATTCCAAGGAGTCCAAGTTTGCAAGTAAATTAGTATAGACAAATTATGAACACCTGAACTTGACCCCTTGAAGTAATGTAACCTCCAGCATCTTCTCCAAAAGCAACTGGCCCTCCATCAATTTTCTCAAAAATTTGAAGCAAGGAGCCATTGCCTGTTATGTGCCTGAAACAGCCACTAACAATGATCCATACATTCCTATTGGTCTTTAACTGTTCCTGCACAAAATGAAATGTTTAGTTATATTTGGAAACCCAAGCCTCATTGGTCTTGGGTTTATCAAAGTGATTTGAAGACAATGTAACAGTAAGTGATCCTATGTTCAAGCTTTGAGGATCACTAGCTGTTGTTGATGAAGAACTTTCAGTCACTTGGTCTTCCTTCATCTTCCACACCATCTTTAAAAGATTAGACTTGACCTTTAACGCCTCGGAAGTTTTAACAACTTCGAAAGTTTTGGAGACTGGACCTTCAGAAGATCTTGATTTCACTGCAGCAGGCTTTAGTACTTCGGAAGCATTCCTTTCTTTCAAGACCAATTTTCTTCCAAAGGCAAGTTTTCACTTGTCTTCTTTTTCACCTTGGAGCTTCCGAAAGGAAAATATTTTCCTTTTGAAGCTAGTTTTTCTTTCTTCTTCTCAAAAGTTTTCTCTTTGATCATGTGAATAGTACATTTAGGATTGTAGATGCAATCCTTAGCAAGATGAGAAGTACTACCACACATGATGCAATCCATTTGCTTCCTTCTGAGAGTCTTCTTTTGAGAGAAAGACTAAACTTGATCACTTTCCACCTCCATGTTCATCTTCACAGATGATGCAGCAAGCTTCTTAAGGTGAGGCTTGCTCTTGAAACTGGATGGTTCAGGCTGAGTAGCAGTAGTACATAGCTGATCAGCCTTCTTCTCTTTGCTGGAATAAGTTGGACATGAACTAGAACTCCGGGTATTAGAGTTCATAGTTGTCACACCCCAACCTTAACGGCGAAAACGTCGAGATGTAAGGGTTAAGATTGTTCATGCCACACAACGCTAATTTAAAATGGCAATATTATTAAAGATCAATATTCAGGATATACATTTAAGAAATAGAAACAAGTTCCAAAACATAGGAATTTCAATGTCATATGATATCAAAATGTCTATTTATTTCAATCTAGGTCCAGTCCTAGATGTAACAATGTCTTCATAGCAAGCTAAGCATTATCATTTCCTGAAATATTTAAAATAAAAGGTCAACATAATGTTGGTGAGTTTTCCATAGTTTTCATACATAAATATAAATAAAAGATGGCAATTCATGTCATAGGCTATTGAATAAAGTAACTAGGGATGGATGAACAAAAGTAACAATCAAACCTTGACAGATTGCAAGATTACAAGATTACAAGATTAAACGATTAGCTAAGTGTACTTGGGTTAACCAAGTAGGCTTGTCAGGCCCATAGATCTATGACGTCGCCAGGCTAGCAATAGTTAATGATTGTACATATTATAGTCATCACATGGTAATTACAAGAGTTCAACTAACCACGACAAATAAGAAGAATTGCCCAAGTGTTTACAAGATTCAAACGAGTTTACAAGTGTATTTATCATAAGGTTAACATGTTTCACCCCAAAGTGTGAAAATATATTAAAAGGGGTATGAAAAAACTCACATGGATTACAAGGATGACAAATAAGAAAGTCTTGTATTAAACGTCGACGATTTGATAAGGTTCAACCTAGATGAACGACATCATAAATTAACAACGATTATTATTATGTTAACGGTTCACGGTTTATATTTGGGCCTTTGGATGACATTTGTAATGATATTATTTATAACTCATCAACCATGATTTTAGATCATAAGATAGGTATAATTTATAATTGCTTAAATATTTAAATGATTAAATAAGAATTTTAGTGATTTAAACCATTAATAAAAGTTTATCAAAAGATTATTATTTACTATTTAAATAAAATAATAACTTGCAGGTTTAAGTGATTTTATTAATTAAAATAAGTGTATATTTTTAATTATGTACGTGTATATTTATTTTCTTAAATATTATAAATAAATATGTAACAATAAAGAATTTATTTAATAGGAATTATTACAAATTTAATGGAAATTCACTACAATTTAATAATAAATTGTATTTTGCATCATTTTTTTTATAATTTTGAAATGAAAATTTCTAAATTTAGATTTTCAATAAAATATAAAAAAATGATTTTATAAATTTTCTGATTAAAATAGTTTTTATATGATTATTAATACTATTTAAATATTTTTCAGAATTTTTATATATTACAAAACCCTTTAAAAAAAAATAATGGCAGGGGCCCGGGTTCGAACCCGGGACCTTTGTCCAAACAATCAAACACACAAACCGCCAGGCCAAGGCCCTGTTTGTGGTTTAGAATTGAAAAGTTAACTTAAGAACATAACCCACCAAATCTCCCCAAATTCGTATGAACCCTAGATTTGAAATCGCTCAAATTGGACCACCAATCGATGATTATAACCAATTTAACCATGGGGCTTTTGTTCCCCATGTAAAAACGAGCCTAATCCCCAGTTTAATTACCTGATTCGGTGTAGAACGAGTTGAAACGGATTCAAATAGGGTCGCGACTGGGGTGACTTTGGTTCAAAAGTTTAATGTCGATTATAACCAAATTCGAGGTACCAGAAGCTTCGTCTATTGTATAAGATCAAAAGCCCTCTGTCAATTGTGGTTTATGATGCCCGGATGTTGGAATTCGATTAAGTTACAGGTTCGATGTGTTCGCCAACGTAATTTTGATGATTGTGTTGATCTCAGGTGGAATTAAGTGTTTGTTATGCTTAATATCGCCTTTAAGGTGATTACCCCTCATTTATTTGCCTTTGATTGCATCGGTTTCAAGCCGTTGCTACCCATGGTTGGATCAGCTTCGGTTTCGGCTGAGAAGAATGAAACCGATTCTTAAAATTCGAATTTAATTACGTGGTGAGGTTCGAAACTGATATACGATTGTAAGGGAGGGTTTAATTTGATTAAATTTGAGGTAGATCGGGCGTTTTGGGATGGCCGGAGCTCCGCCGGAAGTTCACCGGAAAAAAAATCGGGTGTTTGGGATTTAAATTAAAAAAATTACACTTTGGTCCCTGCGGTTTCAAGGTTTGTAATTTAAACCCAAACTTCAACTTTAACTTTAAAACAAAATTACAGTTTAGTCCCTGTGGTTTTAATTTTATTATTTTATGTCCAAACATTTAATTACAAGTTTTAAAATATTAAACTTATTTTGTTTTTATTCATTAACACTTATTATAATTATTTAATATTATTAATGTTATTATTTTATCATTTTATTATGATTATCATTAATTATTTAATTATTTAATTAAATCCAAACTATAATGATTTCAAGAAATTATAAATAAGTCATCGTACTTGCATTAATAACAAAACGCATCCTTACAAGAGATAACGACGTTTAATAACCATTAACAAAAATACGAGAGTTCACAAAGATAAACACTTGTTTCTGCTTAGAGTTGAATGTGGCCTTGATCTCTTGAGCCTTCTTTGATTTTCTCTTGGTTTTTTTGATCAAGTTCTTCCTCTTAGACTTGATCATCCTAGATTCTTTTCTCTCCTCAGAAGAATAGTGACCCTTCTTAGGATGATCTTCTTCACTCCTCTCAGAATCATCCTTCACTATCTTCTCTTCATCCTCTTCATCAATGGGGTCTATGAGGGGAAGCTCATCTTCACAAGTTCCACACCTTGGAGATCTTACAGACAATAGAGTGTGTGGAGGAGCTATCTCAGTAGATCCCAGTCCCTGCTTATTCTGATAACAAACTTTTGCATGCAAGGATGAGGATATCATGCTCTTGAAGGTCTCTTCTTCAAGAACATAATTTTCTGCCCTAGCTTTGCTGATCACAAGCTCAGCCTGGCATTCATTTAACTTAGTGATGGGATATTTTATCTGAGTCCCGTAGTTGGTATGTTCATGCTTAAGAGTTGAAATGGTTTTCTCTAAATCTTCTATTTTAAGTTTGTAATCATTTTTAGCTCTTTTAAAATCAGCTTTTAAAATGTTTATGGACTCAAGATCAGTTCCCATCTCTAAGTTATAGGACCTATATCTGTTAACTTTAGCAATACATTCAGGTGTACAAAGATGTTCCAATACCTTGGATTCTTCATGATCTGCCATCAGTGCTTGCTTTGGAGATGCATCCTCAGCCTGAAAGCTCCAGTCAAAGCCTCCTTCTTCAACAGCAACTGCAGCTTGCTGCTTGGGCTTCTCATTTTGGGGAGCTCTATTAGTGTAGTTTGGTCTGGTTTGTGGTTGGCCACCACTTATTCTTGGTGTCTTGCACTCTCTAGCAAAGTGTCCCATTTGGTTACAGTTGTAACACTTCACTTTGCTTTTGTCCAGCCCAAACTTTCCACCATTTGCATTGCTAGGAAACTTCCTCCCTGTCCTCTAGTAAAACTTCTTGGCTCTGTGAGTGAGAAAAGCCATCTGCTGGACTATTTCCATGTACTCCAGATCATTTGGATGGATACAATCCAGGTCTTCAAGGGTAAAGAGAAAGTTGCCCGTGCTTTCATCAGTAGACACAAAGGCTTGTAGAGAGCTTGTCTCTTAGAATGGGCTTCCTTAGATGTAGCTCTCTCTTGGTGTCTCCGGGAAGGTGATGAAAGGACCCTTTTGTGAGTTGTCAGGATAGCAGATGAGATGATGCTGTGGTTCTCTGCAATCCCTTTCAACCACATGAAGGGCTGAACTCTGCTGATTGTTGGAGTTACCAGATGGATTTTGCATGTTCATCTCCATCTGGTAGCCACTGAGGATACCATGCAACTCAGTGAGAGTAAGGGTCTTGAGGTTCTTAGTCTTCTTAATGACCACACAGTAGTGTGTCCATTTTCTGGGAAGTAAGGACATGAACTTCCTTATAATGTCCTTGTTCTCAAGAGTTACTCCAACATCTATTTGAGTATCCATAATCTGAACATACCTGAAGTATTGTTGAGTCATGGTTTCACCTATCTTGAAGGTGAAGTTCTCAAACTGCAGCTTCAAGAGGTCCTTCTTGTTCTCTTTTCTTCATTTGACCCCTCATACATCAGCTTCAGTACATCCCATAGTTGCTTGGCAATCTTGCACTTCTTGAAGCCTCTATAGATAGAGTTTGGAAGGGAAAATTGGAAGGCGATCATGGCCTTCTGATCTATGTCTATCTTCTTCCAGTCTTCTTCAGAATAGTCAGCCACTTCCTTTGGTATCATACCACCACCAGCTGTAGCTGTATAGCTGGATGGTACATGAGGTCCAGAGACAACAGATCCCCACATCCTGGAGTCTTAAGACTTGATTAAGCCTTCCATTCTTTGGAACCAAGTATCAAAGTCATCAGGAGTGATCAGTGGAGACTTTGTCATAGTACCGGTTTCCATATCAGCCTTTGTGATACCTGCCATTTGAGTTGTTAAGTGGTTTGTGAAACTGAAGGGGTTTAAGCTACTAAGATCTCATAATCAAGAGCCTGGAAAAGCTCTGATACCAATTGCAGGACCGGTTAAGGGATGGTCAATACAATCAGTCTCGTAATGAGGAGAGTGTTAGAACACCTAACAGATCAAATGGGGAACCGGGTTTATGTAAATGATACTAAGAACACAAGTAAACAATGAGATAGAACTAACAACAAGAACAGAGTAATATGGTTTTCAAGGATGCTGTATATTGCTCTCAAGTTCTTTTACTAGTGTTACAAAGCATAAAAAGAAATACAAGAACCTGAGATACTTTATACTACATCCTACAACTGGCCATACTTTGAAGGCCAGCTGGAAACATTAATCTAGACAACAATATCAATGTAAAGTCAAAAGACAGATTGCCTTTTGACTAGTGACTATGACATGCCATAACTCACATCCTAATATATTATAAAAAAAATAAAAGGTATAAAGTTTGTTACAGACTCAAGACCATAATCTACAGTTTACTATAGCATGGACCTTTTCACCAACTTGTATAAGTTTGTAAGTCATCAGAGTTGCAGCGGAAAGTAAGTCAGCTTTATGGAAAAGTAGATCAGAGAAAGCATGTCCTCTCTGTATTTGGAAGAAATCAGTCTTCACTTCGTTGGCTTCGAAAGACTTTGTCTTTGGCTTCGGAAGACTTCATCTTTGGCTTCGGAAGACTTCATCTTTGGCTTCGGAAGATTTGGTTATTGGTTTCGGAAGATTTTACACTTGGAATAGTTTCTGTGATGAGTGTAAAATTTTCGAAGTAACTTCTACCTTGTACATCAGTGCATGCATGCAGGAAGCTCCTTGGTTGTTTTGGCTTCTTTGGTTGCATCAGCCTTCTAATATAACCTTACAACATGCTATATCTTTTCAAATCCTATGACTAAATCTGTAATTTTTCGATCCCGGGGACGAACGATTAAATTTAAGCAAAAATCAGGGACGATCCGTGTAATTTACTCTTTAAAACATCATTACCAATTACTATTTTTAGTTCTAACTCGTTAAATACACTTGTTTTCTAATTTATATAGAAATAATTACTATTGATGAATTTGATGAGAATTTTAATTCTATATAGGTAGTAGATGGCTGGGGTTTGGTTTATTATTGATTTATGAAGTTAAATTCTTTATTTGTTTTTATATTAGGAATATATTTTCTGTATCCAAGTTCCGTAAAAACATTAATTTACTCATTGATTTTGTTTTAAAGCACTAATCATGGTCATCTCTTGCAAAAAAATATAGTGAATTAAAATTGAAAAACCTTGTACTTTATTAAGTTATTTAAATTCTTATATTAAATCCATTTGTAGTGGTTAATAGTTAGCAAGATTTTTTGATTGTACACATAATAGAAAATTTAAACTTTCGATTGTAATTTTATTTTTTTCCGGTGTAGAGTAAATTATTATTTTATTAAAAAAATTGCATTAAACACTTATGAATGATATGTGTTTATTTTCATCAACCGTCTAATACACGAGTAATAACCTGGTATTATATATTTAAAAGCATATATACATAATCAAATAGGAAAAATGTGACATCCCACCCGAGACCCGGGCAGACGTGCACAATCGATACAACTTACAACATAAGCAAACTGAGTTTATAATCAAAACTTAAAACATTTCGAGTACAATACATTATTTAATTACGCCATCAAACAACTAGAAACTTCTATAGCTTCAGGTTTCACTATCTCCTTATTGTTTCTAGACTAGTCTTATTGATTACCTGCGACACATATACTTAAAAAGAGATCAGCTAATGCTAGTAAGCTCATGCTATACAGTTTACAAAATTGACCTTCACATGCATACAATATGGGTTGTGATATTTGGGTCCATAGACACAGTGCCTTCCCTGGTTTTACCACAACCACCGGCAGCGGGCTTGTCAGACCCTCCCAGTCGTCAAATAGGTATGAGCGTGTGCCTGATGCATACGAGGAACCCTATCCTTTTTTCAGCCAGTTTGACACACCCCATTAAATATATCAAGATCCCGTATACCCCTACCGACCCGTGCATATATTATAGCATTATAATTATTACCAGCACAGACATAACGAGTACATTATCACAGATTTTAAAACAGTCATGATAACTCACCTGTTTTACAGTTGCTTAACAGTTGATAATCAATTCCTAGTACAATCTGGTAATATCTTAAGGTTTTATTACAGTTTAAGTAATCCTAAGTTAGACGATGATACAACTAACTAGTCACCGTCATGGTTGGATATTAGCTAGCGCTGTCTTGCTTAAGCACGGGTGATCAGTCCATGCCTAACTAAGACTAGGCTACCTAAAACCCAACCCAAATTATAATCCTAACGCCTAAAATAATAATACTATACTATTACTAATCTTAATAATAATATTAAAATAAATAATAATTAACTTGACATAACTTAAACGAGAACATATCTTATAACTATCTATGACACTTTGATGTAGAGTCTCCATACTCGCGCTCCTATCCGAGCTCCAAAAACGGCTAATAACAATATCCAACGGGGTATCGACTGCTCGGGATTCTCTTAATACTAGAACGTTCTCGAGATAACTTATAATTTAAATTCAACCTTAAGGTCTCTATTTATAAGAAAACAGGCAGGCAGCCAGGTGAAAAAGAAACGCAGGCGACGTGCCTGCCTGCTAGGTTAGTTATTTTTTTAATAATATTATTACTATATCATTATAATTAATAATTAATTCAGCTGATTACTTTATTTTTCTCTTAGAATTTTTTAAATATAATGTCTTACAAAATTTCAAATATGCCGTTGAGACGACCTTATTTGTCTCTACGAGTCAACTCAAGTTTCGTTAAAAACAGATCACGTTTAAATATAATATAATATTATATTTATATATATTTATACGGTTTCCTACGACACTAAAACTCGTCTAAAACTTTAAATTAAAAATATACATTTCACTCATTACTTACTCGTTTAACAATATACAAAATATAAAGTTTATATTTTTTTTATTTTAACTATTACATCTGACCCAAGAACACGGGATGTTATAAAAAACATAACTATATGTATGCAATATTATAAATTTTATCTTAGAACTTGTAGGTAATTACTAGTGCTACATGGTTGGTCGTAAAAATGTATTTGGGAATTTAAACTAATTTTAAAACAAGCGTTCATAAATTATTTTAGAAAGTTGCTTATAGTATCAAATATAAGAGCAAAGTAAAATATAAAATAATTAAAAAAATACAATAAAGTAAAATTTAAATTTAAAAATATAAATTGAAAAAAAATCATTAAATAACATAATAAATACTATTCACAGTCTACTCTATTTGAAATACATAGTAATGAGCAGGTGTATAATTTTTATAAATTATTTATTTAATAAAATATTCGGCTGACTGTAAACACACATCTATTATTGAACACATCCCTTATTAGAAAGAATGGTTTTTTAATATTTATAAGGTTGTCCAAGGGCATGGCATGACTAATATGAGATATACTTGGACATGAAAAGTATGTGGGATGTATGGTAACATCAATACCTACTGCGTGTGATGATTTTGATAGGATGTGGGATATCTTGCTTGGCCTGGAGTTTTTGGGTAGCATCAATGGTGGGGGCAGTGTACTGCTATGCCATATCGCCTTTCATTTTGCTTCTCCCATTTTCTTGTATTGCTTTTATTATTTGATATGAAGACGTCCTTATCATTCCTCTCAATGCTTCATTTTCATCTGTTACTTCCTTCTTACTCTCTCTCTCACTACCATGTCACCAAAGCTGCTCCATAATTTCACTTCCATACTTACTACCTAAATGATCTTACCGTAAAACTATTAAGTGGACACTTATTATGAATAATTTGATGTGTTGTTAGTAAGATAAAAGTAATATTTTTATAATTATATATATGCACAAATATTGATATATATATGTATTTAGATATTTTATGAAAACAATAAATAATTATATGTATGTTGTTTTATTGTTATCTGTGGTTTCAAAAAATATATCAAATTTTTTAATGAAATAAATAAATAAAAATGTTATTTTTGTTGTTATCTTTTTAAATAATAATTACAACTCTTTTACAAAATAAGTACCAACTAGTATTAGGGCCCCGCATTACGGTGAGATGTAAAACAATAGTTATAGCTAGCGGTGAAATCGAGCCGTACCGAACTGAGTAGGACATGCTCGAACTCAGATCAAATCATACTCTTTAATAGTTCCAGCAGGCTAGATGGTTTTATTTTTCACCATTTGAAACGATAGCTAATGGTTTGACCTACGACATATGTCAATACTTGTGGAACTTTAGACCATAAACACACTCCTCTAATTATTAATAAATGTTATTTTTAATCACCATTTAGGAATTAATATGCCATAAGAGAAAACCACTAATTTTTAGTATATATTAAATAAATATTTTAGTAGGACACGTGTCACTTTCAAATGCGCTCTTACTGTTAGTTTTTACATCTCTCTCCAATTAAATGACAAGACACGTATTATTCTTCAGTGACTCCTCAACGTTGGTTTATATTGATTTTTGAAGCTAAAAATTTTATTTTCTATATCAGAAATATATTTTTATGTATCAATTATTTCTTAAAAGCATTAGTTCTTTCATTGATTTTATCGTAAAACACTAATCAAGGTCATCACTTATAGGAAATATAGGAAATTTAAAATAGAATAGCCTTGTAGTTTATTAACTAAATTGAACTAGTGGTATTCAAGCTCGCGCGAGTGTCTAATACGCAACGCTAGACCATGTTTCATTAACAATAACAATAAATCCACATACAACGTGCGTTGTAATACAAGGCTCAGAATAAATACCGGTTGTGGTTGCAACCAGAAAAGGGTGCCACGCCAAATGACGGGAAATGTTTATGAATCATCACTACCTTGACACATACAACGCGTATTGCAATTACACAATGCATTTCAGTGGCCGAATAATACATATAACAAAAAGTGACATACACATCACCCGTGGGCATTTAACAGGAACACACATGGACCTAAAATGGAACATCACAAAAGACCTGTGGCAAACACTAAAAATCGAAAGAACTTCCTATTCCTTTCCTTGCTCCTTATGTTTCAGATGTGCTTACACTCACCATCATCGACCCCACGATGAATATAGCATCAAGAAACACTCCAGCCAACAATACAACTAAACAACCTGAGGCCACATCCAGATCTGCCTTCCATCAAGTCTCAGATGAGCGTGCACTTAACATCATGGACCCGCCAGTAAGTTTCAGATGAACAATAGTTCAACATCATCGACCAGTTACAAACAATTACAAACAACGACAAGAATATTAAAAACTACAGCACTAGCAACGTATACTCAGGTGTATATACATCATTAACAAATCGATTAGCAGCAAAAGACAGATTAGGGTCTAACTTCATCAAATCAGACAACAGACCCAAACAATGTCTCAGATAAATAGGCAGTCATCATCATCGACCAATAGACATAGCAAAACGAATAGAAATAGAGACACCCTTATATTTAAGTGAAACCCCAAAAACATTTCATCAACAACAACCGAAGGCTAAGATTCATCATCAACAGCAACAACAGATTAAAATCCATAACCATTAATTGCATAAATATCAAAGAAAAAGCATACATCCACCTGAAAATAAATGAAATAAGTAAAAAAGGGAAGAAATATTGGCTTTCTCGCCGCCGCGTAAGAAGGTCGATGTTGGCGACACACGCATATGCCTCAAATGAGGACATCAGCCCACTGTCATCAACCACACCACAACCGAAGCAATCGCTGCCGTGGGCAAAGGTCATATTCAGCATAAAATGGCAACACCTCAAACCCTTAGTCCAGAGAGTGTTCGCGGGTTACATGTAGGGAGTAGTGAGCAATCCACCAGCACACAACGACATCCACATTAGTGGGCGGCTACACCACCAGGTCCAGTCATAGATGGCGGTGTGGGAGAAGGTCAGTGCCGGTGTATCCTGACAACAGCCCATAACCCGTTTGCAAAGGATTGGCAAGAGCCACAACGTCAGTCGCCGCCATACAACGGCAGAGATGGCGAAGGCGGTGGCACAACCTGCTCAAAGCCCCAAACCTCTTACTCTCTCTCTCACTCTAAAATATTCTAGAGAGCACACATAAATGAGCCACACAATGAGATGATGATATGTAAGCTCCGTTCTTGAAACGTTTACAGTTGATCAATCATTGCATAAACATATAAACGTTTACAGTTGATCAATCATTGCATAAACATATAAAACACATCATTTTGCAGTAGAAATATAACTTTTCATTAATAATTAAAAACATGTTAATTTATCATATCATTTCATTTACATCTCAAAAATTGTATTAATACGATAACATTAAAAAAAAAATATGGATGCCAGACTCGGATCATCCCCAGTAGCTTATACATCCATGCCTGCACCTCCTCAGCATCAACAATTACCTGCCAACTAATATGCATATAAAAGGTCAGCGTTGCTGAGTGAGTTCTAGTTTTATAATCAAATACATTGCTTTCGTATAAACATATCCTTTGCTTTCATACGTGATCACACATCATACATACATCTTGATAATAATCATTTATTTCTTTCATTATCGTTCATAATCGTTCGTTTTCGTACTTTCTTTCATTATTATCTTTCACTTTTATCTAGATCCTGCCATAGGCTATGCCCAATCATTTGTGCACGAAGCAACTACAGTCTTGGGGTCAAGTGGCCAGGATATCGTTTTCGCACGTCTTGATCAATCACAAAGATTAACCCCCCTGTATGCATTCGGCACACAGTTGAGCTAACAACACCTCACGGGTTGTGAACCTCCATTTAATTTGCTTGCACGACTTTCATTCATTCAAAACGTTCCACTTCTCATTATCTTTATCTTTCACTTTCATTACAATAATACTTTACATACATAAGCACATATCACACCACGTAAAGTCACATCGTAATACATAATATGAAACATAATCAACATAACAACAGCCCACAAGCATACAACATCAACAAGCATAAACCCCTATAAAACATCAGTACTTAGCACTTAATTCTATTTCCAAAAATTCATAATAAGCCACAGCGCCTAAACACGTCGCTAGATACAACCATGAAGCTTCGGAAGACTTCATTATACCTTCGAAAGATTTCACCTTGGCTTCTGAAGATTTCTTCCTAAGTTACGGAAGATTTCACCTTGGCTTCAGAAGATTTCTTCCTAAGCTTTGGAAGATTTCTTCCTAAGCTTCGGAATATTTCTTCCTAAGCTTCGGAATATTTCTTCCTAAGCTTCGGATGATTTCTTCCTAAGCTTCGAAAGATTTCTTCCTAAGCCTCGAAAGATTTCTTCCTAAGCCTCGGAAGATTTCTTCCCAAGCCTCAGAATATTTCTTCCTTGGCTTCGGAAGAATTCCCCTTGACTTCGGAAGAATTCCCACACTTGGCCCAAATCCATAGCGGACGACCAAAGTCCACAGCCCAAGAATGAAACACTAAGTATGCCCACAACGGATGACTAAAACATTCTTAAGTGTCCACAGCGGACAGCCAAGTCCACAGCGGACAGCTAAGTCCACAGCGGTCAACATATAACCTCTAAGTGTCCACAACGGACATGCAAAGTCCACAGTGGACAGTCTAACTGCCTAAGTGTCTACAGCGGACACCTTATCCATGCTCAAGTGTCCACAGCGGACAGCTAGTGTCCATAACGCACACCAAGTCCAACACCTACGATTCAACTTATGCAGTTTCTAGTCCCAAACATCGCTTCTAAACATGTACTTGGCATAGATCTACCAGTCACACGCTTAACATCACAAACAACCACACACAACATCACAAAAATCATTTAAAACATACTTCTTTCATAAACAGTTGTACTTTCGGGGAAAACCATAGTATGTTTTATAAAACAACAGTCTGATATACATATCAGCCCCAAACAAGTAAAAAAAAATGTAAAAGAGGGGATCTAGAACTCACCTCTAACAGCTTTTGAGTAAAACACCACCAACCCGAGAGCAACTTGGAGTTCTAGCACCTAAACACACGAAAACATGCAACCAAACACACAGAAATACATAAGATCGGTCCAGAAGCTTAAACCCAACTGAAACCGAGAAGAAACACCTTAAAATCTTACCTATCTGAAGATTTCTTCCACTTTCTCTCACTAAAATTGGATGAGAGCTTCTTTTTCCTCATTCTAGCCGAAAGTTATGCATGAGAGAAGGGGTATGGGCAGCCATACCACCAATTTGAACCCATTATGGGCAGGTTTGACCTTTGCACATCTTTAACCCCTTGCTTTGAAATAATTATTTTTTCTCCTTTATCTTTTCTTTTCTTTTTCTTTTCTCTTACTGAAATTATCCTGGTGTTACAAGTCCACCCCCCTTATATAGGTTTCGTCCCAAAAACCTGTCACTCCTTAAAGAGATTTGGGTAGTGTTGTCTCATTTCTTCCTCTGACTCCCAAATGGCCTCCGATCCCTTGCGATGTTTCCATTGCACTTTTACTTGGCTAATCACTTTATTCCTTAACCGTTTCTCCTTCCGGTCCAAAATAGCCACCGGTTGCTCCACGTAATTCAACCTTTCATCAACTTCAATGTCCGTGAGAGGAATAACAATGTCACCTTCTGCCAAGCACTTTCGTAAGTGAGATACATGGAATGTAGGATGAATCCTATGCAGCTCATCTGGAAGTTCCAGCCTCTATGCCACTTCACCAACTCTGGCAATGATTTTGAATGGCCCGATATACCTTGGGCTCAACTTCCCTCGCTTTCAAAACCTGATAATCCCTTTCCAAGGAGACACTTTCTACATCACCTTATCTCCCACTTGGAACTCAATTGGCCTCCTTCTCTTATCAGCGTAGGACTTCTGCCGGTCCTTTGCTGCCTTCATAAAAGCCTTGATCTTCTCCAACTTTTTGGTCGTAGCCTCGATCACCTCAATGCTCCCCAACTTCTTTTGCCCGATGTCACCCCAACATACAGGCGTTCTACACTTCTCTTCCACAACCATCGAAATTACTTTCGGGACCGTACACCCTCTATCGCCGAAAATCGTTACTGAACTCCCATCAAGCGCGATCAACCGAATCATCTTCTTACGACACACGATGTTTGCCTCATAGGCTGCTAGCCAATCCATCCCTAGGACTACATCGAATCCGCCTAAGGGCATCACGAACAACCTAGCAGAGAACCTATGGCCTTCAAACTCTATGTCACAGTCTTCTACCATATCAGAAATCCTAGTAGACTTACCAATGGCAGTTTCTACATCGAAGTGCTCATCAATCTTTCTACTCCTAACGGGCAACTTATCATAGAAGGAAGTAGAAATTAAACTCTCACTAGCACTAGAATCAAAAGTAAAGAGGCACAAGTCTAGTTTACTAGGAATGTACCTGACATGATGTTGGGGTCCACCCTAGCCTCCTCCCAGGTCATAGTGAGTGCCCTGACTTAGCTTTCTACCCCCTTCTCCTTCTTGATCCCCTTCCTTGCCTCGGAGCTCTCTGCCCTTGGTTTCTTGCAGTCCCTGCTCATATGCCCCTTCTCGCCACAGTTGTAATACCTCACTACATGACAATCTCTTGCCATGTGGCCCTCCTTCCCACACTTAAAGCAAAGATTCGATTCCCACCTACATTCTCCTGCATGCTTCTTCCCGCACTTCTCGCACACCTTCACCCCTAACTCGGTTGCAGCCACTTTGCGACCCTCTACCTTTGCCTTTTTGCCCTTGGGAGGGAAACCGCCACTACCAAAACATTTTCCACTCCAGTTCTCCCATCTCCTTTCATCTTCCCTTACGACCCTAATAACCCCAGTCACCACAGACAGCAAAATCATGTGCATGACTTGATGTACCCCCTCAACTATAGCCTCCTTCACTAAGGCCGTCAGATTAACACTCTCATCCCCATCTTCATGGTGATGAAGCTAGAGCCCTTCAGGTGCCGTTCTGGCAATCTTAGCCCTGTTCCTCGTGACACGTGGCCCAACACAACGTCCACCATGACCTCCACCTCGAGAAGCCTTCGAAGATCTACCACCAGCCATCCTAAGCAATATAAGATTCAAACACCAACGCGATCATTCAAGGTAATGGCTCAGATTACGTCAAGTATAGTAAATCCCTAATTATAGTGGCCAGTAGTGATTAGCCACTTACTTTACTCTTCATTCTCCAAGCATTTCCTATTCTGACTATATCAGTATCCAAATCTACTAAGAGCAGATAATTCACATATCACACACACATAATTCCTTTTTCTATTAATTTACATAAAACTTTACATAAAATATTTACTTGCAGGCATGTAGCTACTAGGACTGGCATCCCTTTCCCTTTCTTGTCCCATTCTTAGTTTAAGTTTAGGTTTTTAAAAATATTTTACCCAATTCTCTTAAACTTTAGCTCTGATACCAACTTGTAAGGCCCCCTTCCCGGGAAGCTTACAGTTGGACAATCATCGCATAAAATATATAAAACATATCATTTTGCAACGAAAATATAACTTTTCATTAATAATTAAAAACATGTCAATTTATCATATCATTTCATTACATCCTAAAAATTGTATTAATATGATAACATTCTAAAAAAATATGGATGCCAGACTCGGATCATCCCCAATAGCTTATACATCAATGCCTGCACCTTCTTAACATTAACAATTACCTACCAACAAATATGCATATAAAAGGTTAGTGTTGCTGAGTGATTTCTAGTTTTATAATAAAATACATTGCTTTCGCATAAACATATCCTTTACTTTCATACGTGATCACACATCATACGTACATCTTGATAATAATCATTTATTTTCTTTCATCATCGTTCATAATCGTTCATTTTCGTACTTTCTTTCATTATTATCTTTCACTTTTATCTAGGTCCTGCCATAGGCTATGCCCCATCATTTGTGCATAAAGCAACTACAATCTTGGGGTCAAGCGGCAAGGATCCTGTTTTCGCACGTCTTGATCAATCACAAAGATTAACCCCCTATATGCATTCGGCACACAATTGAGCTAACAACCCCTCACTTGTTGTGAACCTTCATGTAATTTGCTTGCAAGACTTTCATTCATTCATTACGTTCCACTTCTTATTATCTTTATCTTTCACTTTCATTACAACAATACTTTACGTACATAAGCACATATCACACCACGTAAAGTCACATCATAATACATAATATGGAACATAATCAACATAACAGCAGCCCACAAGCATACAACATCAACAAGCATAGACCCCCATAAAACATCAGTACTTAGCACTTAATTCTATTTCGCATAATTTAGAATAAGCCTAAGGGTTCATAGCACCTAAACACGTCACTAGATACAACCATGAAGCTTCGGAAGACTTCATTATACCTTCGAAAGATTTCACCTTGGCTTCGGAAGATTTCTTCCTAAGCCTAGGAAGATTTCTTCCCAAGCCTCGGAAGATTTCTTCCCAAGCCTCGGAAGATTTCTTCCTCGGCTTCGAAAGAATTCCCCTTGACTTCGGAAGAATTCCCACACTTGGCCCAAGTCCATAGCGGACGACCAAAGTCCACAGCGCAATAATGAAACACTAAGTATGCCTACTGCGGATGACTAAAACATTCTTAAGTGTCCATAGCCGACAACCAAGTCCACAACGATCAACATATAACCTCTAAGTGTCCATAGCGGACATGGAAAGTCCACAGCGGACAGTCTAACCGCCTAAGTGTCTACAACGGACACCTTATCCATGCTCAAGTGTCCATCCACAGCGGACACCAAGTCCAACACTTGCGATTCAAGTTATGCAGTTTCTAGTCCCAAACATCGCTTCTAAACATATACTTAGCATAGATCTACCAGTCACATGCTTAACATCGCAAACAACCACACACAACATCACTGAAATCATTTAAAACATACATCTTTCATAAACAGTTGTACTTTCATGGAAAACCATAGTATGTTTTATAAAACAACAGTCTGATATACATATCAGCCCCCAAACAAGTAGAAAACATGTAAAAGAGGGGATTTAGAACTCACCTCTAACAGCTTTCGAGTAAAACACCACCAACCCGAGAGCAACCTGGAGTTTTAGCACCTAAACACATGAAAACAGGCAACCAAACACACAGAAACACATAAAGATCGGTCAAGAAGCTTAAACCCAACTGAAACCGAGAAGAAACACCTTAAAATCTTACCTATCTGAAGATTTCTTCCACTTTCTCTCACTAAAATTGGATGAGAGCTTCTTTTTCCTCACTCTAGCCGAAAGTTATGTATGAGAGAAGGGGTATGGGCGGCCATACCACCTTTTTGAACCCATTATGGGCAAGTTTGACCTTTGCACACCTTTAACCCCTTGCTTTGAAATAATTCCCTTTTCTCGCTTATATTTTCTTTTCTTTTTCTTTTCTTTTACTAAAATTTTCCGGATGTTGCATGATGAAAAGCCATAGGGTTGTACCCCATGCATCACTAGTGGAGTACACAGGGATCAAACATGAATCTTTACAAAAGACCCATGACATCGTCTAAAACCCTCATAAAATCCTATTCCTTCCCTTGCTTTTTAAATAGTATGTAATTCTTGTATTAAATTTATTTTTTTTGTAGTTAGTGGTTAACATGATTTTTCAAGTGTATGCATAAAAGAAAATATAAAAATTTGGTGAACTAAAAATATAAGTTCCTTAAACTTTCGATTGTAACTTTATTTTTTTTCCTATGTATAGTAAATTATTTTATTTATGAATGTTTTTAGGCACTTATGAATTATATATTTACTATAATCAATCTTGCAGTACACAAATACTAACCTAGTATTATATATTCAAAGCATATATAAATAATCAAATAGGTAAAAACATAACTATATGTATGCAATACTATAAGTTATAAGTTAAAACTAGCAGGTAATTACCCGTGCCTAGCTTTAACCATCGGTCTAGACGTACCAAAGACCATGGCCTCATAGATCTTCTGATTAATTAAATTCACCACACACATAAATTTTTTTTAACAAATCATTTAAAGTGTTCGCATAAAGCCCAAAAACATTTAAGAAAAAGGGATGCTTTGACTCATATTGATAAGCTTTTCGACAGTGTCTGCGTTCTTGTCGGTGAGTGTCAGCGATCGTAGCGCAACCTTGAAATACATTGACATACACATCAAGTCATTACTACTTCGAACGTGTAATTCCTTAGGTTCCCCCACCCGAGACAATTCACTAGATCAACCCAAGTCATGTTAGTGACGTCAACCTAGAACTCCACGACTATGGTCGACATTTCCAATCACAAGTTCTTGAAGAACACACGTCAAGGAGCAAGGATTCATGCACGTCATCTAACTAGTGACTAGATGGACTTAGTCTGCCTTGACACAGAATCCCTTTCGTGCTTACTTCCCGAGGCAATTCTCATGGCTATGACATGACATTACGTTACCTATACCATGTTTAAATCAGGCTTTATCCTATGATAAGTTCATTTAACTCAAATGTAACTTCTCTAATCTATTAACAATGTGAATACTAGAGTTCATTGCTAGTTTGGTTCTTTCCAAAAACCTGGTTTTCCCTAAAATCCATGTTAATGTATAGTGTTGAGGTTTAGAACCTTACCAAGGCTTTTATTAAGCACATGAATTTACTCTTGATGATCACAGATCCACCATCGAGCGATCTAACACTAAAATAGAGTTCACATATCACATTTAAATATATTCATGATAATAACTTGTATTCAAAGTGGAACCAAGATTACCTATGAAACCAAGAACTCCTGGTTGCAAAACAGAACAAAATAACATTAAAGAGTGCAAATATGAGATCTGATCACTCCAATAAGCCTCCAAATCATTGCAAATCTTAGAAAGAGAGTGGGTCGTTTAGAGAGAGAGAAAGAGAGAGAGAGAGAGAGAGAGACAACCGAGATTGGGGTGAGTAATGGTGAAATTCGGACTTTTTTTAGCTTTTATCTGATATTATGGTTATGGTCCTTAGCGAACCATCACGTTGGACCCTTGTGGTCAGCTACCTCCTTACAGAGAGAATATCTGAATATTCCAAATGAGATATTCGCATCTTGAAAAGAATATTCCTCGCGGACTAATATGCTTTAAACTTAGCACTCCACGACACCTTTAATGGATCGTTACCCCTTCACCTAGTGGCCCATGATGGACTCCCTTTGCCTCATTCCAATTTCCTTTCCTTGGTAAGCTATTATCCAGATTCTTAGCGGTCCGCGATGGACCTATCATTCCTATCCTAGGTTATCCTTCCTTGGCAGACCATGATGCTTACATTGAGTATCCCTTAGCGGTATGCTATAGCTAGTCATTAAGATGTTCTGAAGTTAATCACTCATGTTCCTCTTTCTCGCACATCAACCCTGTCCATAAGACCGAGGGGTCACATCCCTCCCTTAAGAATGATTCTGTCTTCATAATTGCCTTAATTTGTAAACATCTGAGGATATTTCTTTCACATGGCGTCTTTTGGTTCCCACGAAAATGATCACATTTTACATTCCATTTAACTTTAACAATCAGAATATGTTTTCGCCTTTACATTCATTCCTGCCTCTCAAACAAGCTTGATAAAATCCTCTTTAAATTTTAATCGGTCATCTACTTGGATGCCTTCCAGTGGAGTTTCTTAGTGTCTCATTAGACAAACACTTCTTCAGGTTTGACATGTGAAATACCGAATGTAGTCCATGTAGGAACATCGTTCACAAAATAATATAAATGTTTTATAGATAAAGAACTTTGATTACAATGCAAAAGAAACTAAACAAACAGAATACACGATGTTTAAGAACCAGCAAATAAACAAAAGAAACAGAACAATGGCTGAGGATTTCTGTTGAACAGATGTCCCTTAAAACAGATTTTGGGCCACCCAGGTGAATCCCGTCTGTCTCCCAGGGTACAACAGCCGGAGCAGAAGTACTGCCGGAGTCCACCTAGCACCTGAAACAGGTACCTGAAACTAGAGTACGAAGTTGCGAGAAAGCAGGGAATTCTTCTTGCGGTGTGTAGTGAAACATGTAAGTGCAACCTCTATAAGACACCAAGTCTTGTATATATATATGCAAGTGAGCTCAGAGCAGTTACAAGCAGCTAAGTCAAGAGTCTCTGAGTTAAGGCAGAATTATTAAGAAGAATGTGAACAGACTGTCTGTTACAACAGAGGAAGCTCAGCAGTCAGGTCAATCGACACTTCAAAAATACTAAGGCGGCTCTCAAGCGGCTCGTGGCGATGCGAAGTGCAAAGTGCGCCATCAAAACGCCACATTGCGCCCATCGCCCTCGACCCGATCCCGTGCCCGTGCCCGTGCCCGGGAGCGGGCACGTTGGGTGCTTCGCACCCTTGTGCTTGACCTTGGGTGTCCCTCAACATATTTGAGAACACAATCCCTTAGAAAGCCATACTTATAAACTATTTTATAGTTTACACTTCCTCCAATGTGGGACAAAAATTTCTCTTAGTAATTCTACAACTTTTGTGTTTCAACTACACAACTTCGAGCATCGATATCTCATTCATCTTAGCTTCATTTTGGACACGGTTTGGTTCATTGTGTTCCTCTCACTTAGGAGAACACATACGAAATGGTTTGGTAATTAAATTGTAACAAATACAATTAATTATTAATGTCCAAAATGAGTGAAAACATATATTTTTCACTAAATTTCTAACAATCCCCCACATGAATGGAAATCGGTCTTTGTACTCAAGTATCAAGATATAGTTTCAGCAGTCGAATATTGCAGGATAGGTAGATATTCTCTTTGAACCTTTCTTTGTGAAGTATACTTGGCCTCCTAGCGATTAGTGGACACGATGTCTTTGAACTAACCCCTTTTGATGTAGACGTTTTTACACTTCACACAAAATTCTCCTTGGTCTGGCTCTCCCCTCATTTTTGTGTCCGTTATGGTCATGGAACACTAGCCTGGTTCTACAAGAGCTCTAGGATTAGCGCCCCAACAAATCCATTCGAAGCGACCCCACTTCTCTCTCGCATAGGTGACTTTACATAAGTCATTAAAAGCCATAGGCTTAACCTTCTTTGATATCACTGATTAAAATTTAGGATTGGACTAGGAAATGTTCAATTTCCATTTTATGGTTTGGAGTACTCCCCCAAAGTGACCTCAGTTCGTATAAATAGGTTGTCCTATTGATCCTAGATCTTGGGATCTCCAATCTTTTAGGATAGGTTTTCCTTCTTACAAACTTACTCCATGGGCTTTAGTCCCATCCCTCTCGACGACTTGTATACTAACTCTCCGTTTAAGCCTTTTGTCAATGGATCCGCAATGTTATCCTTTGACTTCACATAGTCAATAGAGATAACTCCAGTTGAGAGTAGTTGTCGTAACGTATTGTGTCTACGTCGTATATGCCTTGATTTGCCATTATACATTGTACTTTGAGCTCTGCCAATTGCTGATTGCCAATCACAGTGTATGCAAATAGCCGTTACAGGCTTTGGCCATCCTGGAACATATTCCAAGAACTGACGTAGCCATTCCGCCTCTTCTCCAGCTTTATCTAAAGTGATAAATTCAGATTCCATTGTTGATCTGGCTATAACAGTTTGTTTGGATGACTTCCAAGCTATAGCCGCTCCCCCAAGGGTAAACACATAACCCCTAGTGGATTTGGAATCTTATATGTCGGATATCCAGTTTGCATCAGTATATCCTTCCACAACAGCTGGATCTTGACCATAGTGCAGTCCATAGTTCCTTATGTATCTTAAGTACCTTAAAAGCCTTATCATAGCCTTCCAATGCTCAGAGCTTGGATTGCTCGTGTATCTGCTTAGCCTATTCACATCATATGCAAGGTCTGGTCGGGTACATGTCATGAGATACATGAGACTGCCAATAATCTTTGAGTACTCCAGTTGAGCAACACCCTCTCCTCTATTCTTAGAGAGATGATGTGAGGTATCAACTGGAGTCCGAGCAACACTAGTGTCCTCTGCATTAAAATTTCCAAGGATCTTGTCCACATAATGAGATTGACTTAACACCAGACCATTTTTGGTTCTAATGATCTTTACTCCAAGAATCGCATCAGCTAAGCCCATATCTTTCATGTCGAATCTCGCTTTCAACATATCTTTTGTAGACCTAATCATGTTATCATCACTTCCAATATTAAGCATGTCATCTACATAAAGGCATAACATCACATAACCCCTTGGTGTATCTTTCATATATACACACTTATCGCACTCATTGATCTTGAAACCAGAATCAAGCATGGCTTGATCAAACTTTTGGTGCCATTGTTTTGGAGCTTGCTTCAAGCCATACAAAGACTTGACAAGTTTGCATACTTTTCCCTCCTAGCCAGGAGCAGAGAAACCCTCAGGTTGCTCCATATAGATTTCCTCTTCTAAATCCCCATTTAGAAAAGCGGTTTTTACATCCATCTGATGTACTTCTAAATTCCGCAAAGCGGCAATTGCAAGCACCAACCTTATAGAGGTTATTCTAGTGACAGGCGAGTAAGTGTCAAAGTAGTCTAGACCTTCCTTTTGTCTATACCCTTTGATCACTAGCCTTGCCTTGTACTTATCAATTGAGCCATCAGCTTTCATCTTCCTCTTGAATATCCACCGATATCCAAGTGGTTTACAACCAGTTGGAAGATTTACTAGCTCCTAAGTATGATTCTGCAAGATAGAATCTATTTCATTTTTGATGGCTTCTTTCCATTGAGGTCCTTCTGAAGAGGTTACAGCTTCTTGGTAGGTTTTAGGCTCACCTTTAACCATATAGGTAAGAAAGTCAGGGCCAAACGACTTTTCAATCCTTTGCCTTTTGCTTCTTCTTAGCTTTACCTCTTCAACCTCTGATTGTTCTTTTCCATAAACAATCTCATCAATCGGTTTTGATGAACTTGCATGATCCTGAGATAAACAAGGAAACACATCTTCAAAGAAAGATGCATTAATCGACTCCACTATCGTGTCTTTGTGTATCTCAGGATTCTTCGACTCATGTACAAGAAATCGGTATGCCTTACTATGTTTGGCATAGCCTATGAATACACTATCCACAGTTTTGGGTCCTATCTTTTGAACCTTCGGTGGTGGCACTACCACTTTGGCTAAACACCCCCACACTTTCAAGAATTTGTAAGATGGTTTTCTACCCATCCACAACTCGTAAGGTGTAACATCCTTATTCTTGAAAGGAATTTTGTTCAAATGATAAGTAGTTGACAAAACAGCCTCCCCCCACATATCCTTGCTCAACCCAGAACTTAACAACATGGCATTCATCATTTCTTTAAGGGTACGATTCTTTCGTTCTGCAATGCCATTTTGTTATTGAGAATAAGGAGCAATATACTCATGGATTATTCCATTTTGAGCACAGAATTCAGCAAATGGTGAAACATATTCACCGCCTCGGTCACTCCTTAAAATTTTAATCTTCCTGTTAAGTTGATTCTCAACTTTAGTTTTGTACAAAACAAATTTGTCTATTGCTTTATCCTTACTTTTTAGCAAGTATACACAGCAATATCTTGTACAATCATCAATAAAGGTGATGAAACATTTATTTCCACCACGTGTGGGAATTGACTTAAAATCACACACATCAGTGTGAATCAAGCCCAAGGGCTCGGTTATTCTTTCAACCGATTTAAACGATGATCTTGTTTGTTTGGCTTCAACACACGTTTTACATTTTGAGTTTGATTCAAAAGAAAAAGATGGAATATGATCTAATTTAACCAATCGACGTATTGAATTAAAATTAACATGACCAAGACGACCATGCCATAAATCACAAGACTCAATCATGTAAGCAGAAGAAGTAGTTTTATTCATATCTTTCTTGATAGCAGTTACATTAAGTTTGAACATACCATTTTGGGCATAGCCCTTTCCAATAAACATTCCATGTTTTGATAAAACAAAATTATCACTTTCAAAAACTAATCTAAAGCCAAACTTGTTTAGCAACCACCCGGATACAAGACTGTTGCGCAGATCCGGAACATAAAGAACATTGCTTAAAGTGAGCTCCTTCCTCGAAGTCCACTTCAAGATCACTTCGCCTTCACCCTTGATGTCGGCTGTTGCTGCATTTCCCATGTACAGCTTATCATCACCCTTCAACTCTTTAAACGTATTAAAGAGAGTTTTATCGGGACAAACATGGCGAGTAGCCCCGGTATCCACCCACCAACCTTTAGGGTTGTTAGATACCATATTCACCTCTTCTTTCATTGCTGTAAGATCCGAGATCATGGCAACAAGAGGCATCCCATCATCTATCATCATTGCATTGTCACGTTTTGGTGCCTTACATTGATTGGCCCGGTGACCGGCTTCACCACAATTGTAACATTTCCCTTTGAAGGGAGCCACCTTCTTCTTCACACCACCCTTTCGAGGCCTAAGATCCACAACCTTACCCTTTCCTCGGTTCTTGTTATTAAACCTTTTTCCTCCCCGGGAGGATTGACCATGTTCAACCAAGTTTTCCTTAGCAAGTGTTTGAACTTGAGTCCCCTTGTGTGCCATACGGTTGTCCTCCTCAATTCGAAGGCGAACCACTAGGTCTTCAATTGTCATCTCCTTTCGTTTATGTTTAAGATAATTTTTAAAATCCGACCAACTAGGAGGCAATTTTTCAACCATGGCAGCCACTTGAAATGTTTCACTAAGAACCATTCATTCGGAGGCAATGTCACTTAGTATAACCTGTAACTCCTGGACTTGACTGATCACAGTCTTGGAATCAACCATTTTATAGTCCAAGAAACGGGCGACAACAAATTTCTTCGTGCCGGCATCCTCCGTCTTATATTTGCGTTCTAACGACTCCCATAATTCTTTGGCAGTCGTTATTTTTCAATACACGTTATACAAAGTATCCTCAAGGCCATTCAACATATAGTTACGGCATAGATACTCGGAATGTTTCCAAGCATCAAGTGCACTCACTGCTTGAGCATCGGCCCCTTCAGCAAGTGTAGGAGGAGACTCAGTCAAGAACCTCGCAAGGTTCAAGGTAGTCAAATAAAATAGCATCTTTTGCTGCCATCTTTTAAAATTCAAACCACCGAACTTCTCTGGTTTTTCAGCATGGCTAGCCACAGCCCGGGCAGCATCAGAACCAACTAATGGTCCCATAGTGGTGTTAGAAGTAGTAGACGTAGTAGAAGCAGAAGCCATTTCTGAAAAATATAATTAAACCAAGTCAATACCAAATCTAATTTGTTTTCCCAAAATCAAAGTATAAAATTTTAAAACATAAAAGAACGATGTTTTAAATTCTGTTTTAAGCTTGTAGGAACATCGTTCACAAAATAATATAAATATTTTATAGATAAAAAACTTTGATTACAATGCAAAAGACACTAAACAAACAGAATACACGATGTTTAAGAACCAGCAAATAAACAAAAGAAACAGAACAATGGCTGAGGATTTCTGTTGAACAGATGTCCCTTAAAACAGATTTCTGGCCACCCAGGTGAATCCCGTCTATCTCCCAGGGTACAACAGCCGGAGCAGAAGTACTGCCAGAGTCCGCCTAGCACTAAAATAATATAAATATTTTATAGATAAAAAACTTTGATTACAATGCAAAAGACACTAAACAAACAGAATACACGATGTTTAAGAACCAGCAAATAAACAAAAGAAACAGAACAATGGCTGAGGATTTCTGTTGAACAGATTTCCCTTAAAACAGATTTCTGGTCACCCAGGTGAATCCCGTCTATCTCCCAGGGTACAACAGCCGGAGCAGAAGTACTGCCGGAGTCCGCCTAGCACCTGAAACAGGTACCTGAAACTAGAGTACGAAGTTGCGAGAAAGCAGGGAATTCTTCTTGCCGTGTGTAGTGAAACATGTAAGTGCAACCTCTACAAGACACCAAGTCTTGTATATATATATATATATATATATATATATATATATATATATATATATATATATATATATATATATATATATATATATATATATATATATATATATATATATATATATATATGCAAGTGAGCTCAGAGCAGTTACAAGCAGCTAAGTCAAGAGTCTCTGAGTTAAGGCAGAATTATTAGGAGGAATGTGAACAGACTGTCTGTTACAACAGAGGAAGCTCAGCAGTCAGGTCAATCGGCACTTCAAAAATACTAAGGCGGCTCTCAAGCGGCTCGCGGCGATGCGAAGTGCGCCATAAAAACGCCACATTGCGCCCATCGCCCTCGACCCGATCTCGTGCCCGGGCGCGTTGGGTGCTTCGCACCCTTGTGCTTGACCTTGGGTGTCCCTCAACATATGTGGGAACACAATCCCTTAGAAAGTCATACTTATAAACTATTTTATAGTTTACACTTCCTCCAATGTGGGACAAAAATTTCTCTTACTAATTCTACAACTTTTGTGTTTCAACTACACAACTTCGAGCATCGATATCTCATTCATCTTAGTTTTATTTTGGACACGGTTTGGTTCGTTGTGTTCCTCTCATTTAGGAGAACACATACGAAATGGTTTGGTAATTAAATTGTAACAAATACAATTAATTATTAATGTCCAAAATGAGTGAAAATATATATTTTCACTAAATTTCTAACAGTCCACTCAATTAATCAGGAAGATTTAGCTTGTAGGCTACCACTCGTATTCGCTCTATGATTTTGAAAGGTATAATATACCAAGGGCTCAACTTGCCTCGTGTTCCAAAACGAATGGTGCCCCGCCATAGCAACACATTAAGCATTACCTTGTCACCAATAGCAAATTCTAATGGTTTTCGATGTCTATCGTCATAGTTCTTTTGATGATCCTGAGCAACTTTCAATCTTTCATGAACATTCTTTATCTTCTTAGAGGGATCTAGAATTAACAAGACCCGTCAGTTGAACTTTACCCACTTCAAACCAACAAAATTGAACACAAAATATTTAAATGATAGATAGATACTATTCACAGTCCACACTTTTAAATATATATAGTAATGAGCATGTTTATATTTTTATAATTTATTTATTCAATATAATGTGTGGCTAATTGAAAGCACAAAGCTATTATTGAATGCACTTCCTATTAAAATGAATGATCTTGGCAGGTAAAAGAGGGATGTGGATGTGGGATACCGCCATGCCATATCGCCTTCCAATTTGCTTCTCCCATTTTCTTCTTCTGTTTTATTGCTTCTATAATTTGACATGAAGATGTCCTTATCCTTCATATCACTGCTGCATTTTCATCTCTTACTTCCTTCTTACACCCTATCACTACTATGTTACCCAACCCACTCCACAATTTCACTTCCATACTTACCACCTAAATAATATTACCGCAAAAAGATTAAGCCGACACTTACCATCAACAATTTGATTTTTTATTAGTAATTATTATCTAGATAATAATAATATCTTTGTAGTTATATATATACACAAATATTAATACATACATACATACACACATATATATACATACATACATATATATATATATGTATATGTATATGTATATATATATATATATATATGTATATATATATATATGTATATATATATATATATTTGCAACGAAAACAATAATAATTATATATATGTTCTATTACCCTTATCTCTTTTGTAGGTGGTATTGAAAAAATGTATCCATCTTTTATTAAAATAAATATAGATATGTTAATAAAAAAGTACAACCCTTTTACAATATAGTTACCAAACTAACTAGGACCCCACGTTACAGAGAGATGTAAAACTTTTAAAAAACTAACGTTCATCGTGAACCCGTGCATTAAATGTGACGTTGATAACATGTTGCGGTGGGTTGTTAAATCATGAAAAATGAAATTTCATGGTAACTTAATATAAGAAAACAAAATCTTTACGTAGACTCAAACTCGCATATTACCGCCCAATAAATTGTGAAAAAAAGTTAACATTGTATGCTACAACACATTGCTAAGACAACAATGATAATATACAAATGGTAATATAAAGAAATGAAACTATTAGAATAGATATTGGCATGCATGGCGTAATGGCGACGAAACCGTTAAAAGAATTCGAAATTCTTTAAAATAAAAAAAGAAAAATAAAATAAGAGAATGAATAATTAAAAAAAAAAGAGAACAAACAATAGGAATAAAAAAACGTGGGAAAGGGGGGATTGAAGAAGGGATAGAAGTTGAGTTTGTCCTCCCAAAACCATGTGAACAAATCATCACCACCAACAAAACCCTTGTTATACATGAAATTAATTGAATAAAAACATAAAAATCAAACGATCACCAACGTTAGTAAATGTGAGTTATATAATACATAAAAATGAAAACCAAAAAAAAATTATGAAACCAATAAATTAAATATCCATCTTTGATGTATTAAAATTAATGACTCATATTTTTATGAATAAAAACAGAGAAGCTTATTATTTTTTGGGACCGTATGTATAAAAACAAAATTTATGAGCCATTTATCTTTTATATATATAATGTGTATCTTTTGTTAACCCACCTTAATATTTTAACTCATTTACCTCATCCTGGACGCGCAAGGACTTCTGTGTATCTAACCCAATGGTTTAGATTAAATGACATTTTCAAAATAAAAATTAACAAACTTTTTTCCATTGGAGGGGTAATATAGTCAATACACCATTGTCATTTACACATCAAATCAACCTTCTACCTTCTGACAACTTAGAACCACTAATATTAAAGTATTAACATATATAGATGATGAAACAAGAGATGCAGATGAAGAATATGAATTCAAGTTGTAGCAACTTTTCACCAAAAAATTAAAGAAATTCTTGAAACGCTTGAAGCAACCGGAAGCAAGTATTAGAGTTTTTATGTAAAAAGAATCTCAACTGATTTAAAGGAGAAACACTTTCATTTATATAATATTTTTACTTTTGTTTCTAGGTATTAGATTTTAAATATGGTATTTTTTAAGGTTTAGAAAAATATTATTTATAGGAAAAACAAAATCACACTGTAAGGGTATTATTATGTTTCAAATATTAGAGATATTGATAAATTAGTTTAATAGGTTTGTTTTGAGTTATAAAGATTATATAAGTGTAATGACCATGCTTTCAAACTTCCAATGTGAATATTTTATAAGTATAAGCTTATTTTCAAAGAAAACTACCATAACATATAGCCTTATGTGACAGGAACAAAAATGATGGAAAAGAAGATCAAGATTGAAAGTAAACAAGTGGATTAACAATAAGTTTAATAAATGAAGTTTTATATTTAAATTTATCATAAACATGGTAATGCTATATTACCATAATGCAAACAACTTAATGTTGTATTACACTACTGCAACCAATGTAATGTTAACATGACATTGGTGTAAACAACATTAACTTATATACTACACTGGTGTAAAAAATGTAATGTTATATTAAACTGGTGTAAACAAAATTAGTGTTATAAAAACCATAGCAATAAAAGGGAAAAATTACTAGTTTGTGGAACTGAATAGTTTAACAAGAGAAGTATCATATTTAAGTCTATCAAGTATGTGAAAACGAAATCTTCCTTTTTTACATTCTTTGTTTGAAGAAGAATTCTAAAAGAAATTGTCAATAATAAAGAATATTACATAATATAATTACTTATTAATAAGGATATTTGATGATAATATATCATTATAAAAAGAACCTAGTGCATAAACAAAAATACGAAGCATGATAAATATTAAATTTAGTAAGTTATTTAATTGGTATACTAAAAACAGATGATGGGAAAAAAATAAAATTTTCTTTTGTTGAAAGAAGATTATCATGAAAAGGTTAATGATTTGATACAAAAAAAAATATGAAAGAACAAAAGAAAAAAGGAAATCTAGACAGCCATGGGAAATAGTGTCAAAAGATGCGGGAAAAAAACATTAAATAATGATAGAAGATAAAAAGCCTAAACTATCTTTTCTGGGTTTAAAAGGATGTAGTGAGGTGGCACATGGAGATTGGTTGAAAGGAGTTAATGGGTTAACACACCAAGGGTGGGCTAACAATTAAGTTATCGTACTTTTCTAACGCGTAGCGTACGAAGTTTAGGGTAAAATTATCACACAAAAATAAACAATTATTACGTAAGAAAAATTACACTTGCGTGATAAAACAGGGATGGAATTATCACGTGATAATTCCACCTTTGCGTGATAATTCAACCATTGCGTGATAATTTCACATTTGTATGATAATTCCACCTCTGCGTGATTATTATAACACTTGTGTAACAATTCCACCTGTAAAATTTTTTCTTATGCGATAAATTTGTACACTTAGCATGAAAATATCACTTTGTGGACCACTAGTATTATTACTCTAACTAAAAATGGCGACATGGCCTGCTGTGGACCACTAGTCGGGGTAATGGGTTATCACAATAAACATGGTTTAACATTTTACTCCTGTCATATATATATATATATATATATATATATACATATACATATATATATATACACATATATATGTATATATACACATATACATATACATACACATATACCATATATATATATACATATACATATAATATATATATACATATACATATATATACATACATACATATATATATATATATACATATATATATATATATATATATATATATATATATATATATATATATATATATATATATATATATATATATATATATATATATATATATATATATATATATATATATATATATAGGGTTTTTATATTTAACTAAAATTAATTAATTAAAACACGAAGAATGAGGTAACAAATATGAAATCAAAGTTGGAAAGTTGAATATGATCAAATATTTGAAATAATTATCTAGGTAGGAATCCAACTAACATATAATGACACAAAGACAATAACTTGTGTGACTATCTCTTAAAATACGAATCTAGGATTAACTAGGTATGTTGCTACTCCTTAAAAAAACTAAAGACATGTAAAAGCACTAGCTAGGTTTATTAATATATCTAATGGAAGATCACCCCTAAGTTTTCTACCAAAATATCTTTAAGATTGTATTCTACATCCTTAAGACAAAGGACAACCTAATTAAATCCAATTAAATAACCTAAAACACTAACACCAAGAATGAAAGGCAAAACACGCTCCCACGAAATCTAAACCTAACAAGCAATGGGTAGGTGGTTTTAAGCAATATCTATCACCCCTAGGTTCTAGACAAGGTAACACACTAAAACTATTGTCAAATCATAGCCAAAACTCCCACGATTATTTCCAATCAAATTCTAAAATTTTAAAACAAAAGTAATTAATTTTGATGTGCAAAACCTAATCTAGATGTCACGTAAATAATCACAAACATACACAAGCAAGGCAATAACTTTTCAGCAAACAATACACATGTCCATTTTTAATTGGAAAAGAATCAAGTTCTACGATTAACAAACGGACATATGAAATCAAAACCGAATCTTTAATCAAAACATGCAAGTTTTCAACCAAACTGTTGGATCAGAATGAACTTAAATAAGATTTTCCTAATGATCGACAGATAACAAATGCGGAATCTTTGTTAACAATCTACTAAACAAACACACAAATAATACTTTGAGCGTAAATAATAGAATGAGTTCTTTCAAAGTATTCACTTGAAAATATTCATTGAATACAGATTGCAATAACAGGAAGTACAAGTGTGAGGTATTTATACTATGAAAGCTAAACTATAGAACAAATCTTGACCATCAATTCTTGGTTTAGGATCAATGACATGTTCCAACCATTGATCTATATATTATGACATTCTATGTGTCTGTAATACTATTAGTTACAAATAGTGTACAACATAGATAAGAAATCAGCAGAACAAAGGATCAACAGTTGCAGGGTGTTGCTATTGCCACTACTATTTAGTATTGACACTCTTGTCTAATACAACAGTGAATCAGCAGATCTTCAGAACATTAGCTGGTGTATAAATGCTTATTCACGGCTATTTAGTACTTGATCGAATTAATGTTGTACTTCAGCAGATGAACTTAATCTTCAGCATATAAGATCAGCACTGAACATGATGTTTAGGTAGCTTAATCCTATTCATTTCTCAACTATTTCCCCCCAGGATGATGCTACCAAAACTACATTTTACTCTTCAAGCATTCTCATCAAGATCAGTTTATACATTTATCCCCTTCTACCTCTTGTAGGATTATCAAGAGAAATTTCTACCACGTCTCTTATATTGCGCCGAGACAATCTTAGTAGATTTTACTCACCTTGATTTTATCGGCACCAACAAATGTTAAAAGGAAAGTATGGGTAGAGGACTTATAACTCTAGTGAGTTGTTGGATCATTTACATTCAATGGAACGACATGTAGAACATCTTCTTCACCATCTCCATTAGGATCTGCATCAACTCTGTTTCCAATCTTCACCTTTAGAATATATGCCATTGATTTGCACTTTTTAGGCATATCTTCATATTCTTTGATAAGGAAGAACATTCTCTTAAGATCTTCTTGGTTAAGCTTCAGAACTTCTAATTCATTTTGGAAAAAATACTTTAACCTATCATTTCTCTTAATGAAGTACTTCTTAGATTTAAGTCATATCCCAGTTGGTGATGTATATTCCATCATCTTCTAAGGATTCCTTATTTTTTGTTTTTAAGAGATCATCTTTAGGAGCTTGATCTAGATTGGCTAGAGCTCTTTTAATTCTCTTAGTAGTTATAGTAAGTTCCAGTTCATCTTCTAAATATTAAAATAAACATTTGGAGATATGGTTCATTTGCTTGAGTTGTTTGTTGGACTGAGGAAGATAGATACTTAGTAGTTTGATAAGTTGATTAATTAGATTGGACATTAGGAGGAGGAGATTATGATTTAGCAATGGATGAGGGTTCGGTAGATAAAGTGATTTCAACAGATTCAACTTCCCATTCTTGTTCTTTTCTATTCAGAAGCCTGCCTTGTCTTCTCAAGATGATATCCGTAAATCATTAGAAGCACATTTTCTACCTCTCTTGCTTTTGAGTCATTGCTTGAGTTTCTGGCTCTAAGCCTAGTCAAGTCAACTATCTCAAATCTATTAAGACAAACCAGCTGATTTCTTGAGTAACATGCTCTTCCAGCAATGGATCTGGTGATGAAGTAGGTGTCTTTGATTTGATCATATTCCCAGTCCTGAATTGGATCATATGCTGATAGAGTAGTCTCGAGAATATCTTTAGCAGATTCAGGATGTATTGTAGACACTATCTTTTAAAGTAGATGTTAACTTCAATGATTTGCTCTAGAATGTCTAGAGGTAGATCAAGAATATCGTTCTCAGTTTAAGGATAACCGATGACTCCATCTCCTTAAAGTATTCGACTCCCTAAACTTTTGTTCCTTTAATCAAATTTTCTTTCATAATTTGATCAATCCCTCTTGCCTTTACAATCCATTTGGTTTCAATTTTTTTAATGGCAATGACTGATGATAGAGGTCGATCACCATTTGAGATAGTAATTTCAAAATGAGGAGATGTTGGTTCCTCAATCGACAAGTGGGAAGATCTTTGGATAGTTTTTTCATCTTTGGATACATAAACATGCTTTATACAAGGGAACAATCGTGATTTTAGTTAAAAGATTTTATTTCATTAGTTCTTAAAGTAAATCTTTCTTGTTTTGAGTGCTTATGTGAGTTTCCATTGTTCATTTACATCACTGTCATACTTGATTAAATTGAATATCGCATTGTCCATTAATTTCGCCATATCACCTAATATCCATTCGCATTGCCGCAAGTAATCATCCATATTGAACTACCATATTAATTCATATCATCAATCCCATCACCATACTTCTACTAAAATTTTATACATGCACCATCTATATTACAACATAGAACTCATTCGCATTGCATGTTTTGTTCGCACCAACTAGATAACCCATCCACATTGACCCTAATGCAAAATAATATATTTCATCATCATTGAAATATATACTTAGCTGAGCGAGATGATGATGAGACTTTAATCACGAGTTGACATTGGTATTTTTACCGTGAGATGACTTTGATTTATTTTGACTTTTAATAAATAGTTTTTAGTAAGCTTCATCTTTAATGAACTTAACAATACTTCACCTAAGATGATGCTTCCAAAAACCCAAACTAATCTGTAATCTTCTCTCTCTATTTGGTAGCATCCATTGTAGAGGAATAAGATAAACATATAGTGAAGAACACGAGAATCTTTGTCAGCAACATGATTTTTTACTTCATTGATGAAAGTAGAATGTGAAGACTTTCTTTGACTTATGAAGTTTCCTCTCAACTGATGCTTTAGAGGGATAGTAGAATGTGTGTATGTTACATCAAGACAAGGATTCTCAGTTCTTAGCAACCGGCTATGAAATCTTATAGAATATAACATGAATGATAAAAAATATCTTCAAATCTGAAAGAACTTGCTGCATTGATACAATTTCTTGCAATTTCAAAAATAAAAAAACTCAGGCAAGAGAGTGCAATTCATCATCTGCAAAAAAACTAACTCCTTTTCTTGACGAGGTGTTTCTTGAATTTCTCATTCCCACATCAATAACACATGACAATATGCCAAAAAATAAAAAAAAAATAAAATTGTCAATTTTTGTAAAATTTTAAACTTTATAATGTTTTTGATATTTTTAATAATAGATAATTACACATATGGATCCATTACCTGTAATGAGATTCTACTAAATTTAATTCTTTTACACAAAGGAAATTAAGGATGTAATAAACATTAACATAGAACATAGATGATTGTGAGTATATTTGTTCATTTTAAAGTCAAGCATGATTCTATTTTCTATGCTTTATGATGTTTATCATGTTTTTGGTATACTTAAATATGACAATTTAGGACCCCACACTTGGAAGCATTGAAAGACCAACCATCTACATGAAATGCATAGCAACACTTTATCACAACTTACATGACTAGGTTACTTAGATTATGGTTTCTTATTTTAATTAAAGGCTCTGGGATTGATCTATATTAATATTATTTTACTTTGATCCATTATTTATTTTTTGATCCTCATTAGAATTCTTATAACTCATTTTAGGATGTGATCCTCATTGGGATTCTTTTTGGATCTTTGGCATTAGCACTCTATGCTTGGCTTACTTTAGGTTTTTGCTTACCAAAACAAAGGAGAAATAGATGCAGGTGAATAAGAATTCATAAAATGAAATTACCTGGTGTGCTTAGGTAACTATATACACACACTCACTTGGATATACTAATGCTTACCATACTCTAAAATGATGGCTTCATAGTTGAGTCTGAGCTTTAGTTTATTACATAAGTAAGTATCTTTCAATCCAAGCTGAGTCTACTCACATATCAAATAAGTCATGTCAGTCTTTATTATGTGTAAAAAAGGCATTTTGCATGAAATAAACACTAATGTTCTATCATTTCTTATTTGATTTTAAGGAAAATTCTCACTTGTTCAAAATAGGAAATCTTTTTTTTTTTTTTTAATTTTTTGTAGTTTTCAATGTTTTTGGCTTTTTAATATTTGAAAACCACACAAGTAAAGATATGTCAAGAAAATATTCATCATCATCATCATCATCATCATCATCGTCGTCTTTTACTTTTTATCATTCAAGATTAATCATGCCAATAGATTGTAATAGGAATTCAAACCCTCTTGGATCAAATACCTTAGTAAATAAATCAGCTAGTTGATTATCTGTATGCACCTAAATCAACTTAATTAAACTTTTTTTTCTTCAGTAAATCCCTCAAAACGTGATATCTTATATCAATATGTTTGGTTTTTGAGTGTTGTACTAGATTATTAGTTATAAACATAACAACTGTGTTCTTAATGTGTATATGTGTATGCAAAAAATTTAACTCATAATCAAGCATCTGGTTTTGAATCCAGAGTACATGTGAACAACAAATGGATGCCACTATATACTCAGTTTCAACAGTTGAGACATACACGTTTGTGTGCTTCTTGCATTGCCATGATACTCGTCTTATACCAAGAAATTGACAACCAATAGATGTGGACTTTCGATTGAAGTTACAACCCTCATAGTCACTGTCTGTGTATGCATATATGAAATCACTTTCTTTAGGATACTGTAAACCAAGAGCTTGTTTGCCTTTCAGATATCTAAAAATGGATTTTACAACAATAACATGGAGTTTCCTTTAGGTCTGCTCGATATCTTGCACACACATAAACTCCAAACATGATGTCAGGTCTGCTTACAGTACGATACATGAGATAACTAATCATTAAACAATATTTACCATCCAGATAGGGTCCTATCTTCATTCTCGAATCTACTGGAGTTTTGATTGACTAATAGCCTGCAAGATAGAACTTCTTCAATATTGAATCAACATACTTTGACTAGTTTATGAAGATTCCTTCATTGTTTTGTTTCACTTGCAATCCTAAAAAATATAAGTTCACCATATGACTTATTTGAAATTTAGAATCCATCAGCTCTTCAAATACTTTGTAGAATAGTTTTTTTTGTTGAGCCAATAATGATATTATCCACATATATCTAGACTAGCAACAATTAATGCCCTTTGTTCTTGTGAAATAAAATAAAATCAATCTTTCCCCATTCATACTTGTTTTAAAGGAGAAAGGATGATAATGTTTCATGCCACTTTCGAGGAGCTTGTACAGTATAGAGCTTTATCCGGCTTATATACCCCATGAGTGAAATCTTGATCTTCAAATCCTAAAGGTTGACTGACATAGACCTCTTCAACAATCTTTCCATACAAGAAGGCATATTTCACATGCATATGATATATAGTGAACTTCATGAATGCAGAATAGGCAAGAAAAAATCTTATGGCTTCAAGGTGAGCGACAGGTGCAAAGACCTTATCATAATAAATGCCGTCTTCTTGTGTATAATCTTGGGCATTTAACAGTGCTTTGTTTCTGATCATGATACCCTGATCATCAGTTTTGTTTCTATATAGCCATCTTATGCCAATAGGATCCTATTATGCTAAAACATCTACTAACTACCAAAGTTCTTGTTTCTTGAACTGCATCAGCTCTTCCCGCATGGCTTCAATCCAGCTATTGTCTTAAAGAGTCTCTTTGATGTTCTTAGGAGCTGTCTGACATAGGAAACATGAGCCAGACACGAGTTGGCTATTCTGGACATGCTCCTTATAACTCTTTCATTCAAATCACCAATTATCTCTAACACAAGATGATTCTATGTATCTTTGATGTTGGGATCACATCAGCTTGAAAGAATACATCAAAATTTGTAGTATTGATGTCAAGTTGATAAGATGTCTTTCTAGGATGAATATGAGTGGGTAAATCATGAAAATAATCAAATGCTTCTTCATCATGATGTACATCAGTATTAAAAGTACTTTGATATGTTTCTTCTAATATATTCACCACTTAATCATCAAAAACTAGAACATGTGCACTTTGTTAAACTTCATGTGTTGATTGAGGTCAAATTGGTTGCACATTACTTGGACCAGCTTCTGTTGATGCATTTTCAACTGATGTTTGTCTTGTAGGTTCCACATCTAATGGAACTTCAAAAGCTTGTTAAAGGAAGTTAAAATGGTGGTATTATTAGAAAGTCATCTTTATTAGCTTCAGTAGAACCATTAGATCCCGCTGCTGCACTTGTACATGAATAGGACAAAAGTAACATGATTAAATGATTTTGTAAGAGAATCAATATCAATCAACCAATCAGGACCACTTGATGATTTTGGAAAAGAATGTTCATTGTATTTAACATTTGTTGATGCATCAATAAAAATCAATCTTGGATTAAACACTCTAAAAGCCTTATGAACCGAAGAGTATCCAACAAAGAATCCTTCATCGAATTTGGGAGCAAACTTTCCCAAATGATCCAGTGTGTATAATATTAAGACAGGACATCCAAATGATTTAAAAAAGCCTATAAAAGGTTTTCTATAAAATAGGAGTTCATATGGAGTTTTGTTGCTTTCTTTACTAGTATTGTTCTGTTTTACACATAGCAAGCCATGTTTACTACATCTACCCAAAAGGTTATTCATAGTTTAAATCAGCTAGCATGGTTAAATTCAGTTTGATTATCACTTTTGATTGATTTTACTTTCAAATCTAATTGATTTGCATTTTAGTGATAAAGTCTTTTAAGATTTGATATGTTTCATTATTATGAGTAAGAAAACGACCCATATTTGATATGTTTCGTTCTTATGAAGTAAGAAAACCAACCACATAACCTTGAAAAATCATCAATGACAACATTCATGAAGCTCTGATATCATTTTGCTAAACCAAATCATTAGATTTATGAGCTTGGATCTTAGAATTCATTATGTTTCTGATCATCAGATCTAAACATAGAGATGGGTGTGCGTATGAATCCAAGAACATATCAGATTATTATAATAAATAATTTTTTTTAATTATAATAAACCAATTACAAATGTTATTTGATGAATTCATAGACTTAAAATCATACATGAATCAATTAAGAACAAACCTACCCGTAGGAGAGATCCTCATTAGGTAGTGGACTCATACCCATCCAAACACTTCCTAACAATTACACAAGTGGGTTTCTATTTGTAGGTGACTAGAGAATATTACATCATAACCTAATTTTGATTCATTCTTGGTCATGGATTTTGACTATTCTCTGTTAACTTTTTTTTCTTTTTCTTATTTTAATAAACATGGTCTCTGAATCCATATAATGATATCTTTAATGGATTGTAAATATCATAATTTATGCTTTAGTTTATCAGCTTGTTGAATCCAACAAACTTGTTGCTTTCCTCTTTGTTCTTTCATATTTTGCTTTTTTACCTTTTTCACAGAGAATTCAAAGTCGTTATTAGGATTGTGTTTCTTTTTGGAGATCTTTGGTGGTGGTTCTACAAAATCATTATCATCATCATCTTATTGTTCCTCTCTTCTTACTCTCTTTTGTAACTCAAGATATTTATGCTTCTGTAACTTTTTTCCTAAAATAATTACGCAAACTATATCAGTAACTATGCAAGTATTAAAATAAAATAACGCAAACAAAATATACTTATTACGCAATCTGAAATACCTCCACAAGAGAGGATTTGATTATTTTATCAATCATATGAATTGATTGCCACAATTTAAGAAATATAATATTTTGATATATGAAAGGGAAATCAACCATTAGTGTTGCTTAACTATAAAAGCATACTAAAAAGACTGCCACTGATTTTTCTTAGTCTCTAATGAAATTTTCAAACAAAAACAATTGGGACTCATTGCTTGATAGTTGATACCTACCGATCCGACTCATACATCGGGGGTGTACCCGAACCGAGGTGTGACAAGGGGCGCATTTTAACCCATTATCTTTAAGTAGATGATGCTATATTTCTGGGGGAATGGTAGGATGAAAGTTTATGTCATATAATGAGAGGTTTTTACTTAGTTTCGGGTTTTAAGGTAAACTTGTCAAAAAGCAAATGGTATGGTGTAGGGGTTAATGATCCTTCTCTTCATATATAGCATGGCTTCTGCCATGTAATGTTGTAATGTAATGCATGTTCTATTCCCTTCATTTATCTGGGATTACAAGTTAGTGTGAATATGAATATTGCCAGGAATTAGAAGACGGTTGTGGATGTATTTGATTCAAGGTTATCATAATGGAAGGTGAAATGCCTCTCAATTTTGTGTCGAGTAACTTTGATTAAATTAGTTCTTGACTTTCTTCCAACCTTTATTTTTCATTGTACAAGGCTAATTTTAAGGTTATTGAGAAACTTGATAAAATCAGGCATAGTTTATGTGGCGCGGAAGCGAGAACAACTCAAAAAATAATTGGGTTGCTGGGAGTAGAGACACGTCCCCTAAGCATCTTGGTGGACTGAGGCTGGGATCTGTAAGTTGCGAACATTAGTATGTTATCGAAATGGTAGTGGAGGTCATGGTTTTAAAAAACGGCCGAGGCGTGCTCCTCAAGGCGCGCCTCGAGGCGAGGCGCCCAGAAAACGAGTCTGAGGCGCCGCCTCAGGGGATTGTTATGTACGTGCGCCTCATATGACTGAGGCGAGCGCCTCAGATGCGCCTCGGGTGCGCCTCGGGGGGTTTTCACTTTGTTTTTGATGTTTTTGACTTTTTATGTCAGTTTCAAACGTTCCATGTCTTTTTAATGTGTGTTTTTTGATGTTTTTGATGAATCCTATGGTGAAATTAGTCTGTATTTTATTTTTTATAAGATATATAATTTTTATATTTATTTTTTAATTCCGCCTCGGCCTTACGCCTCGGTTCGCCTCGAGGCTTACGCCTCATGAGGCGAAGGGAAAACGCCTCGAGGCTCGATTCCGTACTTTTAAACCTTGGTGGAGGTTTAAAACTCAAAAGCATAGCCTTTGGTGGAACACAGTCATCAAATTTAATGTAAGATATTAGAGTTTTATTTGAGCAAAAATATTTGTTCATGGCTCCTAGGGTACGCAAAAGCATTTTTAAGATTGAATCAGACCTCTCTATAGTAAATATTGATATAAGGAACTTGTTTATCGGTGGTCCTAGTCGTGGAAAGATATTATACTTTTTTGATTGGATCGATGGTTGGGAGGCTCCCCATTGTGTCGCAGGTTCCAAAATTTATTCACTTTTGAGCAATCAAATTGGTTGTCTAACTTTAAGGTCGAGAGCATCAAACAAACTATGATACTTTAGTTCCTTAGGATGTCTTCTATAAGTATCCATTGAATAATTAGGCACCCAGTAAAGTTACTATTTTTATTTGGCACGCAGAAGTAGAGCGGACCCGACGGTGGATGCGTAAACTTCAAGGACCATTTGGGTTAAAACTTTTATATGCAGGCTTTTGTGGGGGATGCGGATGAATAGGTGTCACATCTATTCACATCATGTCCGTTTAGAAATATATTTGGGCTAATGTTAGTATATGTTGAAATCATTCCCATCTATGCATTCTCCTTTAATGTCCTGATTGAATTTCATAGCTCAATTAGTGATGATGGTAATAAACGGAAGATGATTCTTGCAACAATCCTCGTCTTTTCTTGGTGTATTTGTAAGGAATGATAACCAGAAGATGATCACAGCTTTTAAAGTTATAAAAGATGTAAGAGCTCTTATCTTATGCTTGAAGTCAAGGATGAGAAAGAAGTTTTCAACTTGGTCCTGTTGCTTTGTTGATTTTTTTCTTTGGATGTTGGTGTTGTTTTTGGTGTCTTGCTAGCCCTTATTTTAATGAATATTTCTTGCCGTTAAGAAAAAAAATCATCATTTTTATCTCTAAACAAGGTAGACATCATCTTTTCGTTCTCTCTGTTGAAGATATTACAACTCATAATTACATATTAACTTGCACATAACCCTTTGCAAGAATGATATAATTTGGTCAATGCCACACATCTTCTATTGCTAATAGTATCACACTTCTGATACGAAAAGTATCTAGAGATCTAAAGATTACTTTGAAAAGTATACCAAGTTGAAAGATAGTGTTTAAAAGGACTGTTTGAAGTGTTGATTGAATAGTTGATTAAATATGGGATTGTTCGATGTGTTGCAAGAAAAGTTGATTAAATAGAGAAGTAAAGTAACAGTGAGAAATGTCGTCTTAAGGGAAACGATAAGTATTTCAATAGTGCTCCATCTAGAGCAACTCTAATATTTTAAGATTAGATTCGCACACTAGGTTTCTCCCACTTACAAAATGTGAGTTTAACCCACGGCAATAATTATTAATTAATTGACATTAAGAAGGCAACTATTGCTATTCGTATATCATGTACAAGCACACAAGCAATTGATAGAATAAGAAATGTGTTTCACAAAGCAAAATGCATAAATATTTCAAACAATACATATAGCAATCTTCTTCACAGAAACTAAAATATACAAACAGGTTTAGATGATAAAGAACAAGAGTATCAAGGTTTTCCTGCATCCATAGACATTAGCAGATCTCAACTCATATCGATTTCATAAAATCAGACCATCATACCTCAACGACTTGGGCCTAGAAGGCCACGGCTTAGAAGTTCAAACATGCATCTGCATGCCGTCTTTATCTAAAGCCAAAAATACTACTAAACAATTTGTTGCAATAACATGTTTCTAATCATCATCATCATCATCATAATCTTCCCCCTTTAACTTTCATTAGCTTCTGAACATAACATTCTTAAAAATATGATCTTCTTTTCCTTAAACAGCTTCAGAAAATAACCTATTTAGAATCCCATCACTGTTCCTGAAAAAACTTCATCATTTTCATAACATAACATAGATTCAAGACTTCATTGTCGTCTTTCCCTTTAAAACTTCAACAGTTTCAGAACATAACATGTCGTATCTGAAATTCATCTTCGGAAATCCACCAGTTTGAAAGCATAACAAATTCGAAATCCGGTCATCTTAAACTTCACCAGTTTCATGTGATACTGACTGATATGTGTAGCAAAAAGTATTTCTTCCATCGGATCATTATACAAGTAGAAAAAGTGAGCCAGCTAACAGATTTCATCTAAACCCATCTTTATGTGCCAATCCAACAACCCTCAACTAGGAGTAAGGAGAATGCAATGATTCATATGACAAGCGGTCTCTTGTCAGAACCAAAATAAAGGACGCTGATCCATTTATAGGACGGATATGACATTACGTCATCTCCAAATATTGTCCCTCAAAAGAATTTCATTGTTGGCTATCCACGTCCAGGTAAACAGGATGGGTTAGAAAATAAAGAGGGGTAAACATTCCCCTATAGAACTAATTTTTTTTTTCTAAAAGCAAAAAGAATAATCTCTATACAACCTAATAAAAGTTTGTACTATCACATTTGACCTTAATCTTGTCAACCATATTTCTTGAACTATTGACAAGGGACCAAGTGAAAATAAGAAAATAAACAGCAGTTGGCCATCGCAAAACGCACCTAGTGGCCAATATATGCGGTAGATTTTATATTGATGCCAACTTACTTATACTCATTAGTTATCGGGCGACCATTTCTAATTATGAACAATCTAAGTGTTTTCCCCTAACCTAAAACTACTTACAGCCGGTTTTTTTTTTCGTTTTCAAGTGGGGAGGTTGGTTACCACTCAGATTCTGAGTTGGTCTCCGGAAGAGTAATACTAACTGGCTGCCATCCTGATGGATGATGTATGATCCACTTCTTTCCACTGGTTGCCAAGTGCAAAATCTGAAGTATGTCACCCAAAGCAGTATCTTTTAAACATGTATTCTTTAAAATGGTTGCTGCCTCGTATCTATGCAAAAATACAGATAGTAGCATGTGTCAGATAATTGATTAAGGCAAGTTGTATAAACTAGATGGTTGGGTTCCCTAACAGGTCAACAGAATAAATCTTTATGAAAAAACAAACTATCTGTCCCACGAATTTGTCTAACTTTTACACGTACATAAGCACATGTCATTCGATTATCAAATAATTTATATTATTACCATATAATCTAAATATTTTAAATAAATTGAAATTGGAGTTCTACGAAGTACAAAATACTTTGGATAATTTTCAACCAATTTGACGTGTTAGATATAATTTAACCTGAATCTAGACATTCAAAGTAAACGGTTAAAAACTGTCACATCTAAGATAAATAACCTTTAAGCAGAAGCAAATGTTACCTGCACTGGGAAGTGGTTATAGCAGAACGACCAGCAGGAGTAGATAAAAATTTTTGGAGTTCATCCCATGTTGCTTTTGAGTGATCCTTAATATTATTACCTATAGGGTTTACACACTTCCATAGTTTTTCATTCTTACCAACATAGAATGGTAATGAACCAAGATTTTGTTTAACTACCAGCTGCTGCTTCACAGCACTATCCAGGGCCTTTTTAACGTCAATATTTTGTTGCTTAGGATTCCCATAACGAATGCATTTAGTTATGTTCGCTTCAGTAGGCATTATTTTTTCATTTTTCAAGGTGCTCAAGGCAAGTAAAATCACACCTATAAGTCCTTGGACATATTCTGATGGTTTAGGGCATCCAGGTGTCCCCCACACACCAGAACCATTTGTGGTAGCGTCCGATGCTGAGGAAGATGATGGTCGAAAATCAGGATTATTAACCAATGGCGGATGTTTGTTCATAGAATCCTTGTGAAATTGAGACTTGTTGGGCATACCATGTCCTTTTTGCGGACCGTTTGTGTATGCATGACTTGGAGAGTCAACAGAATTTTGTTTCAATATTCCTTTATTCATTGGAGGATTGTGTTCTCTGCCAGAATTATCAGAGAGATTAAGCTTACTAACTACATCAGGAACAAAATCAGGCCTGTGAGGTGGTATTTGATGAGCAGGACGAATATGTGACGGATTTGGTGGAAAGAAATTTGTAGGGGCAAGGGCAGGAGTTCGATGAACTTGGGGCTTTAATGACTGTGGGTTATTATGATGGTGATGACCTTGGTAGCTAGTCATGTTATTACCATTGTTCCACGAATAATCAGGAATGTGATTAGAGTTTGATCCAGTTGAAGAAACATTAGGAATTTGACTAGGGTGGTGCATATTATATCCTGGTAGATGAGAGTTTGAGATAATGTGATTTTCAACAGGACTTGATAAAACTGGTTGACTAACGGTTTTCTTTATTTGCTTTCCTTTTGGTTTAGAATCTGTTCCTCTTAAGGTTTTCTGTGATAGAGGATGGGGGGAATTTCCAAACCCGTTGTCTAGCATCTGAAGTGGTTCGGAAACTGAAGCATGTACTGAATTATCAACTGATTGACTTGTTAGTGGAGGTCCACCAGCCAAAAGACTAGTCCATTGCCATACGCTCCTAGCTGCTGCAACAAGGGAAACAGATGCTTTCTGAGGCTGCGCTAAAAGAATATTATATTTCCTCATCCTCAATTGATGAAGCGCGTTAGAGAAATCTCTATCACCAGAAATCAACAGATAATTGCAAGGGGCAGGATTATCAACAGCCCAAAATAACATATCCACCAATATTTTCTTGTCGCTTGCATCTTTGACACCTACTCATAAGAAAAGCAGAGATTTATCTTTAACAGATGCTTTGAAACCATGAAAAATTAATATACGAATGAATGAACAACAACAAAAGAAATCATAGATAAATATGAACATGAGTGAATTGAAAAATAACCATCATGATTTAACTTAATAATGTGATTATGTGCCTGATGTCTAAAACACCCATTAATAATGAAGAAAGTTTCCACACCACAAAATTCTACATTACCAGCATCTTGAACCAATTCCTAATGAAAATAACAAAAATTAATAGCCACTTTATCGTTGCAAGAATTGGAATATTTCAATACGATACATCAATTGTGGGAGAAACAAAAAAGAAATGATATAAAAACACTAGTTGTCTAGTTGAATTACAGACCATCACATTTATCTACATTTACGCATGTTGTTGTCAACTACAATGTTCTTTATCAATTTTTACATTTTCAAGAGTATAATGTGCACAGTTATTTTCTTGTTGTTTGCCTCTATGACACCTACTCGAAAGAAAAATAGGAATTTACCATTATCAAATACCCTGAAACCACTAAAAAATTTGTCTACTAATGAATGTTAAAAAAGAAAGAAAGCATACATATGACATGAGTACATGACATGAGTACATGACATGAGTTAATAGCAAATTTAACCATCAGAATTTAACTGAATAACATGATGGTACACCTAATGTCTAAAACACCCCTTAATAATAAATAAAGTTTCCAACACCACAATATTTTTTGTTTCCAACATCTTGTTCTGATTACTAATGGCAAAAGTAATAGCCACTACATAGTTACCCAAATTAGAATATCAATATGACACATCTATTGCAGGACAAAACAAAAGAGGAATTATTATAAATACTCAAGTTGAATGAGAATCCATCACATTTATCTACACTTCACAATTGTTGCCAAGTACATTGTTCTTTATCATTTCTTATATTTTCACAAGTATGGTGCTTGTTCATTCAATATGGAAGGAGTATGAGGGTTGTACATTAAAAACCTAGTGCTATGCTAGTAATGCTAGATTGGGAAATGTTAAATACTAAAATTAAATTCTGGTTAAGACATTGGCCAAAATTGTAAGATTACACACACTTCAGACTTTTCTTCTTTTGTTCATTTTTTGCAAATAAGATAAATTGTTTCACAATAAAATTTCAAACTCTGGTGATTCAAATTTTAATTTAATCAAAGTAGGTAAAGAGAACTATGATTAATAAAATATGAAAACTAAACCATACTTCTATTCTCAACTACCAAATAGGAGTAATAACAAGTCTAATGAAAAACTTGACGAATGCCTAAATTACCATCAATAACTTGTCAAAGCATAGACATCCATATAAGACTTTAAATATATCAATTAAGACCTCTCCACCAACACAAATTAATATACTTTCCAGTCCTGATAGAACACAAACCAACTTCACAAGCAAACCATAACTGCACGGTCAACACCATCCATTAAAAACCATAATAGTCGTCAAGAATTTTATCACAAGGACCGCATAATGCATCTACAAAAGACCAAAACAAGATCAAGTAGGCCTTCACCACACCGTATCAAGAAGCAAAACCAAGATTCAAAACGCACAATCAATCTCTAGGGTTCATATCCCCAATTCACCAAAATACCTAGACAAACAATGACATATGAACAGATCTAGTGATCTACATCTTATTAAGTCCCACGATCATCGTTTCAAGTTAACAAATATGCCAAACTTGCTTTACTCGACTATATACATACCTGCAGGTACGTGATTCAGAGCGATTCCAGTACTATTAAGACCTTGTTGTACGGAAGCAGGGATCCGATTAGTGTCACCATAAGCGGATATCGACACAGGACCACAGTAGTTCATATTAACCAAAGCAGAACTGATGTTCTGCGCGATCGAATGAGGCTCGAAGCCTTTGGGCACCTGACAGTTCTCGATGTCCCACCACACCGATATCTTCGCCTTCGCGTACTGCTCTTCCGCTGCTCCTCCGGCCATCACTGCAACACCAGGTCCGATCGTACGGTCGCCGGAAGTAGAGGGCGCACGATAGCAGATGGCTCTTTTGGTTTCTTTATCGTGTGCCGTTGAGTGGGGGATGATGAAGATGAAGATGATGATGATGATGATGATGATGATGATTTAGAAGAGTATTTTAAAAACCTATGGGATGGGGTTCGTATATGTGTGAAATTACTGGAATAGGCCTCGGGGATTTTGTTTGGCGTGAAGGCATCGGTGGGATCGATGTGGTTATGGCCAATGGGGGTTACACGTTAGATGCAATTACGGAAATAGCCCTGATGCGGGGGTCGTGCTTTTAGAGTGTTTGAAGGGTTCGTCGTTGACTAGGAGGAGACTTGAAGTAGGCAGAATCCACGGTTTTGTTTTTTCCAACTCACCGTCCGATTTTGTAAATGCTATTAAATTTTTAACTAATAAGTTAATCTTAAAATATTTAGATTAGGACTCTCTTGTTACGATGGAGGCGTAAACCGTAATAAAAAACTACTGTCGAAATGTTAAGTTGAAATTTGAGCGTTCAAGGCTTGTTGATACCGTAAGCATGACCTAAGCAGTTTTTATTAACCAATAGCTTCTGTTGTAGTAAGGTCGACCCAATATATAGTAGGTACATGATTAATCCAGTTGATGTTTCCTTTTGACGTGACCATTTTGTTGTGGAGTATATGGGCACGATAAGCGACGAAAGTTCCATTGTCTTGCAGTAGTTTCTTGGCATGATGATTTACTAATTTCAAGCCATCATCACTTTGAAAAACTTAATTTTTCATGAAAGTTGAGTTTAAACAAAGTTGTTGAAAATTCATAGAACGTGAGAGAATTCCGATTTTAATTTAGGGATGGAACCATGTAAATCTTGAGCAATCATCCAAAAATATAACATAGTAGCGATCGTAATCACCGGAAGTAACCCGTTATTGTCCCATAAGTCACAGTGGACCAAATCCACTAGGCGTAGGGCACGTTTATTAATGAAATCAAACAGTAAATGACTTTTGGACAATTCACAGGAGAGCATAAAATCGGTTTGGGGAGAACCAAAGTAGTAGAAACACATCTAGTTTTATTTAAGTACAAGATAGTGTTAAAAGATACATGGTCCAAGTGTTGATGTCAAAGTTCAAAAGAAGCTTTTAAAGGAGAAGAGGAAGCAATAAGAGCTTTAGCCCCGTTGTATAGAACATAAAGAACGCCTTCATAGCGACCTTGGGCTAGAACTTGCTTCATGCTCCGATCATGAATATAAAAATTGGGCTGTGAAAAATAAATATCCAGGTGATTATCAACAGTAAATTGGCTGATAGATAATAAATTATTAGAGAGATAAGGAATAGCCAAGACGTCATTCAGATGAATATTTGGATAAATTGTGGTTCGACCAATATAAAATATACGGAGTGAGTTACCATTTCCAAATATGACCATGATCACTAGAATGAGGTGTGGAATTGAGAAGGGCATTAGTGGAGGAGGTCGTGATCAGTAGCACTAGAGTCCACGTAGCAATCGGGAGTCGATGATGAAACGTGACAACTAGCATAAAGCCTTGGCAAACAGGCTTAGGTTGTGCATGACCGGTTATGGTCAAACAACAGTTTTATAGTTGGAGATTATCAACTAAACACACTTACTAGATCAATAGGGAACCAGGCAGAAACAAAGAATAACAAGTAAGAACACTCAAGAACAGAAAGATTGATTTTCAAGGATGATTTATATTACTATAAAGTGTTTACAAGTATTGCAAAGCTTCTTCTTTTTCCTTAGACTGATACATGAGCTACTTTATACTACAACCTACAATCAGCCATACTTTGAAGGCTAGCTGGACACTAATCTAGACAACAAGATCAATGTAGAGTCAAAAGGCAGATTGCCTTTTGACTTGTGATTATGACAGGCCATAGCTCACATCCTATTGTAATACAATAAGGATAAAAGTACTAAAGTAGGAAATTACAGAAAAGAGACTATATTGTACTCTTGACAAAAGTAAAAAGGTAATAACTAACTTGTATAAGTTGGTGAATCTTCAGAGCTGATAGTGGAAAGGTCTTTTGCTTTTGTCAAAAGTATGTCAGTCTTCTTAGTCTTCGGAAGAGTTCAGTCTTCAAGCTTCGGAAGACTTCACTTTGGCTTCGGAAGATTTTTGTTTTTGGCTTCGGAAGATTTCTGTTTTTGGCTTCGAAAGATTTGATACTTAGTTATTTTCTTTGTACATAGTCAAATCTTCCAAAGTACTCCCTTCCTTGTACTTCATTGCATGTTGAGAGATCTTTGGTTAGTATCAGCCTTTAAGATAATCATCTTGATCTTACAAACTCCTCCTAGGCTGATGTTACCAAAACTTGAAGATTACTATGATTTTGGATCTTCTACTTGGTTAAAGCCATCAGAATCAAAGCCATTCCTCTCTTCATTTGCTAGTCAGGATTCTTCAGACTTTCATAGTATCTTTTTATGTTCAAGAGATCATGCTCAGACAGGTCAAGTATGTTTTTCCAGAAGAATATTTATTGACCTACTTGATCTCTTGTGACATACCATCTGTCTGGGTTTGTAGAATACACCCAAGACATGATGGGTCTCTCAACAGCTAGAGGCTCTACGTATAAGAGAGTTAGTTGAGCAGCCTCTTTTGGTTGACCCTCAGGATGTTCTGACTCAGCTTGAGGTGTAGAGGTGGATGCCTTAGACTTCTTCTTTCTTGACTTCAAGTCTCTTTTGATGGCCATCCTTTTCCTCTTTCTATATTTTAACTGAGAAGGTTTGTAAGGCCCTGTTTCCGGAAAATCTCACAGCTGGTCATTCATAGCACTTTACATATTTAAAATACATGGAAGTAAGAAATCATGGCAGCAGAATAGTTAAACAAAACCATTTCATGCATTAATAATAAATTTTGCCAAGAAATACATCGTTGTTACAAGTTTCAAAAGAACATTTAGTTGTATTACAAGACAAAAATATCATTTTTGCATAACATGGATGCCAGTCTTATTTTCCAAGTACCTTCAACCTCATGCCATCCCCAGCAACATCATTACCTGCCAACTGATATACATATAAAAAAAGGTCAGCGTTACTGAGTGAGTTCTAGTTTTGATAATATAGAAAATATACATTTTGTAAGCTTCACTTGGTGTTCATCCATCATTATACATAATCATTCGTTAAGAGATTTATTATCTTTCTTTCTTTCATTATCTTTCTCTTTTATTAACTTAGGATTGCACAATTCAAGAGCCGACATTGTTGGTTGGCAACGAATGCTGAACTGCAGGACCGTTAAAGGGTACTTAAGCTTGCACTTAGTTAACACACTTAGGAGGATCTTAAGATCACTTAACAATTCAACTAGGGAACTGTGAACTTTTACAGAAGATACAAGACAAACACAAGTAAAAGCAAGAGCAAGAACACAAGATAAAATTTTCAAGGAAGTTGTATATTGCTTCTCTAGTTCTATTACAAGTGTTGTACAAGTATATTTTTGAATACAAGAACCAGAGACTACTTATACTACATCCTATAACCGTCAATATGTAAAAAGACAGTTGGAAGTGACTAATCTAGACAACAAGATCAGCTTAAAGTCAAAAGGCAGATTGCCTTTTGACTAGTGACTATAACAAGCCATAGCTCACTGACTTTCCTATTACAAAAAGCCAAGAAAGAACAAAAACAGAAACTTGCAGGCGAAGACCTTATCTACTTTGTCATAAAGTATGGAAGTTTCACCAACTAATGATAGCAGGTGAACTACCAGAGCATGTAGCGGAAAGTAGGTTGCTTTATGATAAAGTTGATAGAAAAGGTATCTTTTCTCTCTCTTCAGAAGAAAATCAATCTTGTCTTTAAACAGCTTCGGAAGACTTTGTCTTGAGAGCTTCAGAAGACTTCATCTTTTACCTTCTAAAGAGTTGAGTCTTTAGCTTTGGAAGACTTTACACTTAGAATATTTTCCAAGTTCAGTGTAAAGCTTCCACAGAAGTTTCTTCTGAACTTTGGCTTCGGAAGATTTTACACTTAGCATTTTTTCTTGAGTGTGTAAAACTTCCGAAGCTAGTTCGCCTTTGTTTCGAAGTGCATGTTGGATGACTTGGTTGTTTTGGTATCTTTTTGTTGCATCAGCCTCTTAACTTCAGAGGTTCCTACAAACTCCCCCTAGGCTGATGCTACCAAAACAGAGACGTTCTTCAGACTGGGATAGTCCACATGAGGATCTTCAGAATTCCTTTCTTCATTAGCAGATCTGGATTCTTTAGATTCATGAAGTACCTTCTCATGTCATAGAGATCATGCAGAAGGAGTTCAAGCATGTCACTTGTGAAGTAGACATGTTGTTCTCCTTGATCTCTAGTGACATACCATGTGTCTGGATCTTTAGCAAAAGTCCAAGACAGAATTTGTCTTCCAACAGAGAGAGGCTCTATAATGATAGGATTTGGTTGAGAGTCCTCTTCACGCACTTCATCGGGATGTTTTGACTCATCCTGAGGTTAGGAGGAGGATGCCTTTCTTCTTTTCTTCTTTGAAGATGATCTTCTTTTGGCCATCCTCTATTTCCTCCCTGATGATTTTAACTAAGAGGGTTGGTCTTCAGTACCAGGTTCTTTAGTGGATTCCCTCTCAGTTGGGATCTCCTCTCTCCCAGTTTCAAAAGAGAGGGATGAGAACCCTATTGTGGGTTAGAAGATGAAGTTGGTTGTTGTGCAGCTTCAGGTGCAGGTGGTGTTGTCTCTGTAGGTTCCACCTTTACCTCAACTTTAGGTTGAGCTTGACTTGATAATGAATGAAGGTCCACAAGCTCTCCCCTTTTTATCTTCTGCTTGATCACCCTTATGTGCTCATCTATTGTGGATAGAGACATGGGACCAAGCCTCTTTCCGGAGAACCCATACAGCTTCAAGAAGCTCATCATCCTCTGCCTATCTGCAGACTTTTTCTGACTTTTCTGGATGATGGCTCTTGATTTTGCAGCTTCTTCCCTTTGCCTCTTCTTTGCAGCTTGCCTTTCTTTCTTGGCTTACTCTTTCAAGTGCTTATTGTATTCAAATAATATATAATCATAAGACAAGGGAAGGAGTGCAGGTGCCTGATAGAGACCTGTGGCACTCAGGTAGTTGATTATTTTTAATCTTTCTTCTTCATCAACTACCTGAGGTTGTTCAGCAGCCACAGTCTCTGACTCAGGACTTTCTTGAACTGGGGAGAGGACAGGAATGTTCTGGTAAAGTCTTTTTCTCCTCATTTCTTCCTTGTGTTTGAGGGTCAAGGCTACATCCTCTGCTTCCTTCCTCTCCTTTGACAATTCAATGTTAGCCAGTTCATTTAACTCCTTTAAGGGGAGAGAGATGAGTTCATCTATGTTATAGTTCCTGGTCCCCAGATAGTTGAGCCTGGCTGCCTTTAATTCATCTTCTTGAGTGTTTGGTAGAGGGATAGTTAGAATTGCAGCTTGCATGAATCCTGGGGAACCACTTGAACTCTCTCCCCTCAGCTTCCTCTTCCTCTCTCTCTTTTCTTCTTCAATCTCTTCAGGAGTCATATTCCTTTTGCCTTTGTCAATTGCAGATCTTGATGACTCAGTCTGAGGAGAGCTTTGGCCTTCATTGCTTGATTCAGCAGTCAAGCTCTGGCTAGAGAGAGGTTGTGAAGCACCATCACCAGCTAGTGCCTCACTGAGGGTATGGGGTGCTAGAGGAGATCTTGTCTCAAGGTTCACAGTCTCAGCCTCTGGGCCTTTAGTCAAGGCTTTCCCTTCAAAACTAATCTTGGGGTCTACCTCAACATCCAGTTGACCAAAGGCTTCAACTAATAGCCTCTGTCTATATGATGCAGTTCTCCTTTTGAATTCTGCCAGCACCTAGTCTTGAATTTGATTTGCTAATCTGACAGCTTGTCTGTTATTGCTTGGGTTGACAAGTGCCAGATCTACCAAGTTTATACTCTCATAGAAACTCAGGGTGAAGATGTTGAGAATTTCTTGTTGACCCTGAGCTCTAGAGATCATAAGAGCTTTCCTATCACTGTCATACCCCCAACCCCTGATTAGGTTCTCAAATGGGGAAGACATTGCTCTTAGTACTCCCTCCTCAAACAGTTGTTGAATAAGCAGTTCCAGATCACTGTCTAGAGGAGGTTGCTAAGCATGGACAACTACAAGATAGGATGGTGAGTCCTGTATGCCCATACTTAAGGAAGAACTCCCAGGTTCTATGGCTGTCAGAACTTCCTCCCCCTTTTTGGTAGCATCACCCTCATGCATAGTTGAGCTGGGGAAGTGATCTATAACATCCATAGGTTCTTGTGGACCTAGATGAGTTTGTCCTATAGGTCTCTCAGCTAACTAGCCCTTGAGATCGGTGATCTCAAGTTGCTGGTCATGGACCCTCCTTTACAAGATAGTCACCTGTGATTCAAGGTGAGCTATCTGTGAAACTGTGGTTGAGGTCTTAAAGATGTAATCACTGGCAACAGTGAGAGCCTCTTCCACATGGATCTCCTGGACAATCACAGGAAGATCCACTTCAGTTTGGGGTGTCTAATGTGGGCTAGATAGGGGTGACGTAGGAGTACTCATCTCCCCTTGAGTATAGGTAGAAAGGGGAGAGTCATGATACTCACTGAAACCCAAATCTTCATCAGAGTAGAAGTCAATGCTGGGTATGGGGCGGTTGAGATCAAGAGGCTGGGGATGGTAGCTTTCCCCTGAAGGTTGATCACTAGAGTGTTGAGACTCAGTGTGATGGCTTAAGGCTATTTGTGGAGTTGTGAGCTCATCAGGCTGAGCATGAGGAACCTCAGCACTGATTATTTGAAAGATGGGAGTGGTTTGCTCATCAGGGGAAGTAGGAACTCGAGATTCCACTTCCTCCTGTATGGGTTGTGATATGGGAGCCTACACATGCTCAGTAGCAAGTGCAGGGGTTCACTTGGATTTTCTTTGGTAGATGATTTTGATGGTAGGTTGTATTTGAAGTGGGTGAGAAGTAGAGGGTGTTGGTTCATCACTAGTTGGGGCTGGTAGGATGTCACCCTGAGCAATGAGCTTAAACATTTTTAGGACAAGGGCTGTTTCTACCCCTGAGAACCCAACAGTTGGCTTTTTCAATATCTTGAAAATGCCGGGCCTCATATGTGCAAGTTTAAGAACATTACCTGTTCCCCTCAATCGTGGTCCCAATTCACAGTTGAGAATGGTTAGACAAACCAGGGGAACATGTAATATTCTAAGGAATCCAAATTCGCAAGTAAATTTGTAAATACAAACTGAGAGTACCTGAATTTGACCCCTTAAACCATCCCATGGATAATGAAGGAGAGGTCTTCTAGAATCTGGTCCCATCCTCCATGTTTGTTGGATAAGCTGTGGATGACTACATGGAGGAGGTATTTCCATTGGAATGAGACCTTCCCCTTCCTGAAGGTCTTGACTGAGAAGTCACCTTCATATCCCATCTGCTCAAAGGATTGGTTGACATCAGTTTTTGGGAAAGACAGTTCACATGCTTCATCGTCCAGCTGAAGATGGGTGTTGATGATGGCTGGAGTGATGAAAACCATCCTCCCCTGCACTGTGGCAGACAGTGCCTTTTCCCCGTCCATGGTGACCTCTTGACAGGTCCGCCAGAACTCAAGCAACTGATCCTCATAGAGAGGAGGATCGATTGTAAGGGAGGTGAAGTAGTGAGACAAAGAAAGATACCTACACATGTCTGAGAAGCTTGGATCCTTCTTAGAGTTTAACAGGGCAACTTGATTGTGTTGCCTGTATAGGTGCATGGTGAAATCAGGGTCAATACGACGATCAAGATTGGCCATTTAAAGAAGCTTTGTAGTGAAGGAAAGAAGAAGAAGAAGATGAAATTTGGGGGTAATTTTAGGTTAAGGAGCAATGAGAGAAGTGAGATGAAATAGAACCGTTTGGAAAGATATACTCTGGATTTGAGACAAAGTTATGACAAAAAGATAAACTTTGAAATCCGCAAATGGGTCCTACTTCTAAAAAAGGCGCCCAAAAATTTAGTTTTCTTGGAAGTAGAAAAAGCTTTCGAAGGCAATTTTGGTTTCGGAAGCTTTGCAATCAAAGCTTCCGAAAGGAATTTTGCTTCGGAAGATATTTCAAAGAGTTTTGAAAATTTTGGCTTCGGAAGAAATAAATGAGTCTTCCGAGACAAAATTGCTTTCGGAAGAAATTTGTTCCTAAAATGCATTTAAGTACTTATACCAAAATTTAAGCTTCGAAAGATACTTCAAGAATTTCTTCCGAAGGTAAATCTCAGATAAGCTGTTTAAACGATTTAGACATAAATTTCTTCCGAAGGCAACTTTTGCTTCTTCCGAAGGTAAATTTTCATCATTCTAAGAGATATTGATTAAGTTATTAAGAAAAATCTACTCAAAGTTAATCATCCCAATAGCTGATACAAGATATTTAAATCTCTGTTCATCAAACGCTTTTGTGAATAGATCGGCATATTGTTCATTTGTGTTAACTTTGATTAGTTTTATTAATCTCTTTTCAAAATTATCCCTAATCAGATGATACCTGATGTTGATGTGTTTGGACCTTGAGTGCTGCACAGGATTCTCTATAATAGAGATGGCACTGTTGTTGTCTATGTGGATGGGAGTCTCTTTGAAATTGAACCCATAGTCTAGCATCTGATTCTGAATCCAAAGCACTTGAGCACAGCAGCTGGCAGCAGCGATGTATTCAGCTTCAGCAGTTGATACAGACACACAGGATTGCTTCTTGCATTGCAAGAGACTATCCTTCCACCCAGGAACTGACACCCCCCAGATGTGGACTTTGCAATCATGTTGCAGCCACCATAATCACTATCTGTATAAGCATACAGATTGAAGTCTGAATTCTTTGGATACCAAAGGCCTAGATTTGGAGCACCTTTGAGATATCTAAGGATCCTTTTGACAGTGATTAGGAGTGACATCTTGGGGTTGGCGTGATATCTTGCACATATGCATGTGGCAAACATGATATCAGGCCTGCTAGCAGTAAGATACATAAGTGACCCAATCATAGCCCTGTAGAGATGTTCATCAACACACTCCCCTCAAGATCAGGACCAAGGGAGTGGTTTCTGGCTATGGGTGTCTTTGCAACCTTACAGTCAGTCATCTTGAATCTTGTAAGTATGTCCTGTACATACTTTGACTGACTGATGAAGATGCCATCTTCAACCTGCTTCACTTGAATTCCTAGAAAGAAATTGAGTTCCCCCATGACACTCATTTCAAATCTATTCTTCATCAGCATCTCAAAGTCTTTGCAGAGCTTTGGATTAGTTGAACCAAAGATGATGTCATCCATATATATCTGAACTAGCAATGTGTCATTTCCTATTTCTTTAATGAAGAGAGTCCCATCCATAGTACCTCTTTTGTATCCATGTTGACAGAGGTATGTTGATAGTGTCTCATACCACTTTCTTGGAGCCTGATGCAGTCCATAAAGGGCTTTATCAAGCTTGCAGACATAATCAGGATGATCTGGGTCTGCAAAGCCAGGTGGTTTTTTAATATAAACTTCTTTATTAATCACCCCATAGAGAAAAGCACACTTCACATCAAGCTGGTAGACCTTGAAATCCTTAGATGCAACATAAGCTAGAAATATTCTTACAGCTTCAAGTCTTGCAACTGGAGCAAAGATATCAGTGTAATCAATTCCTTCTTCTTGAGTGTATCCTTGGATAACCAGTCTAGCCTTGTTCTTGATGATGATCCCTCTATCATCTTTCTTGTTCCTGAATACCCATTTGGTTCCTTTGACACTCTTCCCTTGAGGAAGAGGACATAAGTTCCAAACCTTCTGTCTTCTAATTTGAAGCAGCTCATCTTGCATTGCTTCAATCCAGCTTCCATCCATTAAAGCCTCATCAACCTTCTTTGGCTCTATCTGGGATAAGAAACAAGAATGTAGACAAACATGGCTGTCATGAGCTTGTCCTCTTGTTCTTACCCCTGAGTCAACATTTCCAATGATGTTTGTGGAGGGTTGTGACTTGAGGATCCGAAGTTAAGGGATCACAGCAAGTTGGTTAGACAGATCTAAATTTGAGAAATTCTGATCTGGCAATGAGGTATCTCCCACCACATCAGCACACTTATCAAGAGAGACTTGATCCAATGAGTGTGTGACATCATTCATGTTGTCTTTAATGGAGTGGTTTTCAACATCAAGAAATTCTTGATTACTGTCACCACCTCCAATTCCTCCTCCTACATCTGAAGCTCCTTCTCCTGAATTCTGAGCCTTTGAGCTGGAATTTGAAGGCAATTCATTTGAATCAGTAGTATTTGTCATGCTAGTGCTGATGGGAGCTTCAATTGTAGGGTTAGTCACCATTGGAGCTAAAGTAGTCTTCTTGTTTGGTCTTCTCAGCTCAAATCTTGGATCAGGATCTTCTGTTGACCTGTTATCTGTAGATCCTGAAACATTCTCACAAGATTTGTTAAAACAGTTGGTAACTAAGTCAAGATCAAACAGCCAATCCAGACCAGAACCTTTTACACAGGGTGTGTGTTCATTGAAAGTCACATTGGCTAACTCCTCAATGATTCTAGTTCTGAGATTGTATACTCTATAAGCCTTAGCTTGAGAAGAGTACCCAACAAAGTGTCCATCATCTAATTTCTCAGCAAACTTGGCTATTTGATCTTTGGTATTCAAAATGATGCAAGGACATCCAAATGTTCTGAGAAAACCAATGAATGGTCTCCTTTTGTGCCACAGTTCATAAGGAGTCTTACCATGTGTCTTAACTACCAAAATTCTGTTATGCACATAGCAGGCTGTGTTGACAGCCTCTGCCCAGAAGGTGATGGGTAGTTTAGAGTCAGACAACATGGTTCTTGTAGCATTAATAAGTGTCCTGTTTCTCCTCTCAGCAACACCATTTTGCTGAGGAGTCCTGGGAGCACTGTATTGTCTTGAAATACCCTTTTCATCACAAAATTATCAAGGATTTGGTTTTTGAATTCGGTTCCTTGATCACATATTATGATTTTGACCTTGTGATCAGATTGATTCTCAATTTTCAGAATGAAATTCTTTAAGATTTCAGGAGTTTCATCCTTAGTTCTAAGGAAAAACACCCAAGTGAATCTTGTGAAGTCATCTGTGATCACCAAACAGTATGAGGTCCTTCCTAAACTCATTACACTAGTGGGGCCAAACAGATCCATATGTAACAAGTGTAGGGGAGTAGTGATAGAGTTCATTTCCTTTGGCTTGTGAGACACTTTGTGTTGCTTCCCCTTCAGGCATGCAACACAGTGGTCATCACTTGTAAACTCTTTCTTTGGCATTCCAGTTACCAAATCATTCTTAATTAGTTTATTCATGTTCTTAAAGTTTACATGGCACATTCTTTTATGCCAAAGGAAAGACTCATCACTATTTGCTTTATATAGAAAGCAAGAAATTTCTCCAGAGGGAGATGTTTCCTACAAGTCCATCTTATACATGTTTCCTTTCCTGGGGGCTCTGAGCAAAATATGCTCTTAAGGAATGTCAACCCCGGGCTTGAGAACAGTGCACTCATGCTCAGTAAAGAGCATGTGATGTTTTTGGTCACAAAATTAGGACACACTCAAAAGATTGTATCCAAGCTCCTTGACAAAGTTTACCTTCTCAATGCTGAGCTTACCATTTGAGACCATGCCCCTACCAGTAATGTAACCTCCTGCATCTCCTGCAAAAGCAACTGGTCCTCCATCAATTCTTTCAAAGTTTTGAAGTAGGGACTCATTGCCTGTCATGTGCCTGGAGCAGCCACTATCAATGATCCACACATTTCTGTTTGCCTTTGGCTGTCCCTGCACAAAAGAGATGATTTAGTTACATTTGGAAACCCAAGCCTCATTGGTTTTGGGCTTATAAAGTTTAGATGAAGGCAATGAAATAGTAAGTGATCCTATGTTCAGGCTTTGAGGATCATTTGCTGTTACTGAAGAGGAGCTTTCAGTCTCAAGGTCTTCCTTCATCTTCCACACCACCTTTGGAAGATTGGGCTTGACCTTCACTACTTCGAAAGCTTTTGTAGCTTTGGAAGTTTTGGAGACGGATCCCTCGGAAGATCTTGCTTTCACTGCAACAAGCTTTAGTGCTTCGGAAGCATTCCTTTCTTCCGAGACCAACTTTTCTTCCGAAGGCAATTTCCTACTTGCCTTCTTCTTCATTTTGGAGCTTCCGAAGGAAACAGATTTTTCTTCCGAAGCTGTTTGTTTTTTCTTCTTCTCAGAAGTTTTCTTCTTGATCATATGGATAGTACTCTTGGGATTGTATTGACAATCCTTAGCCAGATGTGAAGTACTACCACACATAACACAATCCAATTCTTTCCTTTTGAGAGTCTTCTTTCCCAAAGAAGACTGAGCTTGAACACTTTCCTCTTCTTTCTCCACCTTTTCAGATGATGTAGCAGGCTTCTTAGGGTGAAGCTTGCTATTTGAAATGGATGGTTCAGGCTGTGTAGCAGTGACACACAACTGATCAGTCTTCTTTTTGTTGCTGGAATGAGTTGAAGCTGAAGTAGAACTCTTGGTACTAGAATTCTTGACAGGATCTTCAGCTTTCATCACCATGAACCCTGCAGAGATAAATACTTGTTTCTGTTTTGGATCAAAGGTGGTCTTGATCTCTTGAGCTTTTTTGGATCTTCTCTTTGCTCTTCTGATCAAGTTCTTTCTCTTGGTTTTGCTCAAACCAGCTTCTTTTTCCTCCTTAGGAGCATGGTGACCCTTTTTGGATTGACTCTCTTCACTCATCTCAGAGTCAGCCCTCACCATCTCCTCTTCATCCTCTTCATCACTGGGGTCTATGGATGGCAGCTCATCTTGACCAGTTCCACACCTAGGAGATCTGTCTGATAGTAGAGTGTGTGGAGGAGCTATCTCACTAGATCCCAGTCCCTGCTAATTCTAATAACACACTTTTGCATGCAGAGATGAGGATATCATGTTCTTGAAGGTCTCTTCTTCAAGAATACATTTTTCTGCCCTGGCTTTGATGATCACTAGCTCAGCCTGGCATTTAGTCAACTTGGTAATAAGATCCTTAATTTGAGTCCTGTAGTTTGTTTACTCATGTTTAAGAGTTGAAACTGTTTTCTCTAGATCTTCTATGTTAAGTTTGTAGTCATTTTCAGCTCTTTTGAAATCAGCTTTTAAAATATTTAAAGACTCAATATCAGATCTCATTTCCAAGTTGTAGGACCTGTATCTATTTACTTTAGCAATACATTTAGGAGAGCAAAGATGTTCAAGTACCTTGGCTTATCATGATCAGCCATGAGTGCTTGGTTTGGAGATGCATCTTCAGCTTGAAAGCTCCAGTCAAAGCCTCCTTCTTTAACAGCAACTGCAGCTTGCTGTCTTGGCTTCTCATTCTGGTTCCCTCATTCAGTGTAGTTTCGCCTGGATGAAGCTTGGCCACTATTTGACTTAGGTGCCTTGCAATCTCTAGCAAAGTGTCCCATCTGGTTACAGTTGTAACACTTGACTTTGCTCTTGTCCAGCCCAAACTTGCCACTGGCAGCATTGCTAGGAAACCTTCTTCCAGTCCTCTTGTAGAACTTCAGGGCTCTGTGAGTGAGAAGAGCCATTTGCTGGACTATCTCCATGTACTCCAGATCATCTGGATGGATATAGTCCAGGTCTTCAAGAGTGAAAAGAAAGTTGCCTGTACTTTCATCAGTGGAGACAAAAGCTTGAGAAGAACTTGTCTCTTGGAAGGGACTTCCTTGGATGTATCTCTCTCTGGGTGTCTCTGGGAAGGTGATGAAAGGACCCTTTTGTGAGGTCTCAGGGTAGCAAATGAGATGATGCTGTGGTTCTCTACTATCCCTTTCAACCACATGAAGGGCTGAACTCTGGTGAGTGTTGGAGCTACCGGATGAATTTTGTATATTCATCTCCATCTGGTATCCACTGAGTATCCCATACAACTCAGTGAGAGTAAGGGTCTTGAGATTTTCAGTCCTCTTAATGACCACACAGTAGTATGTCCATTGTCTTGGAAGAGAGGACATGAACTTCCTTACAATATCCCTGTTCTCAATAGTTACCCCAACATCAGCCAGAGTATCCATAATTTCAACATACCTAAAGTATTGTTGAGTCATGGTTTCACCTGTCTTAAAGGTGAAATTTTCAAACTGCTGCTTCAGGAGATCCTTCTTGTTCTTATTGGCTTCATTTGAACCCTCATACATCAGTTTCAGTGCATCCCATAGCTGTTTAGCGGTCTTGCACTTCTTGAAACCTCTGTAGATGGAGTTTGGAAGAGCAGTTTGGAGGGCTGTCATGGCTTTCTGATCAATGTCAATTCTTTTCCAGTCTTCATCAAAAAAGTCAGCCCTCTCCTTTGGTATCATGCCACCACCAGCAGCAGCTGAAGAGGTGTATGGTACACGAGGTCCATTGACAACAGACTCCCACATCCTGGAATCTTAAAACTTGATAAAGCCTTCCATTCTTTGACACCAAGTGTCAAAATCCTCAGGAGTGATCTGTGGGGACTTTGTCATAGTTCCAGTTTCCATATCAGCTTTGGAGATAGCTGCCATTTGAAGAGTTAAGTGATGTGTGTAACTAAGAGGATTTGAAGATGGTGAGATCTTACAATCAAGAGCCTGGAATGCTCTGATACCAAATGCAGGACCGTTAAAGGGTACTTAAGCTACACTTAGGAGGATCTTAAGATCACTTAACAATTCAAATAGGGAACTGTGAACTTTTACAGTAGATACAAGACAAACACAAGTAAAAGCAAGAGCAAGAACACAAGATAAAATTTTCAAGGAAGTTGTATTTTGCTTCTCTAGTTCTATTACAAGTGTTGTACAAGTATATTTTTGAATACAAGAACCGGAGACTACTTATACTACATCCTACAATCATCAATATGCAAAAAGACAGTTAGAAGTGACTAATCTAGACAACAAGATCAGCCTAAAGTCAAAAGGCAGATTGCCTTTTGACTAGTGACTATGACAAGCCATAGCTCACTAACTTTCCTGTTACAAAAAGCCAAGAAGGAACAAAAACAGAAACTTACAGGCGAAGACCTTATCTACTTTAACATAAAGTATGAAAGTTTCACCAACTAGTGATAGCAAGTGAACTACCAGAGCATGCAGCGGAAAGTAGGTTGCTTTATGATAAAGTTGATGGAAAAGGTATATTTTCTCTCTCTTCAGAAGAAAATCAGTCTTGTCTTTAAACAACTTCGGAAGAGTTTGTCTTGAGAGCTTCGAAAGACTTCATCTTTTACTTTCGGAAGAGTTGAGATTTTGGCTTTTGAATACTTTTCACTTAGAATATTTTCCAAGTTCAGTGTAAAGCTTCCGCAGCAGTTTCTATTGAACTTTGGCTTCGGAAGATTTTACACTTAGCATTTTTTCTTGAGTGTGTAAAACTTTCGAAGCTAGTTCACCTTTTTTTCGAAGTGCATGTTGGATGACTTGGTTGTTTTGGTATCTTTTGGTTGCATCAGCCTCTTAACTTCAGAGGTTCCTACACGAACCCCTATCAGTACACATTTATAAGTGGTAGTTAACCATTGATAGTTGACCCACACTGCTAGGCCCGAAGCCTGCTCATGAATACAGGTCCTATTTATTTATTAGTCAATCACAAGGAATAGACCCCAGATGTGCATCTTTTGGACTGAAACAGCCACACATCAGTTGAGCAAACGACACCCAGGGTCGTGAAGCTCCATTTGTTTTGCTTGCAAGGCTTTTCATAAGGGCTCGGGGGTAACATTCATTAAGTTTCATTGTCTTTCTTTTATTTCTTTGTGACCACTTGTTTAAGAATAATACTTTTAAGGTATCCGATCATTAAAATCACATAACATAAAATATTCAAAATTATAACAGTAGCCCATAAGCAAATAAAGCATTAGAAACATTAAACAAACATAATCTCCCATTAAAACATAAGTACCAGTCACTTAATTTCTATTCCCAAAATTTTAGAATAAACCGAAGTGTTCACAGCGTATGAATAAGGTATACAGCGGATGACTTAAGTACTAAGTGTCCACAGCGGACAGCCAAAGTCCACAGCGGACAGCCAAAGTCCACAGTTGATGACTAAAGTCCACAGCGCATGAATAATACACTTAAGTGTCCACAGCGGACAGTCAATGTCCACAGGGGATAACTAAGGAATACTAAGGCATTACAACAGATGACTAAGTTTCACAGCATATGAGTTAAGCACTTAAGTGTCCACAACGGACGTGCATGAATACCTTAAGTGTCCACAGCGGACAAACAAAGTCCATAGCGGTCGACATGAATACCTTAACTGTCCACAGCGGACAAACAAAGTCCACAGCGGATGGCATGAATAATCCTCCTAAGTGTCCACAGCAGACATTCTAACAATGTTCAAGTGTCCACAGCGGACAGTTAGTGTCCACTGCGGACAACATGAATAATCTTCCTAAGTGTCCACAACGGACATCGAAGCCCACAACGGATAATTGCATTAACACTTATGTCCTGCTTATGTGAATTCTAGTCTCAAACAACATCTTAAAACATAAACTTAGCTTAGATCTACAAGAATCACACTTAAAATCATCATGAACATCAGTTATCAACACTGAAATCTTTAAAAACACCCATATTTTCGTAAAAAGTCATCTTCGCCATGGAAAAATTTAGTTTAACAAGAAACATAGTTTTAATACACATATCACCCCCAAAAATTAGAAAACATGTAAAAATGGGGATCTAGAACTCACCTTCACCAGCTTTCGAGTGAACCACAACAAACCCAAGAGCAACCTGGAGTTCTAGCGCCTAAACACACGAAAACATGCAACTAAACACATAGAAATCGGTCCAGAAGCTTAAACCCGACTAAAACCAAGAAGAAAACACCTTAAAATCTTACCTTATGAAGATTTTTTCCACTTTCTCACTCTAGAACTGGTGGGAGCTTCTTTCTCCCTCTCTAGCCAAGAGTTTTTGAGTGGGAAAAGGAAGTATGGGCGGCCATATTTCTTTTTAAACCACATTATGGGCCGGTTTGGCCCTTGCACACTTTTAACCCTTGCTTTTTGAAATAATAACTCGTTTGCTCCCTTTTCTTTTCTTTTCTTTTCTTTTTTCTGAAATTTTCGGGCTTTACAAGTCTACCCCCCTTATATAGGTTTCGTCCCTGAAACCTATCAATCCTCGAACAACTGCGGATAATGCTGTCTCATCTCTTCCTCGGCCTACCATGTAGACTCGGTCCCCTTCCTATGTCTCCACTGTACTCGCACAAGTGAAACCACTTTATTCCTTAACCTTTTCTCCTTTCTATCAATGATGGCCACCGGTTGCTCCACATAATTAAACCGTTCGTCCACTTCGATATCCTCAATTGGCACGATCATATCTTCATCGGCTAAGCACTTTCTCAGATGAGATACATGGAATGTAGGATAAATTCCACTCAACTCATTGGGTAGTTTTAACTTGAAATCTACCTCTCCTATTCGAGTAATGATTTGTAAAGGCCCTCTATACCTAGGGATTTAGCTTTCCTCGCTTTCTAAACCGGATGATCCCTTTCCAAGACGAGACCTTCAACATAACTCTATCACCCACCTTATTCGATTGGTCTACGTCTCCTGTCGGCATACGACTTCTGTCTATCCTTTGCTGCTTTCATTAAGACCTTGATCTTATCCAACTTTTCGGTCGTAGCCTCGATCACTTCAATGCTCCCCAATTCCTTCTGGCCGATATCGCCCCAACACACGGGTGTCCTACACTTTCTATCGTATAGCATCTCATAAGAAGGCAGGCCAATGCGGGTATGATAACTGTTGTTGTATGAGAACTTGGCTAACGGTAAGTGTTCGTCCCAACTTCCACCAAAATCAATGATAAATGCCGGGAGCATGTCCTCTAACATCTGAATCGTCCTCTCCGACTGACCATCTGTCTTAGGATGGTAAGCCGTGCTAATGTGTAACCTCGTTCCCATCGCATCATGGAATTTCTTCCAGAACTTGGATGTGAACCGAGTGTCCCTATCAGAAACAATGGACACCGGCACGCCATGACGAGTTACAATCTCCTTGATGAACAGTTCTGCCAACCTATCTGACGAGTAAGTCTCTCGGATTGGCAAGAAGTGAGCACTCTTCGTCAAGCGGTCTACAATCACCCAAATTGTATCACATCCTCTCGTCGTGCTAGGTAATTTCGTGATGAAGTCCATGGTGATGTGTTCCCACTTTCATTCGAGTATATCCAAGGGTTGGATCTTCTTGTATGGTTTCTGATGCTCTGCCTTCACTTGTAAATAGGTCAGGCACTTACCCACCTACTCCTCCACGTCCTGCTTCATCCCTGGCCACCAATAATCCTTCTTCAGGTCATGATACATCTTTGTAACACCAGGATGGATGGAATACCGTGTTTTGTGAGCTTCATCCATAATCCTTTCCCCTAGATCCCTATAACGAGGAATCCACATTCGCCCGGATCGGGTTCTAACACCAAGGTTGTTCTCCCGTAAATCGGCGACTAGACCTTTCATCCTTTCGAAGTTAATCTGATCTTCTTTCACTGCTTCATCCTGAATTTCTTTGACCTGCTTCATCATATCGGAGGTCATAACCAACTGACAAGCCTTCACCCGAATCGGCTCAGGTCTCTCCTTTCGGCTAAGGACATCTGCCACCACGTTGGCCTTGCCCAGATGGTAATGGATCTCACAATCATAATCCTTGATAAGCTCCGACCATCTCCTTTGCCTCATGTTCAAACCCTTTTGCTTGAAGAAGTACTTCAAGCTTTTGTGATCAGTGAAGATAGTTCACTTCGTCCCGTACAAGTAGTGCCTCCAAATCTTCAATGTAAAGATCACAGCCGCCAACTCCAAATCATGAGTAGGGTAGTTAGCCTTATGGATCTTCAACTGTCGGGACGCATAGGCTATAACTTTCCCTCATTGCATCAGCATGCAACCCAATCCTGAATAAGAAGCATCTGATTAGACCACCAAGTCTTTGATCCCTTCGGGCAACGTAAAGATAGGAGCTTGAGTCAATCTCATCTTTAGCTCTTCGAAAGCTTTCTATAGCTCTAGACCCATATAAATTTCACATCCTTACGGGTCAACTTAGTCAACGGTGAAGCTATCTTGGAGAAGTCTTGAATGAACCTTCTGTAGTAGCCCGCTAAACCCAAAAAACTACGAATTTAGATGGCGTCTTTGGATACTTCCATTGCATCACCGCTTCAACTTTCGCCGGGTTCACCATGATCCCTTCAGGATTAACCACATGACCCAGAAACTAAACTACGCGTAACCAGAACGCACACTTGGAGAACTTGGCGTACAACTTCTCCCTTCTAAGTGTCTCCAACACCTCCTGAATATGATCGGCATACTCTTCTTCGCTCTTCGATTAAATCAGGATATCATCGATAAACACAATCACTAATTTATCTAGCATAGGCCAACACACCCGATTCATCAGATCCATAAAAGCAACTGGCGCGTTGGTTAAACCAAAAGACATAACGAGAAAATCATAGTGTCCATAACGTATATGAAAAGCTGTTTTAGGAATATCCTGCTCCAGGTATCAGATCGATCTGGAACTCGATCTCGTGATTAGGTGGCACACCTGATAGATCTTCCGGGAATATGTCTAGGAAGTCACACACGACTGGTACATCCGACAATCGTGGTACTAATGCATCCAGATCCTTCACAAAAGCCAGATAGGCACCACATCCACGCCTCATACACTTCTCTACCACAACCATCTTTCGATACCGTACTGACTTTATCGCCATAAATTGTCACCAAACTCCCATCAGGCACGGTCAATCGAATCATCTTCTTACGACACACGATGTTTGCCTCATAGGCTGCTAGCCAATCCAACCCTAGGACTACATCGAATCCACCTAAGGGCATCACGAATAACCTAGCAGAGAACCTATGGCCTTCTAACTCTATGTCATAATCTTCTACCATATCAAAAATCCTGGTACACTTACCAATGACAGTTTCTACATCAAAGGGCTTATCAATCTTTCTATTCCTAACGGGCAACTTATCATAAAAGGTAGCAGAAATAAAACTCCTACTAGCAACAGAGTCAAAAAGCACAGAGGCACAAGTTTGGTTTACCAGAGTCAAAAAGCACAGAGGCACAAGTTTGGTTTACTAGGAATGTACCTGACATAACCTTCGGGTCCACCCTAGCCTCCTTTCGGGTCATAGTGAATGCCATGGCTTTAGCCCTCTGCCTTTCCTTCTTCTTCTCGATCCCCTGCCTCGCCCTGGAGTTCTCAGCCCGCGACTTCTTGCAGTCCCTGCTCATGTGCCCCATCTCGCCACAGTTGTAACACCTCACCATGCGACAATCTCTTGCCATATGGCCCTCCTTCCCACATTTGAAGCAAATGTTCGATCCCCACCTACATTCTCCCGCATGGTCTCTCCCACACTTGCTGCACACCTTCACCCCTACATCGGTCACAACCACCTTACGACCCTCTGCCTTCTCCTTTTGCTCTTGGGGGTGAAACCATCACTGCCAAAATGTTTTCCACTCCAGTTCTTCCCTCTCCTTTCATCTTCCCTTACGGCCCTAATGACCCTAGTCACTACAGATGGCAGAATCGTGTGCATGACTTGATGGACCCCCTTAACCATAGCCTCCTTCACTAAGGCCTTCAGATCAGCGCTCTCATCCCCACCTTCATGGTGATGAAGCTTGGGCTCTTCTGGTACCGTTTGCCCTGTCCTTGTGGCATGCGGCCCAACACCACGTCCATCACGACCTCCACCACGTGAAGCCTTCGAAGACCTACCACTAGCCATCTCTAAGCGCTATAAGATTCAAACACCAACACGGTCATTCAAGGTTGTAGCTCAGATTATGTCAAGTATAGTAAGTCCCTAATTACAGTGGCCAGTTGTGATTAGCCACTTACTTTACTCTTTATTCTCCAAGCATTTCCTATCCTGACTACATCAGTATCCAAATCTACTAAGGGCACATAAATCACATAACATGCGCACATAATACCGGTTAACTTTAAGAAAATTACCTGATGGCACGTAGCTACTTGGGCTGACATCCCTCCATTTGGTCCCATTTTCAGTTTCAGTTTAGGTTTTGAAAATAATTTACTCAATTCTCTTAAACTTTGGCTTTGATACCAACTTGTAAGGCCCCGTTTCCTGGAAACCCCACACCTGGTCATTCATATCACTTTACATATTTAAAATACATAGAAGTAAGAAATCATGGCAATGGAATAGTTAAACAAAACCATTTCATGCATTAATAATAAATTTTGCCAAGAAATATATCATTGTTACAAGTTTCAAAAGAACATTTAGTTGTATTACAAGACAAGAATATTATTTTTGCATAACATGGATGCCAGTCTTATTTGCCAAGTAGCTTCAAACTCATGCCATCCCCAGCAACATCATTACCTGCCAACTGATATGCATATAAAAAAAAGTCAACGTTGCTGAGTGAGTTCTAGTTTTGATAATATAGAAACTATACATTTTGTTAGCTTCACTTGGTGTTCAGTCATCATTATACATAATTGTTCATTAAGAGATTCATTATCTTTCTTTCTTTCATTATCATTCTCTTTCATTAACTTAGGATTACACAAATCAAGAGCCTATATTGTTGGTTGGCAATGAATGCTGAACCCCTGTCAGTACACATTTATAAGTGGTAGCTAACCCCTGACAGTTGACCCACACTGCTAGGCATGAAGCCTGCTCATGAATACAGGTCCCATTTATTTATTGCTCAATCACAAGGATTAGACCCCAGATGTATATCCTTTGGACTGAAACAAGCCACATCAGTTGAGCAAATGACACCCAGGGTCGTGAACCTCCATTTGTTTTGCTTGCAAGGCTTTTCATAAGGGCCCGAGGGTAACATGCATTAAGTTCCACTGTCTTTCTTTTATTTCTTTGTGACCACTTGTTTATGAATAATACTTTTAAGGTATCCGGTCATTAAAATCACATAACATGAAATATTCATAATCACAACAGTAGCCCATAAGCAAATAAAGCATTAGAAACATTAAACAAACATAATCTCTCATTAAAACATAAGTACCAGTCACTTAATTCTATTCCCAAAATTTCAGAATAAACCTAAGTGTTCACAGCATATGAATAAGGTATACAGCGGATGACTTAAGTACTAAGTGTCCACAACGGACAGCCAAAGTCCACAGCGGATGACTAAAGTCCACAGTGCATGAATAAAACACTTAAGTGTCCACAGCGGACAGTCAATGTCCACAGCGGATAACTAAGGAATACTAAGGCATTACAGCAGATGACAAAGTTTCATAGTGGATGAGTTAAGCACTTAAGTGTCCACAGCGGACGTGCATGAATACCGTAAGTGTCCACAGTGGACAAACAAAGTCCACAGCGGATGGCATGAATACCTTAAGTGTCCACAGTAGACAAACAAAGTCCATAACGAACGACATGAATAGTCCTCCTAAATGTCCACAGCAGACATTCTAACAATGTTTAAGTGTCCACAACGGACAGTTAGTGTCCACAGTGGACAACATGAATAATCTTCCTAAGTGTCCACAGCGGACATCCAAGCCCACAGCGGACAATTGCATTAACACTTATGTCCTGCCTATGTGAATTCTAGTCTCATACAATATCTTAAAATGTAAACTTAGCTTAGATCTACAAGAAGCATACTTAGATCATCATGAACATCCGTTATCAACACTGAAATCTTTAAAAACACCCATATTTTAGTAAAAAGTCATTTTCATCATGGTAAAACTTAGTTTGACACGAAACATAGTTTTAATACACATATCAGCCCTAAAAAGTAGAAAACATGTAAAAGAGGGGATCTAGAACTCACCTTTACCAGCTTTCGAGTGAACCACAACAAACCCAAGAGCAACGAGAGTTCTAGCACCTAAACACACGAAAACAAGGAACTAAACACATAGAAATTGGTCCAGAAGCTTAAACCCAACTGAAACTAAGAAGAAAACACCTTAAAATCTTACCTTTTGAAGATTTCTTCCATTTCCTCACTCTAGAACTGGTGGGAGCTTCTTTCTCCCTCTCTAGCCGAGAGTTTATGCGTGGGGTAAGGAAGTATGGGCGGCCATATTTCTTTTTAAACCCTATTATGGCTGGTTTGGCCCTTGCACACTTTTAACCCTTGCTTTTTGAAATAATAACTCGTTTGCTTCCTTCACTTTTCTTTTATTTTCTTTTTTCTGAAATTTCCGAGTGTTACAAGGTTGGTCTTAATCACCTTGTCTTTCTTTTTCCTTCTCAGTTTGGTCCTTCCTCTTCATATATTCAAAAGAAGGTTCAGGACCTTGTTATGGGTCAGAAGATGAAGCTGGCTGTGGATTAGCAGTAGATCTTAGTTCTCTTGTCTATTTGGGTTGAATTGACCTCAGCTTCAGGTGTAGCTTGACTTGGAGGAGAATGCGAGTCTTGAAGCTCACCCTTTTGATCTTCTGCTTGATCTCTCTGATGTGCTCATCCATTGTGGATAGAGATATAGGACCAAATCTCCTACCAGAGAACTTATACAGCTTTAAGATGCTTACCATCTTTTGTCTGTCATCTGACTTCTTCTTGTTGGCTTTGATAGTGGCCCTTGATTTTTTATTTTCCTCCGTCATCTTTCTCTTAGCAGCTTTTCTTTCTTTAAGAACTCTTGTTATAGTTGCTAAGGTACTCAAACTATATATAATCATAAGATAGAAGGACTAAAGCTTTTGTCTTGTAGAAACCTATGGCACTCAAGTAGGTGATCATGTTCTATCTATCCTTTTCTTTGTCTACTAGAGTTTCTTTCTCTATAACCACAATTTCCACCTCAGGCAGCTCTTGAACTAGGGAGAGGATAGGAGCTTGATATAATTTTCTTTTCTTTCTTTCTTCTTTGTTTTTGAGAAATGAAGCTGCATCCTCAGCCTCCTTCCTCTCTCTAGACACTTCTGTGTTTGCCAGTTCATTCAATACATCTAAGGGAAGAGAGATTAGATCATCAAAATTGTAATTCCTAGTTCCTAGGTAGTTAAATATGGCTGCCCTTAACTTATCTTCTTGAGTGATTGGCCTTTGAGCAACCCTGATTGTAGCCTGCATGAATCTAGGATTCTCTCTTTGTCTTTCTTCCTTTTCTTTTCTCTTCCTCTCCCTTTTCTCCTCCTCAATCTCCTCTGCAGATAGAACCTTCTTTTCCTTGTCAACCACTGGACCATATGACTTAGGGAGGGGAGAGTTTTGGCCTTTTTGCACTTGTTCTTCACTGGAGCTCTAGCTAGGGAGAGGCTGTGAGACACCTTCACTAACTGGTGTCTCACTGAGAGTGGTTGGTTCTGAAGGAGTAGGAATCTCAAGGTTCACAGAGTCCACAACTAGGCCTTCAACTAAGTCTTACCCTTCAAACCTAATCTTAGGGTCCAACTCAGTATCCAGTTGAGAAATTGTTTTCCCTGCTAGCCTTTTTCTGTAAATGCTTGTTCTTCTTTTGAACTCCTCAGACACTCGCATTTGAATCCCCTCTGCTAACCTGTCAGCATGTTTGTTTTGACTTGGTTGACAAGTGGCAGGATTGCTAGAGGGAAGCTTTTATAGAATCCTAGGTTGTAGATGTTGAAGATTTCTTATTGGTCCAGGTCTAGAAAGCACCAAGGCCTTTTTTTTCAATGTCATACCTCCATCCTTTGATTGGATTTGCAGCAGGGTTGGATTGAGTTCACATGGCCTTTGGTACAAAACCCTCCTCAAATAGGCTTTGTAAGATGGCATCCATATTAATGTGGGCCAGTGGAGTTTGTTAAGTCTGAACAATTACATGTGAGGGTGGTGTATCCTCAATGTCCATCCTCTAGGCAGTGCTCCCATGTTCTATGATTGTAGTAACTTTCTCCCCCTTTTTGGTAGTATCACCTACTTACAAAACTGAGCTGGAGGTTAGGTCCACTACATCCATAGGTTCTTGTGAGGTGACTAACCTTAGAAACAAGATATGTGCATGTAGCCATCAACTCTTGCACCTTTTGTTTCATGCTCCCCCAATCTTCATCAAAAGAATCATGGGGGATGAAAGTACATAACCAAAGTTATCCCTCTTACTACCAGATGTTTGTTCTTGGTCTCTGGATTTCCCCTGCTCTATGACAGCTTCATAAGAAGTGCCAAGAAGCTAGGTTGTCGTGGTTGAGGTCTGAATGATGTAATCACTTGTAGAAGTAAGAGCCTCTTCCATATGGACCTCTTGAACATGTTCAGAGAGGTATACCTCAGTAGCGGGTGGATGATGCAGGGTAGACATGGGAGTGTCAGGAGCACTCATCTCTTATTGAGTAGGGGAAGAGCAGAGAGATTCATGGTACTCATTGAATCCCATGTCTTCATTATCATATAATTCAAGTTAGGAATTGGTTGGTTGAGATCTAAAGGCTGAGGATGGTAGCTTTCCCCTTAAAGTTGATCATCTGAGAGTTGAGACTCAAGATGATGGCTTAAGGCTGGGGTTGTGAGCTCATCAGGCTGAGCATGAGGAGCCTCAACATTGATACTTGAAGAAATGGGATTGGTTTTCTCCTCATAAGAAGTGAGGGCTCTTATTTCCTCTTGCTCCTATATGGGTGTGTATATGGGGACCTGCTCAATCTGAATAGGCTGAGCAGGGGTTCGTTTGGATTTTCTAGTGTAGGTGAGGAGATTCGAGGCTGTGTAGGTGGTGGTGAAAAAGGTGTGAGTTCAACATTGGTTGGGGTTGAAAAGTCTTCACCTTAAGTAGGTTGCTCTAACATTTTAGGGACAAGGGTTGTTCTACCCCAGAAAAACCAATAGTGATTTTTTTATTATTTTAAAGATGTCGGGCTTCATCTGTCCCAGCTTTAGAATAGTACCTGTTCCCCTCAATTATATGCCCAGTTGATAGTTGATAGTTGAGAATGTGCTGGACATATCTAAGGAACATATAATATTTAAGGGAATTCAAGTTTGCAAGTAAATTTGTGTAAACAAATTGAGAGTACCTGAACTTGATTCGCTAGACCATTCCATGAACTATGTAGGATAGATCTTCTAGAACTTGGTCCTATCCTCTATGCTTGTTAGATAATGAGTGGATAACCATATGGAGGAGGTATGTCCATTATGAATATACCTTTCCCTTCTTGAAGGTTTGACTGTGTTGTTACCTTTATAGCCCATCTAATGGAATGATCCATTTACTTTCTCATTGGTGAAGGACAGCTCACCATCTTCATCATCCAGCTGAAGATGTTGGTTTATGGAGGCTGGAGTGATGAAAACTATCATCCCCTACACTGAAGCTGAGAGTGCCTTCTTACCGTCCATAATTACTTCCTGGCCAGTCCTCTAGAACTCCAAAAGTTGATCTATGTAGAGTGGAGGGTCAATGGTAGGGCAGTAAGGTAGGAGGAGTGTAAAAGATAGTTGCAAATCTCTAAAAAACTAGGGTCTTTTTCAGCATTTAAAAGAGCAACGTAGTTATGTTGCATGTGTAGATGCATGATGAAGGCTGCTTGCTGGTTTTGGGGTTCATGGTTTGCTATTTATGAAGCTTTGGGAGAGAGATTGGAAGAAGAACAAGGGTTTGTGGAAAAATTTAGGGCTTGAAAGATTTAGATGAAGAAGAAGAAGAGAGAGTGAGACCCATTGGAAAGGCTATTTATATGCTTGGATTTGAGACAAAGTTATTGCGAAAGATAAAATTTGAAATCCGGATGTAGGTACCACTTTTGAAAAAGTGTCAAAAAAGGTAGTTATCTTGAAAGTTTAAAATCTTCTTAAGGTAGTTTGTCTTAGGAAGTTTAAAGAAAGCTTCTGAAGCTAAATTGACTTTGGAAGATATTCCTTAGTTTGAGAAGAATTGCTTAGGAAGAAATGTACTTAGAGTATTTGATAGGCTCAAATGGATCGATCTGTGATGATATCGTAATGCAATGATGAATTCAAACACTAAGTAAACAAACACAATCAATTACATCAAAAATTCATAGATTTCATTGATAGCAAATGCTTAGGATACAAAGTGTAAGAGTGAGTTACAGTCGTTCAGATCTGTTCTAACTGTCACTTTTTTTACACAATACATAAACTATCCTATTTATACTATCAAAGAAAAACAAGGAACATATATTTACAAAATAAGTTCCTATACTATGACAAAACGCAAAAGATAAATGTTAATCTTCTAAGAGCTCTAACAATACTCCCCCTAAGATTAGCATTGTCTTCAGTCCAACATGAACTCTTTTGGTTCATCTTTGATCTTGAACACGGGCTTCTCTTTGTAGAGTTCCAACTGTCACAAAGCCTTCTTGATCGTAGACTTGAACTTCTTTCAAAGATTCTATGATCTGCTCAGCGTTCAAGTTCTCAGAAAGGACTGTAGTATATTTTGTTGAGCTTCCACCTTAATCTAACACATGAATAGGTGAATCAGTAACAGCTTTGATAACCTCGAGTGAAGACTCCTCGGCAATCACATTGTCTTGTGCTGTTGAAATAGGAGATTGTACAATAGGTGAACTACCTGGTACTACAGGCTCAAATACATCAAAATTTTGAAGTTCACACTCCATATGTTGTTGTACATTGATTTCATCATTATCTTTATTCACATCTATTGAATCATTGACATTATGAACATCTTCATTGACTATACCTATATATCACATGGATTAACAGGTAACAATCAATAATGAATGTATGGATGTATCGGGTGAGTGAACGAGTGTAACAGAGAGTTTGAGTTGGTGAAAAATGATGAAATCTAACAAGAGGCTAAGTGTAACAAGAGGCTAAGTGTAAAAATTCTTAGGCACATGAGCACTGTGAAGGCACATGAGGCTAAGTTTCACACTAAATCTTCAGACGCATGAGCACTATTCAGAAGCTTGGGCACTGTTCAGGCGCATGAGACTTGTTGAAACGCCTAACACGTAAACATCACCTTCAAACATCTAGCCACATTGGAAAGTCTAAAACTATTCAGGTGCATGAGCATAAGTTGATATGCCCAACACTTAACCATTTTCAGCAACATGATGTTGGTCCATTTGATCGAATTTCAGTACACTTGAGAGGTTGATTCGTTCAATATCAACAATAATAAAAAACAACAAACACTATGATGAAGAAGAATTCAAAAGTATTCAATATAAAGCAATTAATGAACCAATACAATAAAAGAACAAAGGCTCAATATATTTCTGTGAAAATTCAGCCTACAATAGACACTTGCAACAAGAGTAAACGATTAGGGTTTTGCAAGGATACCCAACAATGAACAAGATCAAAACTATATATAGTAATGATAGTTTCGCTGTCAGCGAAACTATTCTGCTAAAGTCACAGTTTCACCCGGCGAGACTAACAGTTTCGCCGGGTGAAACTAGCAGCTGACTATGAGCGAAACTTATGAGCGAAACTACAGTTTCGCTCATAGTTTCGCTATGACAGCAAAAATAAACTAATTAACCAACATACAAAAGTAAACTAACATTAAGCCTATTACAAAGAAATATAAACATAACCTAGTCTAAGGTGAGTCCAACCTATACATGATCTTCAATACTCCCCTAGGTTGGACCTCACCGTCTTTATCACTCTTGATTTGACTTCTTAGCTCCAGTCTCTCCTGCTGCCTTTGATATTTCTTCAGTAGCTCCTGCAGTAACATCCTCAACACGTGCACTTGCCTTAGAAAATTTCTTTGTTAAGTCCTGCACATCCATCCTCAGCTCATCTTCTGCTCTAAACTTCTCAACCAACTTCTTCACCTCAGCCCTCACTACCCTCACCTTGTTAGCAACAGACATGAACAATCCAGCTTCTTTTCTCGTTTCAGCTCCAGCTCCTACTTTTATATGATTCTCACACAGGACAAGTAGATCTTCATCACACAAGGCAAATATCTCCAGCGGGTCAAACAGCCTAAATTCTCTTCCATTCTTTAGTCTAATCACCGCTTCCCTAGTATTGTTATCATAAAACCATTTCTCAAAACTCTGAAACTGTTGGGGAAGGGGATCCGGCACTCTAACTCTACTCACAGACTTTGGGGGTTTCACCCTCAGCACAATCCTCCCTTTTCCAGTTTCCCAATCTTTGTCCTTCTTTGACCTCCTTCTCTCCGCCTTCATGAATCCGAATGCCTCAAAGTTGTCATTCATTCCATTCTTGATCTCCTCCTCCAGCATCCTGGCCCTCTCACTAAGATTAGCATCAAGCAATGGTAACACAACTAACCTTCTTAAGTCCCATTTAGACAAGGTCTTAAATGCCTTCCTCTTGTGCAGATATGTAATCCCTCCCCCTCTCCTCTTGATCATGAACATCTTGAGGTCGGGGTTGTATTTCTAGCTTATGATCTTCTTATCAGCTTCCTTTCTGCTCATCCCTGGCATATTTTGAAATAGAGGAGTTAGCTCCTCAGGCTCCTTCTCTCTCACAAACTATTCTTCTTTTGTCATCTCAAAAACATCTCCTTCATCCTTGCCCTTCCTGGCAACATAAGTCAATGGTCTCTCGTCGACCTCATAGTAGTCAGGTTCAGAATCATAGTCAATTAACCATTCTTCTTTTGTCATCTCAAAAAAAATATTTACCTTTTAAAAAACATATAAAATAAAATATTTAGAAAAAGAATTAAAGAATTTGCCCCACAAGACCTCACCAAACTTCACATATTTTTAACATAATAAAAGAAGAAAAAATAAGGATAGAGAGGAGCGAGAACCTAAGATCTTCTGGAGAGTCATAGTTCGGCGGAATTGCTAATATACTTGTCCTTTTAAGTCCATGCCTTCTTCTTTTCAACAAGTAAACCGCAGCTACAGTTATCATGTTTTGGTTCATTTAAAGAACACTTGAATGACTCAGTCCCCACAGACATTTGGCAAAGAAACTTATCCTGTCCTCATGATATATTGAACAAATGACACATCCTGTTTGACTATTTCCTTTTTAAAAGTAACAAAGATCCTTTTACAAAAGAAGCACATTCCTTATAGACATCAAATGATGAGAGCTCCAGGTCTATACTCACGTATAACAGAGGAGTTGATCAATTGAGTCTTTCAGATGAGAGCTTCAGGTCTATACTTACGTATAACAAAGAAGATCATCAAATTGTGCCGATGAGAGCTCCAGGTCAGTACTATCGTACAGCAAAGGAGATCATCACTCCAGGTCAATGTTCACACATAGCAGAGGAGATAAGCACCAGGAAGAATACAAACAGGAGCTTCTTAGAAACAAAGATGAACAAGCATATAGCTTTTGAGATAGGATGGCAAAGAAGAATAAGGATACTTTGTTAAAAAATAAATCAAAGCAGAAATATCACGTTCTCAACCCATTTTGAACAAGGACTAATAACTTTGTGAAGGCCAAAAATGTCAAGGAAATTATCCGAATCACCAAGTTTCTTATTCTGTTAGTTTAGCCACGAGATTACTGTCTACTTCGCTTTCTGGCTAAACCTATCAAGCATATCCCAACACAATACTATTGACTTCCTTCACATCATCCTTGTCAGCAAATTTTATTTAGGATAATTCTACAATAGAGAACAAGAAGGAAACCGTTTATTATTCTCCCCCGAAATTTCTACAAATCAACAAGATTGAAGAAATTTCAAAGTAAAGGTTTTTTATATTATATATATATATATATATATATATATATATATATATATATATATATATATATTATGTTATTATGTGAAATGAAAAAGAGCTATGGGGCTTACCAAAAAGATGAAAAAGAAAAACAAAGAAGTATAAACAATCTTCACATGACCTAGATTTAAAGAAAAAATAGATTTTAAAATGATATTAATCCTAGCATAGAGATCAATTCATAAAAACGAGGTTTATCAAATGTTTTAGTGAAAAGATCTGCTTTTTGTCTTTTGACAATCAACACCCTGTTAAGAACATATGAAGCACAATTCACTGCCTCTGCCCAAAAGATGATGGGTAAAGAGGACTCAATCAGCATAGTACGAGCGGCTTCAATGAGGGTGCGATTCTTTCTTTCAGCAACACCATTTTGCTGAGGTGTTCTCGCTGCGCTGAACTGTCTCAGAATACCTTTACCAGCACAGAATGAATCAAAAATTTGATTTCTAAATTCGGTACCATTGTCACTTTGAATCGCCATAACCTTCCTCTTGCTTATCATCTCAATAGAAAGAATCAACTTCTGCAGCTCCTCAGCAGCCTCTCCTTTATGGGCAAGAAATCTCACCCAGGAATACCTAGAAAAATCATCTGTAACCCCAAGACAGAAAGATTTCTTAGCAATTGATTTAACGCTTATTGGGCCAAACAAATCAGTATGTAACAACTCGAGGGGATTAGATATGCTATTTTCAAGTTTTCGTTTATGTGGTTTCTTATGTTGTTTTCCTTTGGCACATGCCAAACATTTCTCAACCACTGAAAGGTCTTTTAAAGGTAATCCCCTAACAAGATTGTTTTTAACTAATTTGTTTATATTTTTGAAATTAACATGACCCAATCTGCGATGCCATAGGAAAGACTCAGATGTGGAGGCTTTTGACAGAAGACAGGTAACCGTAGACGTTGATTCTCTTGAAGCCATGTCAAGAAGATATGTGTCATTCTTTCTCGAAGCCCGCATAAGCACCATCTTCTCTGGAATATCAATCTCTGATTTCAGAAAGAGACATTCATTGGACTTGAATAAGACCGGAATATCCTTATCGCAAATCTAAGAGACACTCAACAGATTGAAAGCTAGCTCTGGCACATAATTCACTTTCTTCAGAGTAAGAGAGCCATTGGAAACATCTCCTTGGCCAATCATTTTTCCTCCTTTCTTGTCGCCGGCAAACGCGACATATCCTCCATTGATTATTCAATAATTTGTCAATAAATCCTTCAGCCCCGTCATGTGTCTGGAGCATCCACTATCAACATGCCGTACACTATTTACAGCTTTAGTGGATGACTCCTGCAAGAATACAAAGGACAGATTAACCAGGTGAAACTGAAACCCATGATTGAACAACTTTAGGTTGTGGTGTAGATGATTTCTTGCAAAAGAAATTATTAACCAAATGGGTTAATCTACTTCCAAATGAATTCCTGTTAACATGTCTATGATGAAGCTCGGGACAATACTTAACTACATGGTCATCTTTAGCACACCTAAAACAGTGTGATTTTAATCTAGGTCTGTTATGCAACAAGGTAGGAATTTTATCAATGTATATCTCCTCATCACATTCAGACAATCTAGAATCAACATCACAATAAGTCATATACATGTCTCTGGGTCTGTTTTTATTTAGAAAAGAATGATTATTTACATAAGATGATGAATATTCATCTGAAGTACATGTGGTACTTGTACCACTTGTACTTGCATGAGATGATGACGTTACCCTTTCACTTGATGATGAAATATTAGTTGGGGTAAAAGATGGGATAGGGTGAGAAAAGAATTTTTCAAAACAATTACCTTTAGTTTTCTCTTCACTCTTCACTGTAGAATTATTCACAACATCAAAGCAATCAAAAGAAACATCATCATTACAATGCAAATTATCTAAAGAGGAAATAGAAACATCACTAGAACAAGATGAAACATTATCTGAAACAGATTGTTTTGAAACAAAAACAGAACTTAAGCTAGATTTATGATCTAAAACAAAGTGCTGAGATTCAGGTGTACTAAGACTATTGCATCCAAGCCCGCTAGTCGGTCCATAACCATAGTCTTCACGTACATGCTTAGTGTTCACACCTTCTAAACCTGCAGACATACTGTTAGTGTCTATTTTGATCGAATCATTAGAAGGATGCGGAATAGGCATAGGTGAATAACAGTAAGTGCTAGGAGGAGGATAAACCTTAGCATCATCATAACCCAAACCTGTTTTAATCCAAGCCCCCCTTTGAGATTTGCATAAATCATCATGTTTCATCCCAGATATTGTCCATTTATCAAGTTTTGATTGAAGTTTGCTTGTTTCAAACTCAGCAAGTGCAACCCTTTCAATCAAAGTATTAATTTCAACATTTCTTTCGAAAATGATTCTTTTTAAATGATCATTTTCTTTTAAAGCCTCATTTAATTTAACAAAATATTTTGACTCGTTTATTTTAAGCTCTTCATTAATTTGTTTTAAGTCCTTTTCATTATCGATTAACAGACGATTTGCTTTATATACGCCAAATAGTCTTATTTTGCATGCTGAAGAACACATATCCTGAAATACCTCATAAGGAAGTCCCATCACTACTTTTTCTGCTGCCAAAGCTTTCTCACATTGACACACCGGAGTACTCAGCTTGTTTTCCTCGACAATGGTGGCAACATCATCTTTCTCATTGCTTTGCTCTGTGGTCTGGCTTCCTGCTCTCAACACCTTCTCATCTTCCTCCTCTGTCATAACCTCTGCCTTCAAATTTTCTTCTATAATCTTCTTAACACACTTCTCACCCTCCTCAGTTTCATCAGCTTCACTTCTAAACTCTTTAAATGGATCAAATTCTTCCTCACTGTTCATCTTCTCCTTCTCTTCAACAATCTTAGCAACCAACGCTTGGTTAATTTCTTCTCTCGTCTCTTCAACTTCTGCACTCCAGTCAAAAATAGAGATCAAGGCTGTCTCTTTCTTCTGTTTCATTTCTTCTTTATCCCCTCTTAAGGCCAATCTTGGGACTCCTGAATTGCTTGAATCCATGACAATCGGCAGTGGACATTCTTGTTTGAAGTTCCCTAACTGTTTGCGATTAAAGCACCTCAGTTTGGATTTATCAAATCCCAATTTGGAGTTAGAGCTTTGACCTCCAAAATTCTTTCTACCAGTTCTCTCCATAAATCTTCAGGCTCTTAGAGTCAACATCACCATTTACCAGTGAATGTCAGTCTCTTCTAGATCATTAGGATCCACCTGATACATATCCTCCATTGTCATTCCTTTTCCTTTCAACTCTCCAGCCACTAATGCCTCATAGCTCTGTACGAACATGCCAAATAGAGCCATCGTTTCAGATGGAATTGACGTTCCAGCATTTGCTTTCGAGTTAGCTTGATCTCTACTAGCATTAATACTACCACCAGAATGATCACCAGTATTCACTCCTCCTTGTCGTGATGCATGCATTGGAGAGCTTGTAGCGGAAGAAAGTAATTCTAAGTGAAACCAGATAAAGGCATCAAGGTCTGATTAAACTCCCTTCGTTTCATGTCTAACTCAAATGATTTAAGCTTATTAATGATGTCCATAAGCTTGTAGTCAGTGAAACCTCTTTCTTGCTTTAACATCGTCACCTGTAAACTCCACTGAGGTGGGAGAGAGTCTAACAACCCGTTTACTTGCTCACTATTTGAGAGTTTCTCATCATATTTCTTCAGTGTGCTCAAACTATCAGAAAATGATTTGTAAGATCGGTAAGACTCTTGTTCTTGTATCCCACAAAAGAGTTAAACTCCTTTTCAGCTTGAATACTCTTATCTTTTACCAACTCATCATTTCCGTCATAGAACTCACAGAGAGCATCAAAAGAGACTTAGCATTCTTGTGTTCAGCAAAACAATTGTAGATGTCTGGTGCCAGGCATAGAGTTAAAGCTCCGAAGGCTTTCTGATCTCTGTCAATCAACTTTAGATCTCTTTCATTAAACATAGTTGGGTCCTTGTTCTAAGAAACAACATCGCCAATAGTAACGGTTGGTATGTGTGGACCAGAAATGATTGATTCCCATTGATTGTGATCAGTGTAGAAGAAAAAGGCTTTGAGACATCTCTTCCAGTCTTCAAAATTATCTCCGTTGATGAGTCTCGGGGGTCTGTTGGGTGCCACACTTTCAAGATCAGCAAGAGTGAGAGTAGTCATCTTAGACATGCTAGTTTAGCAGAATGAACAGTAGTTTCGCTAGTAATTTCGGCAGCAATTTCGCTAGCCAGAAGCTTGAAAATGCTTAGTTTCGCCGACAATTTCGCACGAAACAAGCTTGAACTTATGTTCAGAGGTAATTTCGACAGTAGTTTCGTTTGGAAATTGAACACAAACACTGCTGAACTTTCGTTCAAAGTCTATACTTTCACTGAGATGCTCGAAACAACCACAAAGTGTAAAACTCCTGTAGTTTCGCTGGATGAAGATGACATTTTCACTGAAAGAACTCTAATTTCGCCCGTTGAATCTGAAAAGCTTTTTGAACACGAAATCAATCTGAAATCACCCAAATCTCAATGAACTTGAGATCTGATGATTTCCAAGGCTTTTCCAACCAATAACAATCAAAATTCAATCAAATTCCATATCAAATACATTCAAATTTGATCCGGAATTGATGAAATATTGATATTGAACATAAACAACCAAAAACCTCAAACGATTAAGAGCACTAAGGCTCTGATACCATTTTGTTAGTCCATTTGATCGATTTTCAGTACACTTGAGAGGTTGATTCGTTCAATATCAACAATAATAACAAACAACAAACACTATGATGAAGAAGAAGAATTCAAAAGTATTCAACATAAAGCAATTAATGAACGAATACAATAAAAGAACAAAGGTTCAACATATTTCTATGAAAATTCAGCCTACAATAGACACTTGCAACAAGAGTAAACGATTAGGGTTTTGTAAGGATACCCAACAATGAACAAGGTCAAAACTATATATAGTAATGACAGTTTCACTGACAGTTTCGCTGTCAGCGAAACTATTCTGCTAAAGTCATAGTTTCCCCCGGCGAGACTAACAGTTTCGCCGGGTGAAACTAGCAGCTGACTATGAGCGAAACTACAGTTTCGCTCATAGTTTCGATGTGACAGCAAAACTAAACTAATTAACCAACATACAAAAGTAAACTAACATTAAGCCTATTACAAAGAAATATAAACATAACCTAATCTAAGGTGAGTCCAATCTATACATGATCTTCACATGACAACTGTTTAGGCCCATGTACTTGAACAAAACGTTCAACACTTGTACAAATTCCTGAAATACAACATACTCCTGATTTGGACTTTTGAGAACTATTCAGGCACATGAGAAACCTTCCCTAAGTCTAACACTTTGAAATTTTCACAACATCCATCTGAACACTGTTTATGCATATTAGCATTGTTCACGCACATTATCTCAATACTTAGTCAAATTTTGACTATCACCCAAAATATACATTAATTACCCTCAAATTTAACAATATCAAATTGTTTTTGTTTAAAATCACTATGAATTATTTGAAACTCATATTTTTATTTTTAAACATGAATTTTCAATTCAAACACCACCAAGCACATTTTGAAAAACACTTTGAATCAATTTTTTATTTTTTATTTTTCAAACAATTCCCCGTCATTTTAGTCTCTACTTTGAAACTTTTACAACACAAATAGTCTCATTTCTGTTTTTATTTTGTTTGCAAGAAGCTTTTCCACTTTTAAAATATTTCCAGGTTCATTTTTGCATCATATCAAACACACACATGCTTGAATATTTAGCTTCATCCTTTCATCCAACATTTTGACATTTTCCATTGATTTCCTGTTTTACAATTTTTACTCCCCCTAAACTTTTAAGTTTACAAACTTAGAAGTTTCTTTTATTTTGCAAGAAGAGCAAACTAATTAGTATTAACATGTCTGCACACAGAAAGTTATGCAAAAATCAAAATTAAAGCAGAATAAAAATCTACTATACATATTTGAATCACATGCCTGCAGTGAGATCATATCAGTTAAGATTAGTGCATTAAAATAAAATAAAATGGTGGATAGTCATAGACAGTGATTAAATCCTGATCAAGTGTGTTCCAGGTCAGCGTACCCGCAGCAGAGGAGACACGAGATCTAAGGACAGAAAGTGAGTGCTTTTGGCAAGATAATAAGCACACTTACTTTTTCAATTGTTGGATTGATTAAGGTATAATTAGATATGACATTATGTAAGTCACACTTAGACTTAAAGAGCTCAACTCTCGTTAAGATATGCAAGAAAGCACTTTTCTCAACTCATTAACTTGACATATACTTATAACCAGATCTCATGTTTAGGTTGTCCATATTGGCATATTTTGCATCAAGTGAGAATATCCAGGTCTGTAATGACTTACAACAAAGGATATCTCATCACTTCAGGTCTCTGATGACTCATAACAGAGAAGTGAATAGATGCTTTAAATAATTAGAGCTCATGGTTATTCATTTCGCCACCAGGTGTGAGGTTGTGACTTTACAAGCAATCAATTTGAGAAGTAAACACTACTCATTGGTACTAAGATAGACAAACACGAATGCATGATTGATTTAGTTTAATCACAAGAATTTACTTTTTCAGTATAATTGTATGAGCTTACATGCACATCATATCTGATCTTGTTTGACTTTAGTAGCAAGCGAAGTATGGAACTGATCAGAACTATTGTATCTATCATTTCTCACAAATTGCAAAGACAGATTCAGTCCTATATAATTAACTAACAAATAAACTTTATTTTTGTGGGTTTTTGTTTTGTAATTTTCTTTTTTGATTTTGCAATTTTCTATTTTTGTATTTGCTTTTTCTTTTTCTATTGAACATGTACACACAATATATACAATCAGACAGTTAACTTTGACAGTTTTCTCTATGAATCTTCTTATTCAGCTAAGGGAGGGTTCTTTTTATTTTTATGATCCAGACAACTCAATTACTCAAAACCAGTTTTAAACATGGTTAATAAGTCCAATTGACTCAACCAAATACTCAAAACGACTTGGTAAAAAGGCTTTTGTAAATAGTTCAGCCAACTGTTTTTCAGTTGTAATTTGAATCAAAATGATTAAATATTTTTCAGAGTTATCTCTGAGAAAATGATATCGAATTTCAATATGCTTTATTTTTAAGTGCTAGACAGGATTAGCTATAATAAACATAGCAACAGTGTTATCAATGTAAATAGAAGTTTTAAGAAAGTTGAATCCATAATCCAGCAGTTGGTTTTGTAACCAAAGGATTTGAGAACATCCTGCTGAAGCAACTATGTACTCAGCTTCTGCGGTTGAAATGGAGACATTTGTTTGTTTCTTACATTGCCACGAGGCTAATCTGGGACCTAAAAACTAACAACCACCTGTCGTAGATTTACCGTCTTAGCAACATCCTCCATAATCACTATCTGTATATCTATGTAACTTGAAGTTTCCTTCGTAAGGATACCACAACCCTAAAGCCGGTTTTCTTTTAAGATACCTGAATATTCGTTTAACAGCAATTAGGTGAGATTCCTTCGGGTCAGATTGGTACCTGGCACAGACACAAACATCATACATTATATCAAGTCTAGATACAGTAAGATACATCAAAGATCCAATCATAGATCTGTATAGAGTTTGGTCAACTGATTTTCCTTTCGGATCAGGTTCAATCTTGGTATTTACGTTAGCTGGAGTTCTGATGGATTGACAATCTTGCAGTTTAAATTTCTTCAAGAGTTTTTCAACGAATTTCTCCTGATTAATAAAAATTCCATCTGCAGACTGCTTCACCTGAAGACCAGGGAAAAAGTTAATTTCTCCCATAGAACTCATTTGGAAACGAGACTTTATGATTTCTTCAAATTTATTACACAATTTTGGAGTTATAGAACCGAATATGATATCATCAACATACACTTGGACACATAAGAGATCATCAGCATCCTTCTTTATAAACAAAGTAGGATCAATTTTCCCTCGCGTGTCTCCATGCTGGATCAAATGTTGTGATAACGTTTCATACCAAATTCTAGGAGCTTGATGAAGACCATACAATGCTTTACTAAGCTTGTACACACGATGAGGATCTTCTGAATCTTCGAAACCTGGAGGTTGCTTGACATACACATCCTCAGTGATTGGTCCATACAAGAAAGCACCTATAACGTCCATCTGATACACCTTGAATTTCATGTATGATGCATAAGCCAGGAAGACACGAATTGATTCAAGTCTTGTAACTGGAGCAAATACTTCATCATAATCTATTCCTTCTTCTTGGGTGTAACCTTGTGCAAAGAGTCTCGCTTTGTTGTGAACAATAATTCCCCGATCGTCTGACTTGTTTCTAAACAAACATTTTGTGCCTATGGCATTTTCTCCTTCAGGTAAATCCACAAGCTTCCATACTTCCTGTTTGCGGAATTGCAATAACTCTTCTTGCATTGCCTCAATCCAACTATTGTCCTTTAACGTTTCGGTGACGTTTTTAGGAACAATTTGAGATAGAAAACATGAGTATAAGCACAGGTTTGCATGTTCTAAATGACTTCTCATCATTCTCTAATTCAGAGGACCGATAATCTGAGACGTACGATGGTTCTTGTGAATACGAGACGTTGGAATCTCATTTTCTTGAACATCAACATCCAGATTAGATTGGTTCAAGTCGGAGAGCTGATGCAAGAATTTCGAAAAATGTGGATTGAAATTAGGAACTTGAGTCGATGAGTTGATAAAGTAATCAAGATTATCAGTACAACTACATCATCAGAAACTGATGACGTTCCAGACTCAGGTTGTACAATTTCAGGACCATCATTAGGAATTGGTTGTGAAACATTAGGATTTTCAAAAATGGGATGTTCTTGTGCTTGTTGAGATTGGGATTGATCATGAGATTCAAACCAAAATATAGAATCTTTAACAAATGAAAAGAATGGATAATCTGGGCTAGAATCATCCATATCATCAGAATCAGAATCATCACTGAAAGATCCGAGATCTCCTCCTTGTTTTGTTTTCTCACCTGGAGAGTCAAACAACTTTCAATTAAAAGAGTTTGACAAAGAATCTAAATCAAATAACCATGCTGGACGATTTGCAACTGATGGAAAAGATTTTTCAAGAACTTTAACATTAAAAGTTTCAAGTATAACATTCGTCCTAGAGTTATAAACTCTAAATGCTTTTGAAACCAACGAATATCCAACAAAAAATCCATCATCAGATTTTGCATCAAATTTTCCTAGCTGGGAACTTGAATTTAAAATCAAAACTGGACAACCAAAAGATTTAAGAAAATCTATATTAAGTTTCCTGCCAAACATCAACTCATAAGGAGTTTTCTGTTTATCTTTCACAAGCAATGTACGATTCTGTACAAAGCATGCAGTGGATATGGCTTCATCCCAGAAAGTAATTGGAATATTTGCATCTGCTAACATAGAACGTGTGGCCTCAATCAAAGTTCTATTTTTCTTTTCAGTAACTCCATTTTGTTATGGAGTTCTAGGAGTACTGAACTGACGAGCAATTTCTTTTTCTTCATAAAACATTCAACATTAGCATTTTTAAATTTAGTTCCATTATCACTTCTGATACTTTTCACCTTTTGTTCTAATTGATTTTCTACTTTAATGATGAATTCTTTTAACAATTCAGCCGTTTTAGATTTAGCATGCAAAAAGAAAACCCATGAAATTCTTGTAAAGTCATCAATGATAACTAAACAATAATATTTCTTTCCAATACTCTACATATTTGTTGGTCTGAATAGGTCCATGTGTAACTTCTGGAGAGGATTGAAATTTGAGTTTATCAGCTTGGGTTTATAAGACGCTCTGTGTTGCTTTTCTTTTAAACATGCTGAGCAGTGATTCGTTGTAGAGAACTTCTTTGTTGGAATTCCTACTACATGATTTCTTGCTACAAGCTTGTTTATGTTCTTGAAATTAGAATGCCCGAGACGTCTATGCCATAACGGACTTTCGACAATTGATGCTTGAACAATTAGACATGTTGTTTCTGTAGACGGATCTACTTGAGACATATCTAACTTGTATACATCTCGATCATGTACAACTTTAACAACTACCCATTCTTTTTTTATCTGAAAACCTGGCTTCAAAATATGACAAAAAGAATCATCAAATAAAACAAAGTAAGATTTGTACAAATTTGGGAAACACTTAAAAGATTAAAGTTCAACTGTGAACAATAGTTGACTTTATCAAAGCTAATAATCCCATTGGACACTGTTCCTTTGCTTGTTATTTTAACACCTGCATCACCTCCGAATGCAACATAAGTACTATCTTTTAACTTAAAATCTTGAAGCAAGGCATGGTTGCCTGTCATATGCCGGCTACACCCACTATCAATATACCATGTGTTAATAGGTCTTCTTGGGCATACCTGCATTTCAAAGAGATTTAAGTTGAGTTATCAACCCAAGCCGATATGGTCTTGGGCTTGCCAAATTTATCAATAATGGTAAACTGTTTAAAATGAAGATTATTCAAATCAGGCTTCTTTTGCTGTTTAAATTTACCAATTCCGTTTCTAACAAATTTTTGATTATCTTTGATTTGCATAGTCCGTAAAGCATGGTAACGTTTTTCAAGATCATCGTCAAGGTAATTCAAACCATCAGAAGAAACATTTTTAGAAAAATTTTGATTACCAAACTTTACATTGTTCATTCTCATAGATCGTGGAATGAATTTTCCTTGATTATAATTCTTCGTTTTCACAGCATAAGAATCATCACAATCAGAATCAATACTTCAAAAAGATCTCATGCCTAAGGAAGGTTGTTTTGTCAATCTTTGAAAACCATCACTTTGATTTCTTTGAGATTGTGGATTGACATACCCATTCCTTAGCGAGTTCCTTCGAAAGTAGCAATTCTCAGTTTTGTGATTTCTTTCATCACAAATGGTACAATACTTGTTGAAATAACAATCAGCTGTTGAATGGTTTTTCATATCACAAATATGACAGTACCTGTTAAAGAAACATTCATCAGTCTTATGATTGTACATATAATATATTTAACAGTAGCTTTGTTGAAATTTAAACAGCTGTTGATTAACCTTAAATGTGGAAGCCATATTTGATCCTTGTTTTGATTTAGGAGTAGCAAAGTTAATCTGTTGTTTTTGATTTGAGAGTTTGTTCTTTTGAAATTTGTGTTTTGACTTTTGTTTATTAACACCATTCCTAGACTCCTTAGATACAAATCTTTTGTTGACAGCGGAAGACTTTGGACCTAAACCTGTTTTTAGATCAGAGTTAGATTTGTTCTTTGAATTTGATTTGATTTCTGGAATTATGTTCATATCAAAAGTACCCGCAGACACAAACTTCACTGGTTTAAACTGATTAGATTGTTTTGTTCTTTGAGTTTGATTGTTTTGATTTTTATTTTGAGAGGATTTAGCTTTAACATTTTTCCTTCTCATTCTCTGGTTTCTTGACCTTGATGATCTCTACTTGCTTTGTGATTGAACATCTTCAGTAGAAGACTCTTTTGCATTTTCTTTATCTTTTTGTTCTTTTTGCCATTTGATGAAGTCTGGATTGTTTAATCCGTAAGAAAATGAATCTTCAGATGTTACTTCATCTTGTTTTGCTCTCTCTTTATTCTTTGGGTTTTGTTTGTCATTCTTTACAATGACTTCTTCAATAACATACTCTTTGGGAACAAACATTTTCTTATTTTTTGGTCGTGTTTCGTAAGATTTAACTTTCACTGGATGACCATTTTTAATCTTTTCAGAATCTTGTTCCTCAAATATCTCAACATTAGTTTTCTCTTCATCACTTTCAAAATTCTTTTTCTTATTTTGAAAGGCTTTTAGCTTAGCTTTGTTTTCAGGTGAGTGATCATGTGTGTTAAAGTTTTCTGGTAAAGTGTTTGTGATAGATTCAGGCATGGGCTTATGTGTAAAACCTAGACCTATTTTGTTTTTATCTTTCCTCTCATTTTTCAATTGTTCTACAATTTTTTTTGAACTTTTAACTTTAGCTAGATCCACCTGTGTTGTAGCATGAGCTATTTTTTCTTCTTCTAAATTTTTAGTCATCTCTTCAAGTTGTTTTTTAACAAGTTCAAGTTCTTTTAGAGTTTTATTCCATGAGATTTGTAGAGATAAGATCTTTTCATCAGAGACTTTGTGATCATTTTTTAGTTTGTTGTGCATTTCTTCTTCTTGTTTAAGTTTGTCATAGATTTTAAATGAATATGTTCTATGATGTTCAACTTGATCAAAACATGCTTTTGTACACATTTTTCTTTCTGACTTCAACAGGAATTGCAGGATAACTTAAAGAAGAAGTCTCAGAGTCAGATGATGGATGCTCAACCTTTGGTGGTTCAGACTGAGCCATGAGTGCAATTTCTTCTAAATCCTCTTTTGGGTCAGATTTGTCACTCCAATCATAATCTTCATCATCATTTTCAGAATCACCATCTGCCTTAGGATCATTTTCTTCAAACCAGTCTTCATTTTGAACTTTAGTAACAAGAGCTAAACTAGATGTAGATCAGCTGTGAATTGTTCAGCATAAGCACTCCAGTCATAGCCATCTTTGATGCTAACAACAAGAGCTTTCTTTGGCTCTTCAGATGATTTTGATTCATCTTTAAGTTCAGGCATGGGAAGACTTTGATAAGGCTTTTAAAAGGTTTTCTAAGATGGCTGTTGGTATCTTTGACTGCTAGAACCTGCTTGACCATTTCCACCTTTATTTCTAGGAGCTTTACATTCCCTTGAAAAATTACCATAACTGTTGCAGTTGAAACACCTTGACTTTGATTTGTCAAATCCAACAGTTTTGTTCGCACTGGGTTTGTAATTCCTGTTAACATATGAGTGTTTTTGTGTTCTGTAAGCAATCATTACCATCTACCAATTCAAGTCCATCTCTTCCACATCATCAGGATCCATCTCAAACAAATCTTGCAAAACAAGATCTAACTGGGTTAGATGACTACCTTGATAAGCATGAAAACTTGCCATGAAAGCAGTAAAAGCAGATTTTGACTCATCATCCTGTAACAGGATATTAATAACATTTTTAACTTTACTGGTTTTAACAGAGTTAGAAGATGAAGTCTCAGTTTGAGGTTTAGGAGTTTGAGTTTTAGGAGAAGACTGAGGTTGAGTTGTATAAACAGGAGAAATTGTGTAAGAAGAATCTATGAAGAAACCAGCTCCGACGAACAAATCACCCTCGACTTCTAAAGAATTATCATCTTTTGCCAGAAAAGCATTCTCCATTGTGTTAGCTGGAGAAGCAACGTACTTATACTGAGACATTGGTGTAGTTCTATCATTGTTTCTGGAGCTCTCATCAATTTCAACTGCTTCAATTTTGGCAATCAAAAGATCCAGATCCATCAAAAACTTTTCTGTATGCTTCAACAGAGTGACTGTCTGTTTCCATGAAGATGGAAGAGCATTAAGAAGTCTGTAATTTAGATCTTTGAGATCGTTTTTGATACCAGCAGTTGACATTTCAGTAGTTAATTGCACAAATCTGTTCATCATTTGATTGATTGTTTCACCAGAAAGATGCTCAAATAACTCCAATTATCTCTTGAGTTTCTGCTTTTTGAGACCTTGTATCTCTTTACCACCTTCAAAAATAATCTTCAAAGCTTTGTACATGGTGTAACCAGTTTTATAACCTTCAAGTCTAGTCAAGACTTCCAATGGTAACCCCTTGCACATCAGTGAGTAAGCTTTGATGTCATTCTTAACCTTCCTTAAGTCATCACCTTGCAGACCATCCTCTGGATAAGGTTCTGGAGAGTCTTTTGTATAAACAAATCCTCTGTCAGGACCATCAGATGTAATTGGGATATGTGGTCCTTTCTCTATTGATTTCCATAAATTAGTGTTAATGGAGTTTAGATGATGATTCAATCTAAGAGACCAATTTTTGAAATCAGCTCTATCTTTGAGCTTTGAAACCCTGTTCTCATAATCTTCAGACTTAACCATTTTGTATTTTTGAATTAATGAAAATGACTTGTTTTTGTTGTTTTTTAAAATTTTAAAAAGAAACTATGAAATGAAAATATTTTTGGATTTTAGTTTTTGAAAAATTTCTAAGTGTTTACTGATAAGTCTGAATATTGAAGTGCCTGAAACTTCTGAAACGACTGACTTTGAACAAGAATTGCCTAACGGAATGCCTTAGTTGAATTCTGAAACGCCTGACTGATGAAGCGTCCGAACAGTTCTCAAACTCCCAAACAATGTAGAAACGCCTGAGGTAAAAACACCCAAACAATTCTCAAGCATCTAAAATTGCATAAGTTTCAACAGTCTCAATATGACCAAACATTCACAATACGTACCAACAGTTGAAAAATGCATGTTTCTGAAAACGCCTTAACAGTGCTAAAACGCCTAAACAGTTGCAAGGCGTCTGAACACTTAGCAAATTTCAGCAGTTTTTCATAACACAAGCGCCTAATTCATCGTCTTCAACAAACTCAGATCTTCTGAAATTCTTCAAACGTTGTTCAATTGATCTAAAAACTTCCAATTAGGTAGTAAATAGATCGATTAACAATCATCAATCAACATTTTGATCAAACAACAACTAGAAATATGTTTTCATATTGAATTAATGTTCGAGAATGAAGAACATCTGTTCGCACACAAATCTGATCAATACTCAGATCTTAGTGATTCAATTCATGTTTCTATGGATTAAACACAACTAAAAACAACAATTAATCGATCAAATTGCAATCAACACAGATTTCAAGTGATTCAAGGAGCTCAATAATGCCGATAAGCTCTGATCACTGAACCGAAAGCTCTGATACCAATTGATAGGTTCAAATGGATTGATCTGTGATGATATTGTAATTCAATGATAATTCAAACACTAAGTAATCAAACACAAGCAATTACTTCAAAAATTCATAGATTTCATTGATAGCAAAAGCTTAGGATACAAAGTGTAAGGGTGAGTTACAGTCATTCAGATCTGTTCTAATTGTCTTTTTTTTTACACAATACATAAACTATCCTATTTATACTATCAAAGAAAAACAAGGAACATATATTTACAAAATAAGTCCCTATACTATGACAAAATACAAAAGACAAATGTTAATCTTTTAAGAGCTCTAACAGTATTTTTGCTTCCGAGATAGATTTGGTTTTGGAAGATATTAAGTTTTTGAAATTTTATTCAATGAATAAATAAAACTTCTAAGACTTAATTGCTTTCGGAAGAAAATTGTCCTTCAAAAGATATAAGTACTTATAAGCAGACTTAAGCTTCGGAAGATATATTAGAATTTCTTCTGAAGTTAAATCCCTTAGTAAGTAGTTATTAGTTTTGAAGACATAATTTTCTTCCAAAGTCAAATCAATTTCTTCCGAAAGAAAGTCTGTCCACACTTCTTAAATTCTAAGGAATATTTACTTAGAAAGATTACTTTTGGATTAACAGGGCTTATATGTGTGATAAATTAGACAATAGTAAAGACACACACCTTTTGAAAAACAATTTTGAAATTAATTTTAAAAGATCTACTCAAAATTAATCATCCCAATAGCTGATACAAGATATTTAAATCTTTGTAATCAAATGCTTTTGTGAACAGATCATCATATTGTTCATTTGTGATAACTTTGACCAGTTTAATCAATCCTTTTTCAAAACTAAATCTGATCAAATGATACCTGATATTAATGTGCTTTGTCTTTGAGTGCTGCTGTGACACCCTACATGTTCCCACATCGGCCGTGGACAGGGGAGTTTCCTGGTTCATAAGTAATGTCTGGTTTTTAATATCACCAACGTGTTTTGGGCTTATTGGCTATGGATGAGAGGAGAACTCCACAATTAAGCGTGCTCAGGTGGCAGTAATCCAGGGATGGATGACCTCCCTGGGAAGTTTTCATCCCGGCAACCAAAAGCAAATCTGTGAGCTCCTCGTGGGCAAAGTGGACAATATTGGTGGTGTGAGAGTAGGGGTGTTACAGAATGGTATTTGAGCCACTCTTGTGCCATTCAGGATTTTTGGACAAACCTCACCGGGGATGGTGAGTTCTTGGGCTCATCGAGGAAGATGAGTCCAAAAGGGGGGTGATTGTGACACCCTATATATTCCCACATCAGCCATGGACAGGAGAGTTTTTTGGTTCATAAGTAATGTCTAGTTTCTAATATCACCAATGCGTTTTGGGCGTATTGGCTGTGGATGAGAGGAGAACTCCACAGTTAAGTGTGCTCAGGTGGCAGTAATCCAAGGATGGGTTACCTCCATGGGAAGTTTTCACCCAGGCAACCAAAATCAAATCTATGAGCTCCTCATGGGCAAAACGAAGAATATTGGTGGTATGAGAGGCCAGGTGTTACAGCTGCACTGGATTCTCTATGATTGAGATAGCATTATTGTTTTCTATATGGATAGGAGTCTTCTTGAAGTTAAATCCATAATCTAGCATCTAATTCTGAATCCAAAGCACTTGAGCATAGTAACTTGCAGCAGTAATGTAATCAGCTTGAGCAGTTGATGTAGATACACAAGATTGCTTCTTGCATTTTCATGAGACTATCCTTCCACCAAGGAACTAACATCCCCTAGATATAGACTTGCTAGTCATATTACAACCACTATAGTCACTATCTGTATATGCATACAAATTGAAGTTAGAATTCTTTGGAAACCAAAGTCCTAGTTTGGGAGCTCCTTTGAGGTATCTAAGAATCCTCTTGACAGCAGGTGTGACATCTTGGGGTTGGTTTGATATCTCACACATATGCATATAGCAAACATGATATCAAGCCTGCTGGATGTTAGGTACATAAGAGACCCAATAATAGCCCTGTATTGATGTTCATCAACACACTCCCCCTCAAGATCAGGTCCTAAGGAGTGGTTTCTGGCTATGGGAGTCTTAGCAACCTTACAATCAGTCAAATGAAATCTGGTTAGTATGTCCTGTACATACTTTGATAGGTTTATAACGATGCCATTATCAACTTGTTTCACTTGAATTCCTAGAAAGAATTTGAGTTCTTACATGGCACTCATTTCAAATCTATTCTTTATCAGTTTCTCAAACCCTTTGCAGGGCTTATCATTAGTTGACCCAAAGATAATGACATTAACATAAATTTGAACCAACATCATGTCATTTCCTGTTCTTTCAATAAAGAGTGTGCTGTTAATAGTACCTCTTTTGTAACCATGTTGAACTAGGTAGTGTGATAGTGTCTCATACCACTTTCTTGGTGCTTGATGCAGCCCATAGAGAGCTTTGTCAAGCTTGCAGATATAATTAGGATGATATTGTTCTACAAAGCTAGGTGGTTGACAGACATACACTTTTTCATTTATCACCCCATATAGAAAAGCACACTTGACATCAAGTTGGTAGACCTTGAAATCTTTTGATCCAGCAAAAGCAAGGAATATTTTACAGCAAGTCTTGCTAAAGGAGCAAAGACACTTGTGTAGTCAATCACTTCCTCTTGAGTGTAACCTTGGACTACCAGTCTTGCCTTGTTCTTAATGATAAGTCCTCTATCATCATTTTTGTTCCTAAATACCCATTGGGTTCCTATTGGCATCTTCCCAAGAGGAAGAGGACATAGGTTCCAAACACTATGTCTTTTGAATTGAAGCAGTTCCTCCTGCATTGCTTCAATCTAGATTCCATTTCTTAAAGCTTCATCTACTTTTTTTGCTCAATCTGGGATAAGAAGCAAGAGTGTAGACAAACATTTTGATCATGGGTTTGTCCTCTTGTTCTCACGCCAGTTTTAACATCACCGATGATGTTTGTGGTAAGATATGACTTGTGGATTCTTAGCTGAGGAATCAAAACAAGTTGATTAGATAGATCCAAATTTGAGAAATATAGATCTAGTGATTGAGTATCACCTACCACATCAGCACACCCATCAAGTGTGACTTGATCCAGAGAGTGTGTATCATCATTAATATTGTCTTTAGTGGAGTGGTTGTTAGCATCAAGATATTCTTGATCACTTTTACCATCTCCATCTTCTCCTGCATTGGAGATGCCTTCATTTGAGTTTTATGCCTTATTGCTGGAATTGGTTGGCACCTCAGATGTATCAGCAGAAGAATTTATTATATTTGTGCTTACAGGATTTCCACTTGAAGTGTTTGTTACCACTGATGCTGAAGAGATTTGATCATTTGGTCTTCTCAGTTCAAATATTGGATCAGGATCTTTTGCATATATATTACTTGTTGTTCCTGAAGCATCTTCACAAGATTTGTTAAAACAATTGGTAACTAAATCAAAATCAAATAGCCAATCAGGACCAAAACCTTTCATACTTGGAGTGTGTTCATTGAAGGTCATATTGGCTAACTCTTCAACTACTCTAGTTCTAAGATTGTATGCTCTATAAGCTTTAGCTTGAGAAGAGTATCCAATGAAATATCCACCAATGAAAGGTCTCCTTTTGTGCCATAGTTCATAAGGAGTCTTATCATGAGTTTTGACTACTAAAACTCTGTTTTGCACATAGCAGGTAGTGTTGACTGCCTCTTCCTAGAAGGTGAAAGGTAGTTTAGAGTCAGAGAGCATGGTTCTTGCAGCCTCAATAAGTGTTCTATTCCTCCTTTCAACAACACCATTTTGTTGAGTAGTTCTAGGAGCACTAAATTGTGTTGAAATACACTTTTTATCACAAAATGAATCAAGTATTTGGTTCTTGAATTTAGTTCCTTGATCATATCTTATGATTCTAACCTTGTGATCATATTGATTCTCAACTTTTAAAATGAAGGATTTTAAGATTTCAGGGGTCTCATCCTTACTTCTAAGAAAGAAGATGCAAGTTTATCTAGTGAAATTATCTATGATCACCAGATAGTATGAAGTTCTCCCTAAACCCATTACACTTGTGGGGCTAAAGAGATCCATGTGTAATAAGTGAAGGGGAGTAGTGATAGAGTTTATTTCCTTTGGCTTGTGTGACACTTTGTGTTGCTTTCCTTTTAGGCATGCAACATAATGATTATTACTTGTAAACTCTTTCTTTGGCATTCCAGTTACCAAATCATTCTTAATTAGTATATTCATATTCTTAAAGTTTACATGGCACATTATTTTATGCCAAAGAAAATACTCATCACTATTTGCTTTGGATAGAAAGCAAGAAACTTCTCCAAAAGGGGAGATTTCTTGCAAATCCATCTTGTACATGTTCTTTTTTTGGGGGCTTTGAGCAAAATATGCTCTTGATTAATGATCACCCCGGGTTTGAGAACAATACACTCATGCTTAGTAAAGAGCATGTTATGTCTCTAGTCATAAAATTAAGACACATTCAAAAGGTTGAACTCAAGCTCCTTGAAAAAGTTTGCCTTTTCAATGCTGAGCTTATCATTTGTGTCCCTGCCCCTTCCAGTAATGTAACCTCCTAATTCACCTTCAAAAACAACTAGCCCTCCATCAAGTTTTTCAAAGTTTTAAAGCAAATAGCCATTGCCAGTCATGTGCCTAGAACAACCATTATCAATAATCTATACATTCCTTTTGGTCTTCAGATGTTCCTGCACATGAAAAGAGGTGATTAGTTATATTTGGAAACCCAAGTCTTGCTGGTCTTGGGCTTTATCAAGATGAACTGAAGATAGTTCAACGGTCATTGATCCTATATGCAAGCTTAGGGGATCCTTGGCTGTTGTTGATGAAGAAACTTCAGTCACATGGCCTTCCTTCATCTTCCACACCATATTTGGAAGATTAGACTTGGCTTTCAAAACTTTGAAAGTTTTTATGACTTTGGAAGTTTTGGAGAATGAACCTTTGGAAGCTTTGCATCCACTCTAGTAGACTTCAGTGCTTCGGAAGCATTCCTTTTTTCTGAGACCAAATTTGCTTTCGAAGATAGTTTTCCACCTATCTTCTTCTGGGTCACCTTGATGCTTTCGAAAGAAAATGATTTTCCTTCTGAAGCTATTTTCTTTTTCTTCTTAGAGGTCTTCTTCTTGTTCATGTGGATGGTACTCTTAAGATTGTAAATGCAATCATTAGCATAAAAGGTTGTACCACCACACGTGATACATTCCATAGGCTTTCTTCTGAGAATCTTGTCACGAGGAGAAGGTTTGTCTTGAGACTTTTCCAACTCCTTTTTCATCTTCTTGGATGATGCAGCATGCTTCTAAGGGTGAAGCTTGCCTTTGGAGTTGGATGGTCCAGCCTGTGCAGCAGTGGAGCACATTGGTTCAACCTTCTTCTCCTTACAAGGATGGCTTAGACTTGAATTAGGACTCTTGGTACTAGAGTCATTGGTTAAGTATTTAGTCTTACTTACCTCAAACCCAGCAGAGATGAAAACTTATTTTTGCCTGGGGTTAAAGGTGGGTTTGATCTCCTGCACTTTCTTTGATCTTCTTTTTGCAACCCTAATCAAGTTCTTTCTTGCAGACTTGGCCATCTGTGGTCTCTTCTTCTCTTTAGGGATATAGTGACCCTTATTAGAGTGAACCTCTTCACTCATTTCTGGTTCACCCTTCATTATATCATCTTCCTCGGTTTCATCTTTATGTTGCTCTAGGATAGAATCAATAGGAAGCAGCTTATCTTCACAAGTTCCACACCTTGGTTCTCTGACTAATAGTAGTGTGTGTGGAGGAGCCATTTCATTTGATCCATGTAACACCTGAAATTTTGTCAAAAAACAAAGGAAAAGCAAAGTATTAAGAAGAGAAAAGAAAAGGAGCACTAGTGGAGGGGGCCAAAGTGTAAAAAGTACAAAACCTTATTATTTTAATGTTTAAAAGGCTGGACAAGGAGAAGAAAGAAGAACAGAGTTTCTCTCAGTTATTCAAGAAGATGAAGCTGAAAATTCGTAGGTAGGTGTTCTTTGTGTTTTTGGTTCGGTTTTGTTGGGTTTTCAACCTTAAAACTGATTTTTATGTGTTCTTTGTGCTTGGTTGTGTGTTTTGTTTTTAGGTGTTTGGACTCGTTGTGCCCTCAAGTTCGGTGGAGTTTTACTTGAAGAATACATTAGGTGAGTTCTAGATCCCCGGTTTTCTTGTTTTAAACGTATTTTGGGGCTGAAAATGCATATAAAACATTTTACAACTTATATGTATGCTAACCGTATGTATGTTTGTGTATGGTTGGTTGTGTTGTATGGTTTTATGCTTATTTTAGGTGCCTTGTAAGTTAGTTATGGGTTGAGAACCATTTAGGATGATGATTTGGGTCTGGACAGTGTAAGTTTCGAACTAAGTACGCTCATGCGCCTGAAATTTGCTTAAAACGCCTAAGTCCCTTCTCATGCGCCCAAATAGGGCTCATGCGCTTGGATTTTTGCCCATGCACCTAAGTGGTAGGCTCATGCGCCTGATACTTAGACAAAAAGACTAAGTTCCACCCCATGCGCCCCAATAGTGCCCATGCGCCCACTGCCCAAATGCCTAAGTGTACCTCATGCGCCCAAATAGTATCCATGCGCCCAGAAAATTGCTCATACGCCTAAGTGTTAGTTCAGGCACCTAACTTTCCCATGCGCCCAAGTACTATGCACCTGCATAGTACTCAGGCGCCTACATAGTGCTCATGCGCCTAAAAGACTTAGAAAAATTTTTGAGATTTTGAGAAATAGAAATTTTAAGGTTTAAGCTCTGGGATGTTTTGATGGTTATATGTGTTGATGTTATGCATGATTATGTCCTGTTCTTATGTTACATATTACGTATTATTATGTGACTTTACGTGGTGTGATTATGCTCGTATACTTAAAGTATTATCATAAATGAAGTGAAAGATCAATGATAATGAAAAGTGGAACATAATGAATGAATGAAAAGTCTTGCAAGCAAAATTTTTAGAGAGGTTCACAACTCATTGAGAGTTGTTAGCTCAACTGTGTGTTATATAACGTGCGATTTAACCCATAAGGGTTCACACACAGGAGGGTCAGTCTTTGTGACTGATCGAGACGTGCGAAAACAGGATCCTTATCACTTGACCCCAAAAGGTGGTTGCTTCGTGCACAATGATTGGGCATAGCTTATGATAGGATCTGGATAGAAGTGAAAGATAATGAAAAGGTACGAAACGAACGAATACATGCGATAATGGAAGATAATAAGGTTATACCTTGATGTTTGTACGATGAATGCTCATGAACGAAAGTAAAGGACGTATTTTAAGGAAAAGGATATTTTATTATAAACAAGGTACTTTAATGCTTTTAAAACTAGAACTCACTCAGCAACGCTGACTTTTATACATTTTCAGTTGGCCGGTAACAGTTGCTGAGGATGGCACACGGGAAAAGTTACTTGGCGGGCAAGACTGGCATCCATTCATGCATGTTAATTATGTTGTTTTATAATGCAACTAAACGTTTCTTTTGTAACTCCTATTATACATTTTTGTATTATTTGGCAACATTAAATATTAATGCAATGAATGGCTTTTGAAAATTTTAAATCCGCTGCGATGTTTTACGATATGTATATGTTTTTATATAATTAATGCTATGATTGACCAACTGTGAGGTTTCCGGGAATGGGGCCTTACAAGTTGGTATCAGAGCCAAAGTTTAAGAGAAATGGGTAAATATTTTCAAAACCTAAACTTAAACTGAGAATGGGACCGAAGGGAGGGATGCCAGCCCAAGTAGCTACGTGCCATCAGGTATTTCTTTTCTTAAATGTTAACCAGTATTATGTGCGTGTGTTATCTGATTTATGTGCCCTTAGTAGATTTAAGTACTGATGTAGTCAGGATAGAAAATGCTAGGGGGATGAAGAGTAAAGTAAATGGCTAATCACAACTGGCCACTGTAATTAGGGACTTACTATACTTGACATAACCTGAGCTATTAACTTGAATGACCGTGTTGGTGTTTGAATCTTATAGTGTTTAGAGGATGGCTGGTGGTAGATCATCGAAGGCTTCACGAGGAGGAGCACGGGGTGGCCGTGGTGCTGGACCACGTGTCACGAGGAACAAGACTAAGACTACTGAGACGGATCCTGTTGAGCCCGAGCTTCATCACCAGGATGGTGGTGATGAGAGTGCTAACTTAGAGCCTCAGTGAAGGAGGCAGTTGTGGAGGAAGTGCAACAGGTCATGCAGACGATCCTACCGTCTGTGGTGACCAAGGTCATCCGTGCAGTGAGAGAGGATGAGAAAAAGGAGAAGGAGGAGGAGAGAAAGAAAGCTGCTGGGAGAAGGAGGGGTGAGAGAGATCATGGTGAAGGGGAAGAACTAAACGTTGAGATGGTGGCCTCCAGTGATGAGGAGGAGGTGGTAGTGCCGGAAACCGCGAAGGGGTGCAGCTACTGGGCATTCCAGCAATGCAAACCCCCAACTTTTGATGGCAATGGTAATGCTGCTGCTGCTCACCGCTAGGTGAGAGAATTGGAGGAGGTGCTGGAGATTAGTGAGTGTAGGGAGGACCAAAAGGTGAAGTTCGCGACTCACTCGTTTGTAGACTCGGCTTTATGTTGGTGGGACAATATTGTCCAAGCCGAGGGCAATAGGGCCATCGGAAAGATGAGGTGGGAAGAACTGAAGAAGATGGTGATTGAGGAATTCTGTCCTCACCGAGAGCTCGACAAGATAGAGAGGGAATTCCTACAGCTAGAGGCGGGAACCATGACCCATAAGAAATACACCACCAAGTTCAATGAGATGGCAAGACTGGTACCGGATCAGGTGACGCCGGTGTCGAGAAAGATCAAGAGGCATATTCAGGGATTGCCGGCGGATATCCGCAGGCACATGATTGCTGCCTGACTGAGTACCTTTAGGTCGGTGGTGGATTTGACAGGGAGGTTGTATGATGAGAGAGAGGTGGCCGTGGTTGAGGTGAGTATGAAGGGTGGTGGTGACAGGAACTGGAATGGAAAGCGGTTTGGACGTGGTGGTTTCACTCCAAATAACAAGAGGGCAAGGGTGGATGATCGAAGGGTGATGACACCAGGTGCGGGAGCGAAGAGGTGTGGTAAATATGGAAGGGAGCATACTGGAGAGTGTAAGTGGGGATTGAACGTCTGCTTTAAATGTGGGAAGCCAGGTCACGTGGCAAAAGAATGTGGCGTTGTAAGGTGTTATAACTGTGGCGAAGAGGGCCATCTGAGCAGGGATTGCAAGAAGCCGAGGGCCGAAAGTTCTGGGGCGAAGAAGAGAGCGGAGAATAAAGGACAGAGGGTAAGCGCTAGAGCATTCACGATGACCCGGGAGGAGGCTAGAGTGGACCCCGATGTCGTGTGAGGTATGTTCCTAGTAAACCAAACTTGTGCATCTATGTTATTTGATTCTGGTGCTAATAGGAGTTTCATTTCTGCTGCTTTCTATGCTAAGTTTCCTGCTAGTAGTAGAAATATTGATGAGCCCTTCGAAGTAGAAACTGCTATTGGTAAGTCTACTAGAATTTCTGAGATGATAGAGGATTGTGACATAGAATTGGAAGGCCATAGGTTCTCTGCCAAATTATTTGTGATGCCCCTAGGTGGATTTGATGTAGTTCTAGGAATGGATTGGTTAGGAGCCTATGAGGCGAATATTGTGTGTCGCAAGAAAATAAGCCGATTAACTGCGCCCGATGGAAGTTCAGTGACGGTCTACGATGATCGAGTGACTACGGTTCCTAAAGTGATTTCGATGGTGGTGGTAGAGAAGTGCATGAAACGTGGATGTAGTGCCTACTTGGCTTACGTGAAGGATGTGGACGCGTCAGTACCATAATTGTCTGATGTACCAGATGCATGTGACTTTCCGGACGTGTTCCCAGAAGATTTACCAGGTGTACCACCAGACCGCGAGATCGAGTTTCAGATCGATTTGATACCTGGTGCTCAGCCCGTTGCCAAGGCACCGTATCAATTGGCTCCGTCTGAAATGAAGGAACTAATGGTTCAGCTGTAAGAGTTGCTGGACAAGGGGTTCTTCCGACCGAGCATCTCTCCCTGGGGTGCTCTGGTCTTGTTTGTAAAGAAGAAGGATGGTAGTATGAGGATGTGCATTGACTACCGAGAGTTAAACCAGTTGATGGTGAAGAACCGATATCCACTACCAAGAGTCGATGACTTATTCGATCAGCTCCAAGGTGCCAGTTGGTTCTCAAGAATAGATCTTCGATCTGGCTACCTTCAATTGAAGGTGAAGGAGCAAGATGTCCCTAAAATAGCTTTTCGTACGCGTTATGGACACTACGAGTTTCTCGTTATGTCTTTTGGTCTAACTAACGCGCCAACTGCCTTTATGGATTTGATGAACCGGGTGTGTCGGCCGATGTTGGATAAATCAGTGATTGTGTTTATCGATGATATCCTGATTTATTCGAAGAGCGAAGAAGAACATGCCGGCCACATACGCGAAGTATTGGAGACGCTAAGAAGAGAGAGGCTGTATGCTAAATTCTCTAAGTGCACTTTCTGGTTGCGTGAAGTTCAATTTTTGGGTCACGTGGTAAATTCTGAAGGAATCATGGTGGACCCGGCAAAGGTTGAGGCAGTATTTCAATGGAAGTCTCCAAAGACGCCATCCAAGATTCGCAGTTTCTTGGGTTTGGCGGGCTACTACAGAAGATTTATCCAAGACTTTTCCAAGATAGCCTCACCATTAACCAAATTTACCAGTAAGGACGTAAAGTTTGTATGGGGTCTGAATAGGAGAATGCTTTTGAGAAGTTAAAGATGAGATTGACTCAAGCTCCTGTCTTGACTTTGCCCGAAGGGAACGAAGACTTAGTGGTCTATTCAGATGCTTCTTATTCGGGATTGGGTTGCGTGCTAATACAGAGTGGAAGGGTAATAGCCTATGCGTCCCGACAGTTGAAGATCCATGAGACCAATTACCCCACTCATGACTTAGAGCTAGCAGCTGTGGTATTTGCGTTGAAGATTTGGAGGCATTACTTGTACGGGGCGAAGTGCACCATCTTCACGGACCACAAGAGCTTGAAGTATTTCTTTGAGCAAAAGGATCTCAATATGAGGTAGAAAAGGTGGTTAGAGTTGATTAAGGATTATGATTATGAGATACATTATCATTCGGGCAAAGCCAACGTAGTGGCCGATGCCCTCAGCTGACAGGAGAGACCCGAGCCAATCCGGGTGAAAGCTTATCAGTTGATTATGACATCTGATATAAGGACACAGGTTAAGGAGTTCCAAGATAAGGCGTTGGAAGAGGATCGCCTTAACTCTGAAAGGATGAGAGGTCTAGTCACCAAGTTGGGTGAAAATACACACGGAGTTAGAACCCGCTTCGGGCGGATATGGATCCCTCGTTATGGAGAACTACGGGGGTGATCATGGACGAAGCTCATAAGACTCGATACTCCATTCATCCCAGTGCTACTAAGATGTATCATGATATGAAGATAGATTACTGGTGGCTGGGTATGAAGCGTGATGTGGCGGAGTATGTGAGCAAGTGCCTTACTTGATTGCAAGTGAAGGTAGAGTATCAAAAGCCATATGGGTAGATCCAACCTTTGGATATACCCGAGTGGAAATGGGAGCACATCACCATAGACTTTATTACGAAGTTACCACGTACGACAAGGGTGTACGATGCCATATGGGTGATCGTTGACCGCCTGACGAAGAGTGCTCACTTTCTACCGATCCGCAAGACGTATTCTTCCGAAAGGTTGGCGGATTTATTCATCAAGGAGATTGTAGCTCATGGTATACCAGTGTCTATTGTTTCGGACCGTGACACTCGGTTTACATCCAAGTTTTGGAAGAGCACGATGCGATGGGCACGAGGCTACACATCAGTACGGCTTACCACCCCATACAGATGGTCAGTCTGAGAGGACGATCCAGACGCTCGAGGATATGCTCCGAGCATGCGTGATTGACTTTGGAGGAAGTTGGGATGAACACTTACCGTTAGCTGAATTCTCATACAACAACAGTTATCATTCCAGCATTGGTATGCCACCATATGAGATGCTATACGGTAGGAGGTGTAGAATGCCCGTGTGTTGGGGTGACATCGGGAAGAAAGGGTTGGGAAGTGTTGAGGTGATCGAGGCTATGACGGAGAAGTTAGAGAAGATCAAAGCCTTTATGAAGGCGGCAAAAGATAGACAAAAGTCGTATGTCGATAAATGGCGTAGACCGATTGAGTTCAACGTGGGCGATAGAGTCATGTTGAAGGCCTCACCCTGGAAGGGGATCATCCGGTTTAGAAGGCGGGGTAAGCTAAGCCCGAGATACATAGGACCTTTCTGAATTATTGCACGAGTAGGAGAGGTGGCCTATCGATTGGAGCTACCTAATGAGTTAAGTGAAATTCATCCAACATTCGATGTGTCTCATCTGAGAAAATGTCTAGCTGACGAAGATATGATTATACCACTGGAGGACATCGAAGTAGATGAGCGACTCAACAATGTAGAGAAACTAGTGGCAATCATAGACCAGAAAGAGAAGAGGCTGCGGAATAAAGTGGTTCCACTGGTGCATGTGCAGTGGAGGCACAGGAAGGGGTCTGAGTCTACATGGGAAACTAAAGAATAAATGAGACAACATTACCCACAACTATTTAAAGAATGTCAGGTTTCAGGGACGAAACCTCTATAAGGGGGGTGGACTTGTAACACCCGAAATTTTGTCAAAAAACAAAGGAAAAGCAAAGTATTAAGAAGAGAAAGAAAAGGAGCACTAGTGGAGGGGGCCAAAGTGTAAAAAGTACAAAACCTTATTATTTTAATGTTTAAAAGGCATGGCCGCCCATGCCGCTGCCTTTTATACCTTTTGATTTCGGCTGGACAAGGAGAAGAAAGAAGAACAGAGTTTCTCTCGGTTATTCAAGAAGAAGAAGCTGAAAATTTGTAGGTAGGTGTTCTTTGTGTTTTTGTTCGGTTTTGTTGGGTTTTCAACCTTAAAACCGATTTTTATTTGTTCTTTGAGCTTGGTTGTGTGTTTTGTTGTGTTTTTAGGTGTTTGGACTCGTTGTGCCCTCAAGTTCGATGGAGTTTTACTTGAAGGCTGCATTAGGTGAGTTCTAGATCCCTGGTTTTCTTGTTTTAAACGTATTTTGGGGCTGAAAATGCATATAAAACGTTTTACAACTTATATGTATGCTAACCGTACGTATGTTTGTGTATGGTTGGTTGTGTTGTATGGTTTTATGCTTATTTTAGGTGCCTTGTAAGTTAGTTATGGGTTGAGAACCATTTAGGATGATGATTTGGGTCTGGACAGTGTAAGTTTTGAACTAAGTATGCTCTTGCGCCTGAAATTTGCTTAAAACGCCTAAGTCCCTTCTCATGGTCCCAAATAGGGCTCATGCACCTGGATTTTTGCCCATGAACCTAAGTGGTAGGCTCATGCACCTGATACTTAGCCAAAAAGACTAAGTTCCACCCCATGAGCCCCAATAGTGCCCATGCATCCACTGCCCAAATGCCTAAGTGTACCTCATGCTCCCAAATAGTATCCATGCGCCCAGAAAATTGCTCATATGCCTAAGTGTTAGTTCAGGCGCCTAACTTACCCATGCGCCCAAGTATTCATGCTCCTGCATAGTACTCAAGCGCCTACATAGTGCTCATGCGCCTAAAAGACTTAGAAAAATTTCTGAGATTTTGAGAAATATAAATTTAAGGTTTAAACTCTGGGATGTTTTGATGGTTATATGTGTTGATGTTATGCATGATTATGGCCTGTTCTTATGTTCCATATTACGTATTATTATGTGGCTTTACATGGTGTGATTATGCTCGTATACGTAAAGTATTATCATAAATGAAGTGAAAGATCAATGATAATGAAAAGTGAAACATAAAAAATGAATGAAAAGTCTTATGAACAAAATTTTTAGAGAGGTTCACAACTCATTGAGAGTTGTTAGCTCAACTGTGTGTTATATAACGTGCGATTTAACCCATAAGGGTTCACACACAGGAGGGTCAGTCTTTGTGACTGATCGAGACGTGCGAAAACAGGATCCTTATCGCTTGACCCCAAAAGGTGGTTGCTTCGTGCACAATGATTGGGCATAGCTTATGACAGGATCTGGATAGAAGTGAAAGATAATGAAAAAGTACGAAACAAATGAATACATGCGATAATGGAAGATAATAAGGTTATACCTTGATGTATGTACGGTGAATGCTCATGAACGAAAGTAAAGGACGTATTTTAAGGAAAAGGATATTTTATTATAAACAAGGTACTTTAATGCTTTTAAAACTAGAACTCACTCAGCAACGCTGACTTTTATACATTTTCAGTTGGCCGGTAACAGTTGCTGAGGATGGCACACGGGAAAAGTTACTTGGCGGGCAAGACTGGCATCCATTCATGCATGTTAATTATGTTGTTTTATAATGCAACTAAACGTTTCTTTTGTAACTCCTATTATACATTTTTGTATTATTTGGCAACATTAAATATTAATGCAATGAATGGCTTTTGAAAATTTTAAATCCGCTGCGATGTTTTACGATATGTATATGTTTTTATATAATTAATGCTATGATTGACCAACTGTGAGGTTTCCGGGAATGGGGCCTTACAAGTTGGTATCAGAGCCAAAGTTTAAGAGAAATGGGTAAATATTTTCAAAACCTAAACTTAAACTGAGAATGGGACCGAAGGGAGGGATGCCAGCCCAAGTAGCTACGTGCCATCAGGTATTTCTTTTCTTAAATGTTAACCAGTATTATGTGCGTGTGTTATCTGATTTATGTGCCCTTAGTAGATTTAAGTACTGATGTAGTCAGGATAGAAAATGCTAGGGGGATGAAGAGTAAAGTAAATGGCTAATCACAACTGGCCACTGTAATTAGGGACTTACTATACTTGACATAACCTGAGCTATTAACTTGAATGACCGTGTTGGTGTTTGAATCTTATAGTGTTTAGAGGATGGCTGGTGGTAGATCATCGAAGGCTTCACGAGGAGGAGCACGGGGTGGCCGTGGTGCTGGACCACGTGTCACGAGGAACAAGACTAAGACTACTGAGACGGATCCTGTTGAGCCCGAGCTTCATCACCAGGATGGTGGTGATGAGAGTGCTAACTTAGAGCCTCAGTGAAGGAGGCAGTTGTGGAGGAAGTGCAACAGGTCATGCAGACGATCCTACCATCTGTGGTGACCAAGGTCATCCGTGCAGTGAGAGAGGATGAGAAAAAGGAGAAGGAGGAGGAGAGAAAGAAAGCTGTTGGGAGAAGGAGGGGTGAGAGAGATCATGGTGAAGGGGAAGAAATAAACGTTGAGATGGTGGCCTCCAGTGATGAGGAGGAGGTGGTAGTGCCGGAAACCGCGAAGGGGTGCAGCTACTGGGCATTCCAGCAATGCAAACCCCCAACTTTTGATGGCAATGGTAATGCTGCTGCTGCTCACCGCTAGGTGAGAGAATTGGAGGAGGTGCTGGAGATTAGTGAGTGTAGGGAGGACCAAAAGGTGAAGTTCGCGACTCACTCGTTTGTAGACTCGGCTTTATGTTGGTGGGACAATATTGTCCAAGTCGAGGGCAATAGGGCCATCGGAAAGATGAGGTGGGAAGAACTGAAGAAGATGGTGATTGAGGAATTCTGTCCTCACCGAGAGCTCGACAAGATAGAGAGGGAATTCCTACAGCTAGAGGCGGGAACCATGACCCATAAGAAATACACCACCAAGTTCAATGAGATGGCAAGACTGGTACCGGATCAGGTGACGCCGGTGTCGAGAAAGATCAAGAGGCATATTCAGGGATTGCCGGCGGATATCCGCAGGCACATGATTGCTGCCTGACTGAGTACCTTTAGGTCGGTGGTGGATTTGACAGGGAGGTTGTATGATGAGAGAGAGGTGGCCGTGGTTGAGGTGAGTATGAAGGGTGGTGGTGACAGGAACTGGAATGGAAAGCGGTTTGGACGTGGTGGTTTCACTCCAAATAACAAGAGGGCAAGGGTGGATGATCGAAGGGTGATGACACCAGGTGCGGGAGTGAAGAGGTGTGGTAAATATGGAAGGGAGCATACTGGAGAGTGTAAGTGGGGATTGAACGTCTGCTTTAAATGTGGGAAGCCAGGTCACGTGGCAAAAGAATGTGGCGTTGTAAGGTGTTATAACTGTGGCGAAGAGGGCCATCTGAGCAGGGATTGCAAGAAGCCGAGGGCCGAAAGTTCTGGGGCGAAGAAGAGAGCGGAGAATAAAGGACAGAGGGTAAGCGCTAGAGCATTCACGATGACCCGGGAGGAGGCTAGAGTGGACCCCGATGTCGTGTGAGGTATGTTCCTAGTAAACCAAACTTGTGCATCTATGTTATTTGATTCTGGTGCTAATAGGAGTTTCATTTCTGCTGCTTTCTATGCTAAGTTTCCTGCTAGTAGTAGAAATATTGATGAGCCCTTCGAAGTAGAAACTGCTATTGGTAAGTCTACTAGAATTTCTGAGATGATAGAGGATTGTGACATAGAATTGGAAGGCCATAGGTTCTCTGCCAAATTATTTGTGATGCCCCTAGGTGGATTTGATGTAGTTCTAGGAATGGATTGGTTAGGAGCCTATGAGGCGAATATTGTGTGTCGCAAGAAAATAAGCCGATTAACTGCGCCCGATGGAAGTTCAGTGACGGTCTACGGTGATCGAGTGACTACGGTTCCTAAAGTGATTTCGATGGTGGTGGCAGAGAAGTGCATGAAACGTGGATGTAGTGCCTACTTGGCTTACGTGAAGGATGTGGACGCGTCAGTACCATAATTGTCTGATGTACCAGATGCATGTGACTTTCCGGACGTGTTCCCAGAAGATTTACCAGGTGTACCACCAGACCGTGAGATCGAGTTTCAGATCGATTTGATACCTGGTGCTCAGCCCGTTGCCAAGGCACCGTATCAATTGGCTCCGTCTGAAATGAAGGAACTAATGGTTCAGCTGTAAGAGTTGCTGGACAAGGGGTTCTTCCGACCGAGCATCTCTCCCTGGGGTGCTCTGGTCTTGTTTGTAAAGAAGAAGGATGGTAGTATGAGGATGTGCATTGACTACCGAGAGTTAAACCAGTTGATGGTGAAGAACCGATATCCACTACCAAGAGTCGATGACTTATTCGATCAGCTCCAAGGTGCCAGTTGGTTCTCAAGAATAGATCTTCGATCTGGCTACCTTCAATTGAAGGTGAAGGAGCAAGATGTCCCTAAAATAGCTTTTCGTACGCGTTATGGACACTACGAGTTTCTCGTTATGTCTTTTGGTCTAACTAACGCGCCAACTGCCTTTATGGATTTGATGAACCGGGTGTGTCGGCCGATGTTGGATAAATCAGTGATTGTGTTTATCGATGATATCCTGATTTATTCGAAGAGCGAAGAAGAACATGCCGGCCACATACGCGAAGTATTGGAGACGCTAAGAAGAGAGAGGCTGTATGCTAAATTCTCTAAGTGCACTTTCTGGTTGCGTGAAGTTTAATTTTTGGGTCACGTGGTAAATTCTGAAGGAATCATGGTGGACCCGGCAAAGGTTGAGGCAGTATTTCAATGGAAGTCTCCAAAGACGCCATCCAAGATTCGCAGTTTCTTGGGTTTGGCGGGCTACTACAGAAGATTTATCCAAGACTTTTCCAAGATAGCCTCACCATTAACCAAATTTACCAGTAAGGACGTAAAGTTTGTATGGGGTCTGAATAGGAGAATGCTTTTGAGAAGTTAAAGATGAGATTGACTCAAGCTCCTGTCTTGACTTTGCCCGAAGGGAACGAAGACTTAGTGGTCTATTCAGATGCTTCTTATTCGGGATTGGGTTGCGTGCTAATACAGAGTGGAAGGGTAATAGCCTATGCATCCCGACAGTTGAAGATCCATGAGACCAATTACCCCACTCATGACTTAGAGCTAGCAGTTGTGGTATTTGCGTTGAAGATTTGGAGGCATTACTTGTACGGGGCGAAGTGCACCATCTTCACGGACCACAAGAGCTTGAAGTATTTCTTTGAGCAAAAGGATCTCAATATGAGGTAGAAAAGGTGGTTAGAGTTGATTAAGGATTATGATTATGAGATACATTATCATTCGGGCAAAGCCAACGTAGTGGCCGATGCCCTCAGCTGACAGGAGAGACCCGAGCCAATCCGGGTGAAAGCTTATCAGTTGATTATGACATCTGATATAAGGACACAGGTTAAGGAGTTCCAAGATAAGGCGTTGGAAGAGGATCGCCTTAACTCTGAAAGGATGAGAGGTCTAGTCACCAAGTTGGGTGAAAATACACACGGAGTTAGAACCCGCTTCGGGCGGATATGGATCCCTCGTTATGGAGAACTACGGGGGTGATCATGGACGAAGCTCATAAGACTCGATACTCCATTCATCCCAGTGCTACTAAGATGTATCATGATATGAAGATAGATTACTGGTGGCTGGGTATGAAGCGTGATGTGGCGGAGTATGTGAGCAAGTGCCTTACTTGATTGCAAGTGAAGGTAGAGTATCAAAAGCCATATGGGTAGATCCAACCTTTGGATATACCCGAGTGGAAATGGGAGCACATCACCATAGACTTTATTACGAAGTTACCACGTACGACAAGGGTGTACGATGCCATATGGGTGATCGTTGACCGCCTGACGAAGAGTGCTCACTTTCTACCGATCCGCAAGACGTATTCTTCCGAAAGGTTGGCGGATTTATTCATCAAGGAGATTGTAGCTCATGGTATACCAGTGTCTATTGTTTCGGACCGTGACACTCGGTTTACATCCAAGTTTTGGAAGAGCACGATGCGATGGGCACGAGGCTACACATCAGTACGGCTTACCACCCCATACAGATGGTCAGTCTGAGAGGACGATCCAGACGCTCGAGGATATGCTCCGAGCATGCGTGATTGACTTTGGAGGAAGTTGGGATGAACACTTACCGTTAGCTGAATTCTCATACAACAACAGTTATCATTCCAGCATTGGTATGCCACCATATGAGATGCTATACGGTAGGAGGTGTAGAATGCCCGTGTGTTGGGGTGACATCGGGAAGAAAGGGTTGGGAAGTGTTGAGGTGATCGAGGCTATGACGGAGAAGTTAGAGAAGATCAAAGCCTTTATGAAGGCGGCAAAAGATAGACAAAAGTCGTATGTCGATAAATGGCGTAGACCGATTGAGTTCAACGTGGGCGATAGAGTCATGTTGAAGGCCTCACCCTGGAAGGGGATCATCCGGTTTAGAAGGCGGGGTAAGCTAAGCCCGAGATACATAGGACCTTTCTGAATTATTGCACGAGTAGGAGAGGTGGCCTATCGATTGGAGCTACCTAATGAGTTAAGTGAAATTCATCCAACATTCGATGTGTCTCATCTGAGAAAATGTCTAGCTGACGAAGATATGATTATACCACTGGAGGACATCGAAGTAGATGAGCGACTCAACAATGTAGAGAAACTAGTGGCAATCATAGACCAGAAAGAGAAGAGGCTGCGGAATAAAGTGGTTCCACTGGTGCATGTGCAGTGGAGGCACAGGAAGGGGTCTGAGTCTACATGGGAAACTAAAGAATAAATGAGACAACATTACCCACAACTATTTAAAGAATGTCAGGTTTCAGGGACGAAACCTCTATAAGGGGGGTGGACTTGTAACACCCGAAATTTTGTCAAAAAACAAAGGAAAAGCAAAGTATTAAGAAGAGAAAGAAAAGGAGCACTAGTGGAGGGGGCCAAAGTGTAAAAAGTACAAAACCTTATTATTTTAATGTTTAAAAGGCATGGCCGCCCATGCCGCTGCCTTTTATACCTTTTGATTTCGGCTGGACAAGGAGAAGAAAGAAGAACAGAGTTTCTCTCGGTTATTCAAGAAGAAGAAGCTGAAAATTTGTAGGTAGGTGTTCTTTGTGTTTTTTGTTCGGTTTTGTTGGGTTTTCAACCTTAAAACCGATTTTTATTTGTTCTTTGAGCTTGGTTGTGTGTTTTGTTGTGTTTTTAGGTGTTTGGACTCGTTGTGCCCTCAAGTTCGATGGAGTTTTACTTGAAGGCTGCATTAGGTGAGTTCTAGATCCCTGGTTTTCTTGTTTTAAACGTATTTTGGGGCTGAAAATGCATATAAAACGTTTTACAACTTATATGTATGCTAACCGTACGTATGTTTGTGTATGGTTGGTTGTGTTGTATGGTTTTATGCTTATTTTAGGTGCCTTGTAAGTTAGTTATGGGTTGAGAACCATTTAGGATGATGATTTGGGTCTGGACAGTGTAAGTTTTGAACTAAGTATGCTCTTGCGCCTGAAATTTGCTTAAAACGCCTAAGTCCCTTCTCATGGTCCCAAATAGGGCTCATGCACCTGGATTTTTGCCCATGAACCTAAGTGGTAGGCTCATGCACCTGATACTTAGCCAAAAAGACTAAGTTCCACCCCATGAGCCCCAATAGTGCCCATGCATCCACTGCCCAAATGCCTAAGTGTACCTCATGCTCCCAAATAGTATCCATGCGCCCAGAAAATTGCTCATATGCCTAAGTGTTAGTTCAGGCGCCTAACTTACCCATGCGCCCAAGTATTCATGCTCCTGCATAGTACTCAAGCGCCTACATAGTGCTCATGCGCCTAAAAGACTTAGAAAAATTTCTGAGATTTTGAGAAATATAAATTTAAGGTTTAAACTCTGGGATGTTTTGATGGTTATATGTGTTGATGTTATGCATGATTATGGCCTGTTCTTATGTTCCATATTACGTATTATTATGTGGCTTTACATGGTGTGATTATGCTCGTATACGTAAAGTATTATCATAAATGAAGTGAAAGATCAATGATAATGAAAAGTGAAACATAAAAATGAATGAAAAGTCTTATGAACAAAATTTTTAGAGAGGTTCACAACTCATTGAGAGTTGTTAGCTCAACTGTGTGTTATATAACGTGCGATTTAACCCATAAGGGTTCACACACAGGAGGGTCAGTCTTTGTGACTGATCGAGACGTGCGAAAACAGGATCCTTATCGCTTGACCCCAAAAGGTGGTTGCTTCGTGCACAATGATTGGGCATAGCTTATGACAGGATCTGGATAGAAGTGAAAGATAATGAAAAAGTACGAAACAAATGAATACATGCGATAATGGAAGATAATAAGGTTATACCTTGATGTATGTACGGTGAATGCTCATGAACGAAAGTAAAGGACGTATTTTAAGGAAAATGATATTTTATTATAAACAAGGTACTTTAATGCTTTTAAAACTAGAACTCACTCAGCAACGTTGACTTTTATGCATTTTCAGTTGGCAGGTAACAGTTGCTAAGGATGGCACACGGGAAAAGTTACTTGGCGGGCAAGACTGGCATCCATTCGTGCATGTTAATTATGTTGTTTTATAATGCAACTAAACATTTCTTTTGTAACTCCTATTATACATTGTTGTATTATTTGGCAACATTAAATATTAATGCAATGAATGGCTTTTGAAAATTTTAAATCCGCTGTGATGTTTTACGATATGTGTATGTTTTTCTATAATTAATGCTATGATTGACCAACTGTGAGGTTTCCGGGAACGGGGCCTTACAATCCAAGTCCTTGCTTGTTCTGATAACAAACATTTGAATGCAAGGATGAAGATATAGTGTTCTTGAAGGTTTCCTCTTCAAGAACACATTTTTCTGCCTTGGCTTTGTTGATCACAAGCTCAGCCTGATATTCTCTCAACTTGGAAACAAGATCTTTAATCTGAGTCCTGTAGTTTGTATGCTCATGTGTTAGAGTAGAATGGTTTTCTCTAAGTCTTCTATTTTAAGCTTATAATCATTTTTTGCTCTTTTAAAATCAGCTTACAAAACATTTAAGTACTCAAGATTAGATCTTACTTCTAAGTTGTAGGACCTGTACATATTAACTTTAGCAATGCATTCAGGAGTGCAAAGATGTTCCAATACCTTTGATTCATCATGATCTGCCATTAGGGCTTGGTTTGGGGAGACATCTTCCACCTGAAAGCTTTAATGAATGCCTCCTTCTTTAGCACTACAGCTAACTTCTTTGGTCGGTTGAGCTTTTCAGCTCTTGGAGCTGCCTCAGTATAGTTTGGCTTAGACTGTGTTTGGTGACTATTTGTTCTTGGTACCTTACACTCGAGCAAAGTGGCTCATTTGGTTAAAGTTGTAACACTTTACTTTGCTCTTGTCCAGCCCAAACTTTCCAATGGACACATTGCTTTAAAACTTCCTCCCTGTTCTCTTGTAGAACTTCTTGGCTCTGTGAGTGAAATGAGCCATCTACTGTACTATTTCAGTGTACTACAGATCATCTGGTTGGATGTAGTCCAGGTCTTCAAGGGTGAATAGGAAGTTACAAGAACTTTCATTTGAAGACATAAAGGCCTAAGAAGAGATGGGCTCTTGGAATGGCTTCCTTGAGTATAGCTCTTCCTAGGTGTTTCCAGGAATGTGATGAAAGGACTCTTTGGTGAGTTATTTGGGTAGCAGATGAGATGATATGTGGTTCTCTGCTATCCCTTTCAACCACATGAAGGGCTTAACTTTTTTGGGTGCTAGATGAGCTGGGAGAAGGATTTTGCATGTTCATCTCCATTTGGTTACCACAAAGGATACCATACAGCTCAGTGAGAGCGAGGGTAGAAAGGTTTTCAATTCTCTTGATAGCCACTAGTGTGTCCATTCTCTAGGAAGAGAGAACATGAACTTTCTGACTATATCCCTGTTCTCAAGTTTGACTCAAACTTCCATTAGAGTGTCTAAAATCTCAACATACCTGAAGTATTGTTGAGTCATAGTTTCACCTATCTTGTAGATGAAATTTCAAACTACTACTTCATTTTGTCTTTCTTGTTCTCCTTAGCTTCCTTGGATCCTTCATACATCTTCAGTGCATCCAAAAGTTCTTTTGCACTCTTGCACTTCTTGAAGCCTCTATAGATGGAGTTGGGATGAGTAGTTTGAAGAGTGGTCTGATCAATGTCTCTTTTCTTCTGTTCTACTTCAAAATAATCAGCCACTTCCTTGAGTATCATCCTACCTCTAGTAGTTTCTGAAGTAGTATTTTGGATGTGAGGTTCATAGACTACAGATCTCCACATCCTGTTGTCTTGAGACTTGATGAAGCCTTCCATTCTCATGCACCAAGTGTCAAAATCATCAAGAGTGATCAGTGGAGACTTAGTCATTGTATCGGTTTCCATATCAGCTTTAGAAAGAGCTGCCATTTGAGCAAGTAAGTCATTATGAAACTAAAGAGTGATTCAAGATGGTGAGCTCTTGCAATCAAGAGCCTAAGAAGCTTTGATACCACTTGCAGGACTGGTTGTGTTTCAAACAATAGTTTGACAATTGAAGATTATCAACTAAACACACCTACTAGATCAAATAGGGAACTAGGTAGTGAAACAAAGAATAACAAGTAAGAACACTTAAGAACAAAAAGATTGGTTTTCAAGGATGATGTATATTGCTCTCAAGTGTTTACAAGTATTGCAAAGCTTCTTCTTTTTCCTTAGACTTATACATGAGATACTTTATATTACAACCTACAGCCAGCCATACTTTAAAGGACAGCTAGACACTAATCTAGATAACAAGATCAATGTAGAGTCAAAAGGCAGATTGCCTTTTTTACTTGTGACTATGATAGGCCATAGCTCACATCCTATTATAATACAATAAGGATAAAAGTACTAAAGTAGGAAATTACAATAAAGAGACCATATTGTACTATTGACAAAAGTAAAAAGTTAATCACCAACTTGTATAAGTTGGTGAGTTTTCAGAGCTGACAGTGAAAAGGTCTTATTCTTTTGCAAAAGTATGTCAATATTCTTAGTCTTCGGAAGACTTTGTCTTTAACCTTTGGAAGACTTCACTTTGGCTTCGAAAGATTTCTGCTTTTGGCTGCGGAAGATTTGACACTTAGTTATTTTCTTTGTACATAGTCAAATCTTCTGAAGTACTTCCTTACTTGTACTTCATTGCATGCTAAGAGATCTTTGGTTAGCATCAGCTTTTAAGATAATCATCTTGATCTTACAGGTTGGTGGGTAATGGATGCAAGACTTGGATAGGAGTTAGCATAGTGTCCAGTTGTGTGATAGAGTTGGCACTAGTGGAACTTGTTAGCTTTCTCAACAAGTTGGCCAATTGTCGAGAGTTGGTCACAAATGGGCATGAACTTACAACTGAATTAAAAAAAGAGAATGCCTTTGGCAGTTTGTCTAAGTTGGGCTCGAAGGTTTTAAATGCGTTCAATGGAGGTATTGTTATGGGCGGTTTCAAGTGCGACCCGAATTAAGCGAGTAATAGTGAGGCTGAGAACTTCAACCATGGCCTATTTGGAGAAAAAGGTATGGAGGATGAGAATGGCCTGATGATCGGCAACTAACCAAGCTGAATACCGAGATCTAAAACAAGTTTTTCATTTTGTGTGCTTTCTGGTGGTGGTGTGATAGAGGTACCATTAACATGAGACAAAAGTTGTTAGAAGGAGAGAATCAGTAACATTTGGTGTTTCCAAAGAAGATAGTTAGATGAGGTTAACTTGATAGTGATCATATGTAACAAGGTATTCATGTAAAGATAACCATCAACATAGTAGGGGGATGCCATTGTAAATGCAGCGGGAAGAAGATTAAAGAAGTGGAGATGAAGATGGGGAGGGAAAACGAAAGGAGGGAGAAGGAAGAGGAAGGGGAAGAGAGGTTATTAGGAGGATCTTAAGGCTTATAATACCATGTGAGGATTGAATGTTTCATATCCCAATGAGGGATTATGAACAATATATGTAGATGACAAAGTTACACAAGACGTACAAATGAATATGGAAAATACATAAGTTGTACACAAGTATGAGATACCATCAAATGTGGTTTAATAGATACAAACATAACAATGTTAAAAAAAACAAAACCTAGAAGTAGCAACTGTCGCAAACTTTTGCAAACTCATGCGTTGCGCTAAGTTCGTTAATAATATTTGAAACTTTATGTCAAAATACAAAACCTTGAAAAATATTATAAGAACATTGCAATGAAAAAAAGTCAAATGGTTAAACATAATAACGTTACATATTTTAAAAGTTATTAGAAGAAACGAATTAGAAACTATAAAAGACCAAAACCTTGAATCATCTTTTACGGCTCGTACGTTTGCGCCTTGACACTAGTACATCACGACATATAACTTCGTTATGAATGAAATTTACACGGAAACATATATAAAAATAAGCATGTTGTAATTTATAAACATTAAACTTCAAAAGTTGAAAAAGAGAAAAAAACAAGATTATGAGTAGGCCAGAAAATAAAGAGATAATATAAGGTATGAAATGTATATTTAACTAAAGTTGAGAGGGCTAAAAAGTAACCTTTAATTGTTTAAAATGAAACTTTATGCATAGCACATGTAATATATGTGATGAACTCTAAATTATACATAGAAAACATATCAAAAGCACATCAATTATTCACAAAACTCTTACATAAAATGATGAAATTGAACTTAAATGTGTTAAATTAGGTTTTTTGGCTTAATAAAGAACAAGATGGAAGAAAGGAGCATAGATAAGGAGAAATTAAAGAAAACCGAGCATCAGAGTCCAAGCATGGGGCTGTGCCTCATTAGGCATGCCCCCATCCACAGCCTAAAACACACCCCTATGCGAAAACTAGCATACCCACGTGTGTTGTCAGTCTAATAGGACAAAAGTACTATCCCCCAAAAAGAAGCAGGGGGCATGCCCCACTACCAACATGGGGGCATTCCCAACCAGTTCTTAACGTACAAGCCCACTAACTTTTGTACATCGTTCTAGTACGGGGTCGTGCCTTTTGAGCCATAGGGCCGTGCCCGGCACTCTAGAAAGCCTATAAATAGCAACTCATTTGCAATATTGGAAAGAGATTTTAGAGGGGCGAAACTCTGTTGATTTCTCTTAGGAATCCAAACTTGAAGGTCCTTGGGAAGCTCGAGAAGTGCATTCAACACTTAGAAGAATATGAATAGTAATCAAAAAATGATACAATTCATATTCAATTTCAAAGATGTATTCTCAAGAGATTTTTATCTTTTTTTGAAACAATTTAGGAGGTGTTGAATGTGAGGGGGAGAACCACAGTGAACTGTGTTAGAACATCAGTTAATTAAAAAAAAGTATGACGAAGAAGATCTTCAATCTTAAATTTTAGCAAGCACTAGTTTAGGAGAAGTATTTTTGGGTACAAAAAGACAATAAACTAAAGTTTACCAAATTATATTCATAGCCCATTGAAGATCTTATTTTATAGATTTAGAGACCATGTTCAGTAAAAGAAAAAAAAGAAAAGAATCAAGAGTCAACAAAAAAGTCAAAATTAACATAAAAATAATCAAAATTAGGGTTTATGATGTAATATTCCCTAGTCAACTATAAATAGCAACCTACTAGTCCAAATGTAAGTGTGTGTATTCTATAATGTGATTCTTCAACCTAAGGAGAAACTCCCTTTTGGGTTGGTTTGTTCTTTCATTAATTCATGTATGATTTCAAATCCATAAGACTTTTGTAATTTGTTTATTGTAATTAATGAAATCATATTACTATCATCATTAATTTGTTTTGTTCTTGGATTCACACACACACCCATCTCAATTATTGATTATTTGATCTTGACATGATGAATCATAATATCCAAGCTCTCAAATCTGATGATTTGATTTAGCATATTGGTATGTGTAAATGTATATATGTTTTGATAATAATTTTTCCTACGAATTCAATTTTAAAATAGTTTTTCCTACAAATTCAATTTTAAAATAGTTTTAATTATACTAAAGTACACAAACAAAATGAAAGTGTACTTGTCGTGTGGTAACATAATGTTGGTAAGAAACAAGTATCAATCTGTGGACACACCGAGCCTGGTCAACAATCATAGTAATTGACTATCAGATTTGGTTTTGATTTGAGAAAATGATTAGCTGCTTTATAGTAACTAGATTTTTAATTTTTCAAACAATAATTTAAATAAATTAAAAAGGTGAATCTTGAGACTTTTGGGGTTTCAGGTAATTAAGGCTATCATCTAAATATAGATTACACTTATGTAACTATGATAAATTATGTATGTGGTTAAATTTATATGTTTAAGTAGTTATGTTAATGTTTATAAACGCAAGTTAGCACAAGGTTATCGTAAATCGGCTCCATAGTGACAAGGAAAATGACAACGTGTAACTTACGAAACAACCACCAAGTCCCTAGTGATGTAGGTAATGCTTGTGTACCTTGTTAAGATATGATTTCTGAAAACATAACTTAATGTTAGAGAGAGAGTTGATCAAAATCCTTTTTAATATATCATTAATATAGAAAACCATAACAATACTATAGATTTCTCAAACTAATTTAAGGGAACCCGCAAATGATTAAAAAGTTAAGGTGATATGATTTCTAATACATATGATGAGGCTTTGAATTCTAATAGACAACATCAAAATTAAATTAATCTTGAAGATATTTCCGCTCCATTAAACCCCTAAAATAACCTCATAGCTTTGACATTCTTTAGATAACTTTTCTTCCCTTTGTTTGAAGCCTGTCTATCTGTTCCGCTCATTAGCTAGATATGAGTTCAAAGATCATCACGGAATGTAAATCCATGAGCTTCAGAGAGAGTATCTGATAATTGTACAAATCCTTATATAATTTAATCATTTTTTGACCATTGTTAATATCTTTTCTTATTTTTTCTTTCTTTTTAATTCTTAAAATAGACATGCATCTACGATCTATACTCATTCGCATTCATGAACTTATGTTCATGAAAATCATGTGTTCATCCGCGTGAGTTTGGTGTTCGCATTGACCACACACACAGTATCCGCATAGGATATTATCACATCCTTATTGAATATCCATATGCATATTCTTGTGCATCCGAATTGAATTTAGGATCATCCGCATGCCGAATCGCACAAGTAACCATTTGCATTACATTGCGTGTTTGTATGGTCATCCACATTGCATTTATGCTGATAAGATAGGTACTCGCATTGCTATTATGATTAGATAGGCATCCGCATTGCATTCTGAGTTGCTTAAGTTCAGGCCATATGCATTGTGGGTACATTAGCATTGATCACATTGGTCATGCACATTGCATGATAATCTAATTCGCATTGAGCATTCACATCATCCACACTAAATGCATGGTATCCACATTAAGTGAACCACAATCATATTCATGATCTTTCTTATTCGCATGAGGTTTTGTTCAACCGCATCAAGATTATGGTCATCCATATTACACTTTTGATCATCATTATTAGTAAATTCAGCGGCATCATAAATTTGTTCATCTACATGATGGATTTGTTCATCTACATCATGCATTAGCATATGCATTACTTGATCTGCATTGAACACTAGAAACTGTTTGCATTGCATAACACACACGCATTGCAAGGATGTATTCAATACAAAGATCAATAGCTGACAAATTAGGTCAATCATAGCTTTCTTAATAATCATAAGAACTCACAACTTAAAGTCGTTGAAATATATCATATAGATCCTTAAATCTTATTGAATATATTCCATTATTGATGAGCCATATTTGATTATTATGACCAATTTGATTATAACAACAGATTCTTGTTGTTTGATTGATTTCAATGATATTGTGATGAACAGTAAATTATCTTATATATATATATATATATATATATATATATATATAGAGAGAGAGAGAGAGAGATGCGTATGTACTTGCATGGTGGCTAAACTAAATAGTGATATATATATATATATATATATATATATATATATATATATATATATATTATAAGATTATCCAATTAACAATAATATAAATCAAAGAGTTCATTTAAATTACTTCATCATCTCAATCTTTGTCAAGATCTACCAAACTCCAGGCTAAGTAGCCATAATAGGGAAACCAACTTCAACTAATCTTTCCATATAAGCATTGTACACTTTAATAAATCACACGTCTTCTCCCTAATCACAACTACAACTCATCGTCATACCATTCGTTCCCTTATTCTATTCTTGTTTGTCAACATTATTGCCAGCGATCCATAGCCGCGGCGATACCGATCACCCACCGGCCGTTTCATTCGGGCAATGTTGTTATTGCTTTCTAGCTTATTGCACAGACTCCGTCACCACCGATCAACTCTACCGATAACATACCCATCGAATTGTTATTTTTTAATGTATACGTTTAGATCTTTCCATATGTTGGTTATGGCTATTATGGTTGATGATTTCTTCTGGTGATTCATACTTTCTTAACATTCAGATAGGCAGAAAAATATGAAACCATTAGAACAATGAATGCAACTGGTCGAGCTTTAGTACTAATTGGTTTCATTACACGAAGTCCGGGTAATGTCATCGTCTTTCCGTTTTGTTTTCTTTATACTCTTTGAGATTTTTAAAACTGTTTGCAATGGAATGAGATTAATTGAACAAGGTTAATACCCGTATACAAAGTTAAGATTTAGCATTGCCATCCATCCGCTAACTAACGGACAGTCTGAATGCACTATTAAGGCTTTAAAGGATATGCTTAGAGTATGTGGACTCGAATGGACGGGCAACTGGGATGAGTACTTATGCTTGGTTGAGTTCGCATATAATAGTAGTTGGCAAGCTAGCATTAATATGGCTCTGTTTGAGATTTTATATGGTTGAAAGTGTAGTGCATCACTATGCTGGAATGAAGTCAGAAGGAAGATAGTTGAAGGACCGGAACCGGTTAGAATTACTAATGATAAAGTTGCAATTACCAGAGAGAAGTTAAAAGAAGCTCAAACTAGATAAAAGAGTTACGCTGATTAACATCAACCAGCCTAGGAATCTAATGTCACACCCTCAAAATCTACGCGTGGAGTTTTACCGCGAGGCGTGTGAACAAACCAGGATCCAAGTCACTAGTTACTCTAAACGAATCTACATGAATTTCAAAGATAAATCTCAGAGTATAAACATAAAAAACATTGCGGAAGAGTTGATAAATACTCAAAACCCAAAACATTTAAATGTAAATGCGCAAAACACGTGCCCAAACCATTGTTAAAATTTAAGTTTAACACCAAATGCTAATGGATGATTGTTCAAATGCACGCTTGACCCGTGATGTGCTCCTATATGCACCTATTATTAACGACCTGAGAAAAGCATACTAAAGTGTCAACACAAAGGTTGGTGAGTTCAAGAGTTTGTAAGTAATCAAAAGAAATAACATTTGTAAAGCACAAGTAAGTGTATTGAAATAGATAGCTAGTCTAAATAATAAATAATAACAATAGTGATTTCGTGATCGAAGCTGAGTGTCTTTGTTTGTTTGCCTTCCGCCACAACTTACCAAGTCATGACAAATGTTAGTTGTTTAGGACAAAGCTACACCCGCTTGACCTCCAGTCGTACGGGTGGGGCTTGTCAGACCTGTAGTACTACCCAATACATTTTGTTAGTTTCCTTAATTAACAATTCGAAAGTATAAGGACTTTTTTGATGGTATATTACACTATGTCATACTATAAACAACTTACAATAATATAAAGCGTTTGTAAAAGGTATGCTTTCTTCTCCAAAAGGAGTATGTAAAAGTGGGGCATTAAACTCACCTGAAGTGTAAGCAGAAATGAGATGCAAAGCTAAGAACCAATGGAATGACAACCCGTAAAGGTTACTTAGAATACGTGAGTACATTAGTACATGCAACCAAAACAACTTAACAAACAATAGGTGTTCAATCAAACACATTAATTTAAGTGATTTGGGAAACATTAACCCATTTGATCCAGTTGACCCGTTTGATCCGTTGGTGACATGTTATATGACATCTTGTTTACTCATATTTAATAATCAATTATTCATGATTACAATACAAAACCATTCATATATAGCATACGATGAACCTTAAGTTCTAGCAAGATAATCATACTATCATAACTTATCATACAACACATGCGAACCCCAACAAATAATTACCATACTTAATATAAACAACATAAACGCAAATACCTTATCTTACATATTGAGTTCAATCACGCACTACATGCCATGTGAAGTAACTTACTACTTCACATCCTAAACCTTGTCAATCCTACTAAGTAGGGGCCTCAGATTCACATGTATGTATGATGCTCATTGTCACAATCCCAAACATGAATCATACTAGCAAAACAATCAAGACATACCATATTGATCAAATATCATTATCAAGGTATAAAACCCTACTTTTCTAACATAACTTCGTCACATTGCGTAATTACTTCACAAACCCTAGAATATCCAACATTACCAACGTCAAATTCATATAATCTAACCATTGCATTCTAACGTATTAAATGGTCTCAATAATCAATATAACATGATTCTATCATAATATGCATGCCCAAATCATGAATTTCTACCAAACATGCTAATAAAGTTTCCACTTCAGGAAAGTAATATCTTACAACCTAAATTCCACCAAATCCAATCATTGATTCATCAATTGTTTGCCTAAACTAGTTCATAGTAATCATAATAACATAAGAAGCATCAAAGAATCACAAAACCCAAACTTCTTGAAATTTAAAGTTTTGACTTTTAGTAACGTATGAACGTGACGTTAAATCCATGAATTTTATACATAACTCATGTAAACCAACTACAATACCATCAAACTAACATAATAACATCATCCAATAACATCAATTTCATGTTATCATGCCCAATTGAACTAGGGTTTGTTCTTAGATCAAAAACCATAAAAACTAGTTAAAAACTCACCTTAAACGCGTAATAGATCAAAGCTACAACGTTGGAATGATCAAAGCTAACCAAAATCTACTGTTTTTGTGTTGTTTCTTGATCAAAATCGCAAGGGAGAGTGTGAGGGTGGGGGTTACGGCCGCAAGAATGAATGGAGGGGGGTTTCTAAGGTTTTGTTTTTGGTATTTATACGTACCATCATTTTCTTTTTAATCTCTTTTAATTTTACATATTTTAAAACTTATTTTTTTTACACTTTTAAATTATTTTTCATTTCATAATGCATGAACTTTAGTAATCCAACAAATAAAAGTAACATTTAACACCTTGATTCACGTACTATCATATTAATGATCAAAATTATTAATCAAGTTAATATGAGTTAAACCAATATTGATTATTTGTTAAGTCACCAACGTTCAAAGACAACTAGTATGCGCTTATTACACGTGTATGCAAAACCTAACGGAAAAGCAGAGTTTTGGTAACGGAAAATTACCGGATGTCACATTATCCCCATGTTGAAAGAATTTTCATCCCAAAAATTACGTTACATCACTGACCCACTGTATTGGCACAAAAAATCGAGTGAGTTGTCACCTTTAAGGTTGGAGATCATGTGTTTCTTAAAGTATCACCCTGTGTACGGCGATTTGGAAATTAAGGGAAACTAAGTCCGTGTTTTATTGGTCCGTTTCTCAAAAGGGTTGGAGAAGTCTTGTATCGTTTAGCATTTTCACCCTAACTCTCTCATGTTCATAATGTATTTCAAGTATCACTGTTGAGGGGATACAACAATCACCCGTTGCACGTTATTAGTTACCCACTTCATGAGATTCAAGAAGATCTTTCTTAGGAAGAAGAACCTGAAGCTATTATTGATAATCAAGAATGAGTTATAAGACACAAGTCAATACCGTTTGTTAAAGTCGTATGGTAAAATCATTCTAAACATGAAGCGATGTGGGAGACAGAAAAAATGATTTGTTCATAGTACCCATACCTATTTGAAAACTAAATGTATGATCTCTAACCTTAGTTGTTTGTGATTACTTAATTCGTAAGCTGTGTGTGATTAGAAAAGTATTTGTTTCATCAGCAACAGGAATTAAGAGGGTTCATGATACTTGTAGTTAGAATTTCCAGGACGAAATTAATTTAAGAGGGGTAGAGTTGATAACCAACAAATAATAATAATAATAATAATAATAATAATAATAATAATAATAATAATAATAATAATAATAATAATAATAATAATAATAATAATAATAACTATTATGAATTATTACCATAGCAAGTGGGTGAACTTTTGTCAAACTTATAGATAAGTTTACTATATACTTATCTACCATATAGTTTTACTTGTCTACCAAAATAATTAATCTTTGTAGTATAAATACCATCTCAATATTGATGAGAAAATGAATCTCTTGTATATTTTTTCATAAGTTATACATTTCTCTTCTTCTTTCTCTTGCAATTCTCTCTAAAGTTCGTAAGCTATAACACTAATATTGTGTTAATTATTGTTATATTATAACACGTTATCAGCACGAGAGCTCTTATACTTTAATCAAGAAGATCAATAAAGCACAAAGTCATTTATTAATCAAGGTAAGCACTTCATTAGTAATAATCAATAATATATCATATTGAGAAGATAACTAAGATAAATAAAGTAAGCATAAAGGTGAAATATATGATATTGAGAAGATAACTAAGATAAATAAAGTAAGCATAAAGGTGATCTTATTATGGACATCTTGATAACCATGAGACTAATAACAAACTAACTTCTACTTAAGCATCTAACTTTTGATAATGCAACTAAAATTTTCTTTTATTTCAACTAACTTTTACTAGTGCATCTAAGCTATTATTTATGCATCTACTTTTAATTTTCACACCCTTAAAATCCACTGGCAGGGATCTATCGCGAGGCGCGTGACAAACCAGTATCTCAGACACATTCATATCGAACGACACTATATGCGTTTTAAAATAAGTGTTTGACCTTAAATCAGAGTAAAACATAGTTCTTAATGTAATCAATGCGGAAGCATAAACATTTGAAAAAACCATGAGCAATAAATGCGCCTCAGATATGATGCATGAGCCTCAAATATACAACCCTAGCCTTAAGCATGCCAGCGACCTCAGAAGACATGCTAAAGTGCGTCAACATAAGGTTGGTGAGTTCACACGTGTAAATTAGTAAATATGTTTGAGCGTATTCTTGGTAAAAGTAAACAAAGGTATACCATAGGTAGCTAGCCTATATATCGAGTTACTTAGCATTTCGAATCGAAGCAGACTATTTATGAGTTGTTTTGCCTTCCGCCATGTCTTATCACTGAACAATGGCAAGTATCTAGGTCAATTAAACATCCGTTCGACCTCCAGTCCAGCTAGCACGACTAACGCGGGTGGGGTTTGTCAAACCCAGTAGTAGTACTCAATATTACCTCGCTAGCTCGTTATTAATGGTTCGAGTGTGTAAGGACTTGCGTTATAATGTTTGCACTATAGCAACAGGCAATATACCAATAATACTAAAACTTAATAAATAGAAATAGTTTGCCTGATTCTCCCCCAAAAAGGAGAGTATGTAAAAGTGGGGCCGTGAAGACTCACCTTAGATGCGTAGGAAAACATGAAGTGTAAAAGCTGGAAGATAATCATTACCTAACAAATGTATGTCCATGAGTGTGTGTACATAATGGTCAAGATTAACCCATTGTATCCAAACAACATAACTGTTAGCGTGTTCGAGAAATGTTTGACAAGTTTAACCAAGTTGAGTTTTATTTGACCAAAGTTGACCAGACTGACCTGACGACCCGTTGGTGACTCAAATAAGTAAAAACATGTTTAGTCATGCTCAAATAGCTCAAATAATGGTGCACATAAAGTTTCATGTCAGAAATCTATTTTTGTAAAGTTTCTATTTTTGGAAAGTATGACATCGTTGCACGTGTGTAATCCATTTTCAAAATCATCAAGATTATTGTAACCAACATGTGAATATACATGAAACACATCCCACAATAATCCACAACATGTTAACACAACCTAAAAACTTCATCATGCCCAATGTTTCCTAAATTAAAATGTTAGAACACAAGTTTCACAAATTTCATACAAAGTATCCTAACAAGCTCCTATAATCATTCCAACATCAATCACACAACACAACACATTGTGTCACAAAAGTTTCCATAAATAGCAAGAATTTTCATACGAAGCCTTTTTCACCATTCGATTATTCCCAATCCATTCTTATGCCATAAACATCATATAACAATTATCACATCTCATCAAACATGCATAAATCATCATATATAAACTATCTTACCCAAAAAGTTTCCTATAATGGAAAGTACTCGAAAACCAAGCCAAAATCAAAAGTTTGAAACATGAAAGTTCATCCACTAGCATCAACTAACATCCTAGAACCATCAATTCAATCCGATTTCATCAAATCATATGATTTCTACAAAAGACCTAAATTAAAGTTTCTATTATGAGTAAGTATCGGATTTTGATTAAAACAACATAATTTCATAAAACCAATCTGTACAAACCTTATTATATTGAATACTAACACATAACCAATCATCAATTTCAATCAATTTCAAGTTTTTATTTGTTTTTGGATAACCAGGGTTCATGTTCATCATGATAATCAAATAATATGAAATCTAACATAAAACTTACTTGTATTGATGCATAGATGCAAACTAACACGTTTTTGATGCAAGAACAATCCATATTCATCATCAATTGCAAGAGAATCAAAGTGTGTATGTGTTCATATGTGTGTGTGTTCGAAATGGAGAAGGGAGACAAGGGGAGGGGGCGGCCACAAATGAGGGAGTTAGGGTTGGGGTTGGGTTTTATTTTCTTTTTTTTACAAGAAAGGCCCCCGTCTTTTGTAAAATCATTTTAATGTTACACGTTTAATTGTTTTGTAAACCGAAATCACTAAATGATCACATAATATCAAATAAAAATTAATAACATGAAATGATATTCATTTTTATAGTTTAAAGGCATTTTTGTTATAATTAGGCATTAAAACCCGAAAATGCGTGAAAACTCGTAGAAAATTCACAATTTCACAACCAGGCTACATAATTAATCACATAATCATAATACACATAATTTCAAACCAATTATGATTGTTTGAAAACCATTTTGACAAATCACCAACGTTCGAGGACAGACGCGTGTGCGATCCAGCAATTCACCGAATTACCGTTACGTGAAAGGTTCGTGAATGTTTGTGCAATAAATGACGCATAAGTAAAAAACATTAAATGCATGAATGTATGATCGGAAAACCATGTTTGTATTGATCGGAAAGTGACCTGCAAATGCCCTGTGTCGCATCATCCCCTTGTTGAACGAAATTTCATCCCGAAATTTAACTAACTCTGGTAAAAGACGGATGAAAATTTCTTGGTTGCCACATTATCCCCTTGTTGAAGGAATTTCGCCCTAAATTCCTCAAATGGTTACATTGGCACTTAACAACACATCTTTGAATAATTGTGAATATTTGGCCTTTATATGATTCTCGGGTTCCAAGTATACTCTGGTCCACGCTTAGAGTTCAAACTAACTTTATAGATAGAGGTAAAATTATGCTTGAGTATTTTTGACCACTTGGTTCATGATTTAAACTAGTTCCTTGACGAATCGAAGCTGTGCATCCATGTGTTTCTCATTTAACAGAATGAAGATTGTCTCATCAGGTAGACATTTCTTTATGTTTCAAACGTGTAACACGTTTTGTACTCCACTGAGTTCTATGGGCAAATTGAGTTGTTATTCTACTGGTCCAACCCTTTTGACTATCTCAAAAGATCCAACATAGCATGGTTTTAACTTCCCTTGTTCATCCAAAATAAATTACACCTTTTACAAGGTGACACTTTTAGAAGTACCTTGTTGTTGCCCTGCGGTTACAAATTTGTACAATCTTCTTGGTCGTCTTGTGCACAAGCACAAGACTAGTAAGTTGACTTATCTTCAACTTCTGCCTAAAGATAGGTGATCGGCACTTATTTCCATAGAGTGTCTCAAACGGTGCGGCCTTGATCGCTGTGTGGTAGCTATTATAACAGGAAACCTTAATCAAGGGTGGGTAGGTTTCCAAACTACTATCAAAATCAAAAACATATACTCATAACATGCCTTCTAGAGTCTGAGTCATATGCCTATTCTGACTATCAGTCTGCGGATGATACCCTTTGCTCCTATCCAACCATGTGCCCAATAAGCTTTGTAATGACCTCCAAAAACTGGCACCTCATACCGAGAGGTTAAGTAGGTGCGAGTTAACTTTTTAATTCAATCAATCTCTCTAATTTCCAGAAAGTGTGAGGATTTTGCCAAGCGGTCTACTATTACCCAAATGGTATTGCATCTGTTGAGAGTTCGATGTAACTTCATAATGAAATCAATTAGATCTACTTCCACTTCCATTCTAGAATTTGTGGCTGTTGGAGGAAACTAGATGGTCCTTGATATTCCACCTTAAATTTAGAACAAGTTAAACACTTGCTTACATGCATGGCAATATCTCTTTTCGTATTTTGCCACCGATAAACTTTCAAATCATGGTACATCTTACCTCTGAACCTTGATGAATAGGATATCGAGTTATATAAGCTTCATCCATTACCAACTCTCATAAATTCACGTACAGAAAAATTCATATTCGTTCCATAAAATAATGAATTCCTTCGGATTTTGTCACTAATTGTTTTTCCATGTCTCGTATGGACTCTGCCTTCAGATTTTCATTCTTTAAATCCTCAATTTGAGTAATACGGATTTGATTACGTACTCTGGCATGAATGGTAAGCTGTAATGCTCGCACTTGCTTTGGTTTAGGTTTTTACTTTCGACTTAGGGCATCGGCTACCACTTTAGCCTTACCTGGATGGTACTTCATCACATTATCATAGTTTTCCAACAGGTCGACTCAATGACGTTGTCTCATGTTCAGCTCCTTCTATTCAAAGATATACTAAAGGCTCTTGTGATCGGTGAAATGACGCATTTGGTAACGTACAAGTAATACCTCTATATCTTACGTGTAAATCAATGACTCTCAATTTTGAGTCATGTGTCAGATAGTTCTTCTTATGAACTTTCAACTTATAGGAAGCGTATTTGATAACCTTAATGCATTGCATCAACACACAACCAAGACCTTGGATGGAAGCATCGTAATATACCACAAAATCATATGTTTTCCTCTGGTATGGATAGTATCAGTAAAGTACAGACTTTCTGTTCCATAACTTGAAATGTGGACTTCTGCTTGTCACCCTAACTATTTGTAGTGCCCTTATGAGTTATGTCGGAAGAGGTTGTGCGATCTTAAAAAACCCTTCGATGGCTTGTCGGTAATAACCAACCAACCCAAGAAACTCTTGTACCCTAGTCAGAGTCTTAGGCATAGCCTATTTCTTGGTGGCTTCTATTCTTGCCCGGTTAATAGGCATTCCTTTCTCACTGACCACATGACCCAATATTTGAACTTCATCCAGAAGTCACACCTCAAAAACTTGGCATATAGTTATCCTTGTTTTAGTAGTCTCAAAATCATGATCCTCATGCTCATGAGATCTATGAAAACCATTAGTGCATTGGTGAGTTGGTAAACCCTCTTGGCTAACACACTTGGTTCATGAGATCCATGAAAACCTTTGGTGCGTTGGTAAACCCGCTTGACATAACCAGAAACTCTTGGTTACAATACCAAGTTCTAAATGCCATCTTAGATATGTCCCCTTTTCGAACTCTCAATAGGTGATATTCTAACCTTAGGTTTATCTTGGGATATAAACTCGACCCTTGAAGCTGGTGAAACAAATTGTCGATGCGTGGAAGAGAATAACGGTTCTTAATTGTCACTTTGATAAGCTCATGGTAATCAATACCCATATGGAAAGTTCTATAAATTTTCTTGACAAACATGACATGAGCTCCCCATGGCGATGAGCTCGGATGATGAATCCTTTATCCGACAGCTCCTATAGTTACGTAGATAGTTCTGTCGGAACTAATCTGTAAGGTGCTCTAGCAATACGTGCAACTCCATATGTCAAATTGATCTAAAACTCGATCTGTCTGTGTGGAGAAAACAAGGTGAATCTTTTATGAAAATTTTGGGAAGGTAAAAATGATAGGGATCTCTTTGATCCTCTTTTCCTCAGTTGCTTTCTTGGTGATCCTAGTTAAAATGGTAGTATGAAACTTGCGTAAGTACTTCTGGGCCTTCATACAAGATATGGTGCCTAAGACTACAACACTCTTCTTGCCCTGAACAAATAATACTTCACCACTACAAAGTGGTATGCAAGTGACCTTTTGTGGCAGATAAATTCAGCTTGGTTTTTGGACACCCAATACATGCCAACAACCACATCAAACTACCAAGCGTAATAGGCATATCTGTCTTATGTCTGGACAATCCCAATGTACATCCCTTCAGAATGTGAGTTGCTTTAATTAGTTTACCATAAGATAACTGTATGGTGTAACCAGGTTCCATTCCAATTGAAGCTACATCAAGAAGTTTGCTAAACTGTAACCATATTCTGGTCTTTTCTTGCCTCACCAGACCTAATCACGAAGGCCCGACCCATGGCACTCTATCCATCATTCATTTCCATTGTTACTATCTTTATTGTCATTTTTTATTTGAGGGTAGTCTTTCCTGATTTCCCTATCATTATTCCATTCAAAGCAACCCTATGATGCTTCAGGTTGTCATTGCTATTGGGGTTTGTTGGTGCATGATCGTTGACTCTCCCTTAAAGTCTTTAGCTACATGATCCATCCAACCATATCTTTGGCATAATAATGATCACACTGGCCATGATGGTAAAGGACATACTCTGCATGCCATTCTATTCCTGCTTACTATTAGGTGAACCATCAATAATGTCACACTTAGACAGAGTGCTCTATGCCACAACAAAGTCAATGAGCTTGTGAGATAACCTCATAGTATGCTAAATGGTTATAGGATCAACAGCAATAACCCTTGCTTAAATCTGAGGTACTATCCCATCGATTGACTTCTCAGTATGCTTGTAGGTTGGATTTACCATTACATAAAGTAAACAACTAATAGAAATGGGTCGTATATTCTTCATTATCTGACCATACCGTCTTAGTGTTCCAGAATTCCTTTTATAGCTTCTAGTATTCTTTTCAAGTATAATACTCCTCCTCTAGATGTTCCTTAGATGTAGTAGCAACTATAGCTTAGGTTTCTAGCCCAACTACTCTTAATTTTGATGATACTAGTCTCTGCTACATATCCTGCAGTGTAGCCTCGAATGTTCCCTCGACTATGCCATCTAGGGAATTGTGCTTGTAAATTTTTCCTCGAATACATCAACAAAAGTAGTATGTTTCTTGCCAGTCTCCACCAGGCCTTCCTAGAGTGTTTCCACATATTCACTATCAGTGGTTTGATGCTCTTGTATCTTGGTGATCTCACTAGGTGCTTCAAGTACATTGCGAATCTTTTGATCTAACCTTGCCGTAAGGGCGGCAAATGACTGCTCACTAGGGTGAGGTATAAGTGAAGATGCAGGAGTACAATCAGTTATGTCAGCAGTAAGGGGAAGGGTACGCGCTCCTCTTGAATTCAGCTAGCAATCATATCAGGTAAACACTCCCAGTGTTGTGTATCTCCCCTAACTCGAATATTAAACAATACTCCATGTTGTTTGATGTTATCAGCAGGCTCCAGCAGATGCTTATTCAGCTTTGATGGTGAGACAATTAGTGTAGATGAAGAAGGTATGAGAGCAAGATCCTTAGTCTCCTCTTTTATTGGGGGTGATTCTAGTGCAATGGGTGAGGTAGATGATGATGTGGACATCCAATATCATTACGCGTGCGTGAAATGATATGTATGCTTGAAAAACAGTAAACATATAAGAGTATGTGCAATGGTAGTATGTGTATAAGGCTATAGTCTAGATGCACATGCAATCCTAGTTCTTTATAACTAGTGGCTATGATACCAATCTGTCACACCCTCAAAATCCATCGGCGAGGTTCTAACGTTAGGCGCGTGAGAAATCAGGATCTCAGACACAGTTGGTCAGGATTCCTCAGACTTTCAAAGTACCTTTTCATGTCATAGAGATCATGTAGAGGAAGGTCAAGTATGTTTTTCCAAAAGTAAACATCTTGACCCCCTTGATCTCTAATGACATACCATCTGTTTGGGTGAGTAGCAAATGCCCAAGACAGGATGGGTCTCTTAGCAGCAAGAGGCTCCATAATAAGCAGACTTTGTTGAGCAGCCTCTTTTTAATCACCCTTAGGATGTTATGACCCATTCTGAGGTATAGAGGTGGATGCGTTGGACTTCTTCTTCTTTTTCTTTTCCCTTCTTATGGCCATCTTCTTCCTCTTTTTATATCTTAACTTAGGAGGTGGTCTTGAGTACCAGATTTTTCAAGTTTCTCCTACTCAGTTGGGTCCTTTTCCTTCATAGATTCAGAAAGAGAGGGATTAGGACCCTGTTGTGGGTCAGAAGATAAAGCTGGCTGAGATGCAGCACTAGGTCCAGGTTGTGTTGTCTCTTATGGTTTAACCTTGACCTCAGCTTCAGGTGCAGCCTGACTTGGTGAAGAATGCAAGTCAACTACCTCACCCCTTTTGATCTTCTGCTTGATCACTCTAATGTGCTCATCCATTATGGATAGAGACATTGGACTAAGTCTCCTTCCGAAGAACCCATATAGCTTCAAAAAGCTCACCATCTTCAGTATGTTTGCAGATTTCTTCTGATTGGCTTGAATGGTGGTTCTTGACTTTGTAGCCTTTTCCCTTATCTTCCTCTTAGCAGCCTTTTGTTCTTTCAACACTTCTTGCTCAAGCTGCTTGAGGTACTCAAATTCTATGTACTCATAGGACAAGGGAAGTAGGTCTGCTACCTGATAAAGGCTTGTGGCACTCAGGTAGGTTATCATGTTTTGCCTATCTTGTTCCTTTCCTACATGAGTTTCTTGTTTAGTGGCCATAGCCTCTGCCTTGGGACTTTCTTGAACTGGAGAGAGGGTAGGAGCTTTGTATAATCTTTTTCTCCTTCTTTCTTCTTTGATTTTGTGGAGCAATTCTTCAGCCTCAGCTTTATTCTTCTTTTTTGACACCTCAGTGTCAGCCAGTTTATTCAGTCCCTCTAAGGGAAAAGAGATGATTTCATCTATGTTTTAGTTCCTAGACTCCAAGTAGTTCAATCTGGCTGCCCTCAACTCATCCTCTTGAGTGTTTGGCTTGGGGGCAACTTTGATTGTAGCTTGCATGAAGCTGGGGTCTCACTTGAACTCTCTCCCCTTGCCTTCCTCTTCCTCTCCCTTTCTCCTTCTCAATATCCTTAGAGGTCATCTTCCTCTTCCCTTTGTCAGTCATTGGCCTGTATGACTCAGGGTGGAGAGAGCTTTGGCCTTCATTGCTTGGTGTAGAACTTGAGCTATGGCCAGGGAGAGGTTGTGAGACACCTTCACCAGCTAGTGCCTCACTGAGGGTACTAGGTACTGAAGCAGTTCTTGTCTCAAGGTTCAAAGGTTCAACTACCAGGCCTTCAACCAAGGTTTCCCCTTTAAAGCTAATCTTAGGGTGTGCCTCAGTATCCAGTTGACCAATAGTCTTACCTGCTAGCCTCTGTCTATATAATTTGTACCTCTTCTTGAACTCTTCAAGAACCCTTTCTTGAATTCTCTCAGCTAACCTTGCAGCTTGCATGCTTTGACTTGGATTGGCAAGTGGCAGATCAACTAGAGAGAAGCTCTCATAGTATCTCAGGTTTTAGAACTTGAATACCTCTTGTTGTCCCTAAGATCTAGAGAGTACCAGGGCTCTTCTACTAGTGTCATACCTCCATCCTACTATTGGATTTTCAGTAGGGTAAGATGGAGTAGACATATCCCTTGGTATGCCCTCCTCAAATAGGCTTTAAATCAAGGCTTCCACATCAATGTGAGCCTAAGGAGGTTGTTGAGTATGGAAAACTTTAAGTGAGGGTGGTGAGTGCTCTATGTCCATACTCTGGGCAGAACTCCCAGGTTCTGTGATTGTAGATAGGACATTCTCCCCCTTTTTGGTAGCATCACCCTCTTGCATAGGGAAGCTAAGGGTTAGGTCCACCATATCCACAGGTCTTGTGGACCTGGTTGAGTTTGCCGGATAGGTCGCTCAGCTAACTTGGCCTTAAGATTGGTGATCTCAAGTTGCTGGTCACTGACCTGCCTTTGCAAGGTGACCACCTAAGATTCCAGATGACTTACCTTTGAAACTAAATAAGTGCAGATGTCAGATAGTTTTTGTACCAGACTCCCCTCATCTTCATTAGAAGAATCATGGGGGGGTACGAGAATAGGACCAAAGTCTTCTTTCTCATCACCAGCTTGGGGTTCTTGGCTGCTGGATTTCCCCTGCACACTGACAGCTTCAATAGATGTGTCAATGGGCTGGGTTGCCATGGTTGAGGTCTTAATGATTTATTCACTTGCAAAAGTGAGAGCCTCTTCCGTACGGACTTCCTAAACATGTTTAGGGAAGTCTACCTCATTTTGGGGTGGATGATGTGGGCTAGACGTGGGTGATGTAGGAGCACTCATCTCTCCTTAAGCAGAGGAGGAGAAGAGAGACTTATGGTACTCACTGAAGCCCATATCCTCATCATCATAAAATTGGAGGGCAGGGATAGGTTGGTTTAAATCTAACGTCTAGGGATGGTATCTTTCTCCTAAAGGTTGATCCCTTGATTTTTGAGACTTAGAGTGATGGCTTAAGGCTAGGGTGATGTGCTCATCAGGCTGAGCATGAGGAACCTTAGCACTGATCAGAGAAATTGAAGGAGTGGTCTACTCTTCAGGGGAAGTGGGAGCTCTTAGTTCCACTTCCTCCTACATGGGTGGTAATATAGGGACCTGCTCAAGCTGAGTAGACTAAGTAGGGGCTCATTTGGGTTTTCTATTATAGGTGATGGTTATTTGTGACTGTGTGGGTGGTGCAGATGTACAACGTGTGGGTTCAACATGACTGGTGCTGCTAAGTTGTCACCTTGAGCAATAAGCTCTAACATTTTTGGGACCAGGGTTGTTTTTACCCCTGAGAAGCCAACAGTGGCCTTTCTCATGATTTTAAAGATGTCAGGCTTTATCTGTCCTAGTTTAAGAGTATTACCTATTCCCCTTAACTGTGAACCCAGTTCACAGTTAAGAATGTGTTGAACATATCTAGGGAACATATAGTACTCTAAGGAGTCCAAGTTTGCAAGCAACTTTGTATAGACAAACTATAAGTACTTGAACTTGACCCCTTGAACCATCCCATGGAGTATATTGGATAAGTCCTCAGGAATCTAGTGCCAACATCCATGTTTGTTAGATAGAGAGTGGATTATAACATGGAGGAGGTACTTCCATTGAGAGGAAACCTTACTCTTCTTGAAGGTTCTGACTATGTAGTCCCCTTCATAGCCCATCTGCTGGAGTGAGTCATTTACAGTAGAATTGGTGAAGGACAACTCGTCTTCTTTATCATCAAGCCTTAAATGAGTGTTTATTGTGGCTGGAGTGATGAAAATTGTCCTCCACTGCACTGTGGCTGACATTCCCTTCTCACCATCAAAGATGACCTCTTGTTAGGTCCTCCTGAACTCTAAGAGTTGTTCTTCATACAGTGAAGGGTCGATTGTGAGTGCAGTGAGGCAGTTTGACTGAGATAAGAAGTGGCAAACATCTAAGAAACCTAGATCTTTCATAGATGACAACAGAGCAACCTGTTTATGTTACCTGTGTAAGTGCATGGAAAAAATTAGTTGGTTTCGGGGTTTAGGGTTGGCTATTTTGGAAAGATTTGAAGTGAAAAACACTAAGAACTAAGGTGGTTTGTGTATGAATTTAGGGTTAGAACTTTTGCAGATGAAGAGGAAGGTGAAAGAGAGGGAACCATTATACTAATATTTATATGGTAAGAATTTGAGATAAAGTTAATGCAAAAGAATAAACTTTGAAATCCTAATGTCGGTCCCACCTCTGAAAAAGTGACCAAAAAGGTAGTTTTATTGGAAGTCTAAATCTTCTGAAGGTAATTTGTGTTCGGAAGTTTCCAGAAGACTTCCAAAGCCAATTTGGCTTCGGAAGATATTCCTTAGCTTTACAAGAATTTTCTCCATAAGAAAAGTACTTAGAGTATTTTTCTTTTGAGATATATTTGGTTTATGAAGATATTAAACTTTAAAAGTTTTATTCAAAGGATGAATAAAGCTTCTGAGACTTAATTGCTTTTGGAAGAAAATAGTCATTCAAAACATATAAGTACTTAGAAGCAGATTTAAGCTTCGGAAGATATATCGGAATTTCTTCTGAGGTAAATTTCTTAGTAAGTAGTTATTAGTTTTGAAGATATAAATTTCTTCCGAAGCCAACTTAATATCTTCCAAAAGAAAATATATCTTAAATTCTCAGAATTCTAAGGGATATCATTTAAAAAAAAGTTTCTTGCAAAGTAACTTGGGCTTATATAGATGATAGTATAGACAACTTAAGACACACATGTTTGAAAAAAATAATCTTGAAATTAATTTAAGAAAATCTACTCAAAGTTAATCATCCTAATAGCTGATACCAGATACTTAAATGTCTACTCATCAAAAGCTTTTATGAACAGATCAGCATATTGTTCATTTGTGTTAACTTTGACTAGTTTTATCAATCCTTTTTCAAAATTATCTCTTATCAAATGATACCTAATGTTGATGTGCTTTGTCTTTGATTGCTGTATAGGATTCTCTATGATGGAGATAGCACTGTTGTTGTCTATATGGATGGGAGTCTCTTTGAAGTTGAATCCATAGTCCAACATCTGATTCTGAATCCAAAGCACTTGAGCACAGTAGCTTGTAGCAGCAATGTATTCAGCTTCAGCAGTTGATGCAGACACACAGGATTGTTTCTTGCATTGCCATTAGACTATCCTCCCACCAAGGAATTGACATCCCCCAGATATAGACTTGGCAGTCATGTTGCAGCCACTATAGTCACTATCTTTATATGCATACATATTGAAGCCAGAATTCATTGGATACCAAAGGCCCAGTTTTGGAGCACCTTTGAGATATCTAAGAATCCTTTTGACAGCAACCAGGTGTGACATATTGTGGTTGGCTTGATATCTTGCACAAATGCAAGTGGAAAACATGATATCAGGCCTGCTGGCTATGAGGTACATAAGAGACCCAATCATAGCCATGTAGAGATGTTCATCAACACACTCCCCCTCAAGATCAGGTTCTAGAGAGTGGTTTCTAGCTATGGGTGTCTTAGCAACCTTACACTCAGTCAGATGAAATCTAGTAAGTATGTCTTGCTCATACTTTGATTGGTTTATGAAGATGCCATTCTCAACCTGCTTCACTTGAATTCCTAGAAAGAAATTGAGTTCCCCCATGGCACTTATTTTAAATATATTCTTCATCAGCTTCTCAATGTCTTTGCAGAGCTTTGGATTAGGTGACCCAAAGATAATTTTAACTACATAAACTTGAACCAACATCAAGTCATTCCTTGTTCCTTTAATGAAGAGTGTGCTGTCAATAGTACCCCTCTTGTATCCATGCTGAACAAGGTACTGTGATAGTGTCTCATACCAGTTCCTTGGAGCTTGATGCAGCCCATAGAGAGCTTTGTTGAGCTTGTAGACCTAATCAAGATAATCTAGGTCTGCAAAGCCAGGTGGTTGTTTGACATACACTTCCTCATCTATCACACCATATAAGAAGGCACACTTGACATCAAGTTGGTAGACCTTGAAATCCTTGGATGCAGCAAAAGCAAGGAATATCCTAACAGCTTCAAGTCTTGCCACATGAGCAAAAACATCTGTTTATTCAATCCTTTCTTCTTATGTGTACCCTTGAACAACTAGTCTTGCCTTGTTCTTGATGACAAGTCTCCTATCATCTTTCTTATTCCAAAAAACCCACTTGGTATCTATTGGTGTCTTCCCATGAGGAAGAGGGTATAGGTTCCAAACCTTTTGTCTTCTAAATTAAAGTAGCTCTTCTTGTATTTCTTCAACCCAACTTCCATCCTTCAGAGCCACATCAACCTTTTTAGGCTCAATCTGAAACAAGAAACAAGAGTATAGACAAACATTTTTGTTATGGGTTTGTCCTCTTGTTCTCACCCCTGTCTCAACATCTCAAATGATGTTTATGGTGGGATGTGACTTGTGGATTCTCAGTTGAGGAATCATGGCAAATTGATTGGATAGATCTAAATTGATGAAATTTAGATCTGGTGATTGAGTATCATCCACCACTTCAACACACTTATCAAGAGAAGCTTGATCCAATAAGTGTGTGACATCATTGATGTTGTCTCCTATGGAGTGATTATCAGTGTCAAGAAATTCTTGATCACTATCACCACCTCCACCTCCTCTCATATTAGAAACCCCTTCATTTGAGTTTTGTGTCTCAGTGCTGGAATTCGTAGTCACTTCAGATGTGTCAGCTGAAGAGTTTGTCATTGTTATGCTAACAGGATTTCCAACTACAGGGTTTGTTACCACTGGAGCTAAAGTAGTTTTCTAACTTGGTCTTCTCAGCTCAAATCTTGGGTCGAGATCTCCTGTTGATAAGCTACTTGTAGATCCTGAAACATCTTCACAAGATTTGTTAAAACAATTGGTAACTAAATCAAGATCAAATAGCCAATCAGTACTAGAACCTTTCATATAGGGTGTGTTCTCATTGAAATTCACATTGGCTGACCCCTAAACTACTCTAGTTTTGAGATTGTATACTCTATAAGCCTTAGCTTGGAAGAGTATCCAATAAAATATCCATCATCTGATTTCTCAGAAAATTTGGCTATTTGATCTTTGGTATTCAAAATGGTGCATGAATATCCAAATGATGTGAGGAAGCCAATAAAAGGTCTTCTTCTATGCCACAGCTCATAAGGAGTCTTACCATGAGTTTTGACCACTAAAACTCTATTCTACACATAGCAGGCAGTGTTGACTGCCTCTGCCCAGAACATGATGGGTAGTTTAGAGTCAGAGAGCATGGTCCTTGTAGCCTCAATAAGTGTCATGTTTCTCCTCTCAGCAACACCATTTTGCTGAGGAGTCCTGGGAGTACTGTATTGTCTTATAATACCCTTTTCATCACAAAATTATCAAGGATTTGGTTCTTAAATTTTGTTCTTTGATCATATCTTATGATTTTGACCTTGTGATCATATTGATTCTCAATTTTTAGAATGAAGTTCTTCAAGATCTCAGAGGTCTCATCCTTAGTTCTTAGAAAGAAGACCCAAGTGTATCTTGTGAAATCATCTAATCACCAAACAATATGAGGTCCTTCCTAAGCTCCTTCCTAAACTCATTACTTTGGCTTATGAGACACTTTGTGTTGCTTTCCTTTCAGACATGCAACACAGTGGTCATCACTTGTAAACTCTTTCTTTGGCATTCTAGTTACCAAATCAATGATCCATACATTTCCCTCATCTGTTGCTTTCCTGTCATGTGCCTGGAAAAACCACTGTCAATGATCCATACATTTCCCTTGTTCTTTAACTTTTTTTGCACAAAAAGAGATGGTTAGTTACATTGGGAAACCCAAGCCTTATTGGTCTTGTACTTGTCAAAGTGAGTTGAAGATAGTTCAATAGTTATGGATCCTATATGCAAGCTCTAAAGATCATTTGCTGTTGTAAATGAAGAACTTTCAGTCACATGGTCTTCCTTCATCTTCCACACCATCTTTGGAATGGCCTTCCTTCATCTTTCACACCATCTTTGGAAGATTAGACTTGGCCTTTAAGACTTTAGAAGTTTTGATGACTTTGGAAGTTTTGGAGACTGGATCTTCGGAAGCTTTTGCATCCAATGCAAAAGACTTCGGTACTTCGGAAGCATTCATTTCTTTCGAGACCAAAATTTCTCCCAAAGGTAATTTTCCACCTATCTTCTTCTTCACTTTGGAGCTTTCGAGAGGAAAAGTTTTTCCTTCTGAAGCTATCTTCTTCTTCTTCTTCTTCTTAAAAGTTTTCTTCTTGATCATATGAATGGTATTCTTGGGATTGTAAATGTAATCCTTAGAAAAATAAGAGGTACCAGCACACATGATACATTCAACTTGCATACTTCTGAGAGGCTTTTTTGAGTAGAAGGCTGAGCTAGATCTCTTTCCACTTCCTTTTTCACTTTCACAGATGACGTAGCAGGCATTTAGTTAACTTAGTTTTGAGATCTTTGATTTGTGTCCTGTAGTTTGTGTGCTCATGCTTAAGAGTAGAAATTGTTTTCTCTAAATCTTCTATTTTAAGTTTATAATTATTTTTTGCTCTTTTGAAATCAGCTTTTAAAATATTCAAGTACTCAAGATCAGATCTCTCTTCCAGATTATAAGACCTATACATGTTAACTTTAGCAATGCATTTAGGTGTACAAAGATGTTCTAATGCCTTGGATTCTTCATGGTCAGCCATCAGTGCTTGGTTGGGAGAAACATCTTCAACTTAAAAGCTCCAGTCAAAGCCTCCTTCTTCAACAGCAACAACAGCTTGTTGTTTTGGTTGGCTTGGCTTCTTAAATCTAGGAGCTGCATCGGTGTAGTTTGGTCTGGATTGTGCTTGGCCACCATTTGTCCTTAGTGCCTTGCACTCCCTAGCAAAGTGTCTTATTTGGTTACAGTTGTAACACTTCACCTTGCTTTTATCTAGTCTAAACTTTCCACTGGCCACATTGCTTGGAAACTTTCTTCCTGTTCTCTTGTAGAACTTCTTGGCTGTATGAGTGAGAAGAGCCATTTGGTGGACTATCTCCATGTATTCCAGATCATCTGGATGGATGCAATCGAAATCTTCTAGAGTGAAGAGAAAATTGCCATAACTTTCATCAGCAGACACAAAGGCTTGAGATGAGCTTGTCTCTTGGAATAGGCTTCCTTGGATGTAGCTCTCCTTTGGTGTCTTAGGGAAGGTGATAAAAGGACCCTTTTATGAGTTATTAGGAATGCAGATGAGATGATGCTGTGATTCTTTGGTGTCCCTTTCAACCATATAAAGGACTGAACTCTGTTGATTGTTGGAAGAGTTGCTTGATGGATTTTGCATGTTTATCTCCATCTAGTATCCACTGAGGATACCATACAGCTCTGTGAGAGTAAGGGTGGAGAGGTTCTCAGTTCTCTTAATGGCCACATAGTAGTGAGTCTACTGTCTGGGAAGAGAGAACATGAACTTCCTCACGATGTCCCTATTCTCAAGTTTGAATCCAACATCCATGAGAGTATCAACAATCTCAACATACCTGAAGTATTGTTGAGTCATAATTTCACCTTTATTCTAGGTGAAGTTCTTAAATTGCTGCTTCATGAGGTCCTTCTTATTTTCTTTAGCCTCATCAGACCCCTTATACATGAGCTCAGTGCATCCAAGAGTTGCTTAGCAGTTTTGCACTTCTTGAATCATCTGTATATAGAGTTGGGGAGAGCAGCTTGAAGAGCGGTCATGGCCTTCTGATCTATGTCTAACTTCTTCCAGACTTCTTCAGAATAGTTAGCCACTTCCTTTGGTATATCCCACCACCAGCAGTAGCTAAAGTAGTGCTTAGGATGTGAGGTCCTATGATAACAGATCTCCACATCCTGCTATCTTGAGACTTGATGAACCCTTCCATATGTTGGCACCAAGTATCAAAGTCATCAGGAGTGATCAGTCGAGACTTTTTCATGGTACCGCTTTACATATCAGCCTTTGAGAGAGCTGCCATTTGAGCTGGTAAGTGTATTGAGAAACTAAAAGGATTTAAGATGGAGAGATATTACAATCAAGAGCCTGAAAAGCTCTGATACCAATTGTAGGACCGAGGCAAGGCGGTTAATGCAATAGTTTCACAATGTTTGGAGAGAGTGAGAACACTTATCAGATCAAATAGGGAACCGACTTAAAAATGAAACAAAGAATACAAATAAAAGAACAAGAACACAATAAGATGGTTTTCAAGAATGTTGTATATTGCTCTCAAGTATCTTTTACAAAGTGTTACAAAGCTTGGAATCAAATGACAAATACTTGAGATACTTTATACTACATCCTATAGCTGGAAACACTAATCTAGACAACAAGATCAATGTAAAGTCAAAAGGTAGGTTGCCTTTTGAATGGAGACTATGGCATGCCATAGCTCACATCCTAGTATATTACAAAAAGGATAAAAGTACAAGAGTGGAAAGTTACAGACTCTAAGACCATGTTATACAGTTGACAAAAGTATGGATGTTTTACCAACTTGTATAATTTGGTGAGTCTTTAGAGATGGCGGCGAAAAGTGGTTCAGCTTTTGTCAAAAGTAAGTCAGAGAAAGCATGTCTTCTCTATCTTTGGAAGAAATCATTCCTTTGGCTTCGGAAGACTTTGTCTTGAAACTTTGGAAGACTTCATCTTTGGCTTCGGAAGGAATGGTCTTTTGGCTTCGGAAGATTTGATACTTAGTGTAGTTCATTGAGTTGTATCAAATCTTTTGAAGTAACTTTTTTTTATTTCACATGTGCATGCTTAGAGCTCTTTGGTTGCATCAGCCTTGAAGTATAATCCTTACATGTTTGACAAGTTTAACCAAGTTGAGTTTTGTTTGACTAAAGTTGACCGGACTGACCCGACGACCCGTTGGTGACTCAAATAAGTAAAACCATGTTTAGTAATGCTCAAATAGCTCAAATAATGATTCATATAAAGTTTCATGTTGGAAATCTATTTTTGGAAAGTTTCTATTTTTGGAAAGTATGACATCGTTGCACCTGTGTAATCTATTTTCAAAATCATCAAGCTTATCGTAACCAACAAGTCAATATACATGAAACACATCCCAAAATCATCCACAACATGTTAACATAACCTAAAAACTTCATCATGCCTAATGTTTCCTAAATTAAAATATAAGAACACAAGTTTCATAAATTTCATCCAAAGTATCCTAACATGCTCCTATGAGCATTCCAACATCAATCACACAACACAACACATTATGTCACAAATTTTTTTGTAAATAGCAAGCATGTTCATACAAAGCGTTTTTAACCATTTGATTATTTCCAATCCATTCTTATGCCCTAAACATCATATAACAATTATCACATCTCATCAAACATGCATAAACCATCATCTATAAACTAACTTACCCAAAAAGTTTCCTATAATGGAAAGTACTAGAAAACCAAGCCAAAATCAAAAGTTCATAGCATGAAAGTTCATCCACTAGCATCAACTAACATCCTAGAACCATCAATTCAATTTGATTTTATCAAAATCATATGATTTTTATAAAATCCCCAAATTAAAGTTTCTATTATGAGTAAGTCTCGGGTTTTGATCAAAACAACATAATTTCATAAAACCAATCCGTACAAACATCATTATATTGAATACTAACACATATGCAATCATCAATTTCAATTGGTTTCAAGTTTTGATTCATTTTTGGATAACTAGGGTGCATGTTCATAATGATAATCAAAGAATATGAAATCTAACATAAACTTACTTGTATTGATGCATAGATGCAAGCTAACATGATTTTGATGCAAGAACAATCCATATTCATCATCAATTGCAAGAGAAATCAAAGTGTGTATGTGTTCATATGTGTGTGTGTACGAAATGAGGAAGGGAGACAAGGGAGGGGGCGTCGCAGATGAGGGGATTAGGGTTGAGGTTGGGTTTTATTTTATTTTTTTTTACAAGAAAGGCCCCCATCTTTTATTGAATGTTTTCTACACCGAAACAACCAAATGATCACATAATATAAAATAAACATTAATAACATGAAATTATACTCATTTTGCTAGTTTTAAGGCATTTTTATTATAATAAGGCGTTAAAAGCCGAAAATGCGTGAAAACGCATAAATGCTAGAAAATTCACAATTTTCTCAACTAGGCTACATAATTAATCACATAATCATATAACACATAATTCCACACCAATTATGATTTTTTGAAAACCATTTTGACTAATCACCAACGTTTGGGGATAGACGCATGTGCGATCCCGCAATTCACCAAATTACCGTTACTGAAAGGTTCTTGAATGTTTGTGCAATAAATGATGCATTTAAGTAAACAACATTAAATGCATGAATGTATGATTGGAAAACCATGTTTGTGTTGATCGGTGACCTGAAAATGTTAGGTGTCACATTAATTATGCAACTAACATTTACTTATGCAACTAACAATAATTATGCAACTAACATATATTTATGCATCTAACTTTTACTTAATCTTTAATTATACAACTAACATTTCCTTTGATGTCAACTCACTTTATACAACTAATGTTTCAATTATGATTATTAACGTTTATTCGTACTAACATCTTATTCTTATCCTAACCTTTCATTCTTATTCCCTCTTGCTTTTATAATCATGTTTTATAACATAATCTTAAAATTATCTATATTATTTAAAATACTTTCCGACACACACACACACGATGGTTATATAGCCGTTATAAACGATTATATAGCCATTGTAAATGATTGCATAGCTTTTGTAAACGGTTATAATTTAATCTATAAATCGACCACTATCAATTTATTTTCATTTACAATAAACAGATTACCTCTTTTCTCAAATTTATCCAAGGCAATTTTTTAAAGAGGATCCACCCGGTTTTAGTGCTGGCAACCATAATGCTTATTTTAACTATCATCCCCATTGCTGAACTCCCACTTGAAGAATATAACTTTTCTTATTTTTGTATTTATTTATAGCTCTACCACTTTATTGTATATCAATGTTTATTGATATATATGGATTCTAATAATTATTTTATTATTTGCTTAATTCTTGTTTAGCAAACAAAAATGTCAAACATTTTGAATATCAAATTCCCGGCTCTTAATATCAGTGGAGAAAACTATATGCCATGGATGACTCATGTAAAAAGACATCTTAAATCCATAGGTATATTAGAAGGTATACAAGAAGGAAACGCTTGCTCGGAACAAGACAAAGCCAAAGCTGATATCTTTTTGCATAAGCACATTAATGAAATGTTACAGTTTGAATACTCGAATTGTGATGATCCATATAATTTATGAAACGACTTACAAAGCAGATTTGATCATCAAAAGGAAGTTTTACTTCCTGTTGCTAGAGATGAATGGAACAAATTAAGGTTCCAAGATTTTAAAAAAGTAAATGAATATATCTTTGTTGTATTCAAAATATGCTCAATGCTTCGATATTGTGGGCATATAATTACTGAGGAAGATATGTTGGAAAAAACTCTGTCCACATTTCATGCATCAAATTTAAGTTTGCAAAACCAATACACATTGCTGAGCTTTAAGAAATTTTCTGATCTGACCTCATATCTCCTTGTAGTGGAGAAAAACAATGAGGTATTAATAAAAAATCATCAAGCTCATCCCACAGGTTCACTAACAACTCCAGAAGTAAATGCTGTTAATAGTAATGATAACAAAAAAAACTACAAATGTAAATGGGAACAAGGTCCTGGGCGAGGCCGTGGTTGTGGCCATTTTGATAAAACCTATTTTAATGGTCGTAGTCATCCTTTCAAATGGGACAATAATTACTAAGGTAATTCTCGTGGTCGTGGACGTGGTTATGGCCGTGTTTGTGGTCATGGACAACGAACTATCAATTTCAGCCATCAAAACAAATTTAAAAATAATGCTGGTACTTCCTAAAATTGAATTCACGTTTTAGATATGAAAGTACAAATCATTGGTCAAAGGCTTATCACACTGCTTCACATCTATGTAAACTATACCAAGCATCTCTTAAAGGGAAAGAAAAAGAAGTGAACCATGTGGATAACTTTGATGACATCAACATTAAGTTAAATACATCATATTTAATCGATGACTTGGAACTTTAAAAAATATGTTGCTAGATCATTATAATTGTATGCAACAATTATGTATTTTTGTTATTTTAACTATCTTTAATTATGTTTATTTATTTTTCCTTTCATGTATTGTGTTCACTAAATGAACAAACTTTTTATTGAAAAATCCATAATAATTATTATACACTTATTATTTTCCCTAATATTTGAAGATTTAAAAATGAATCTTATTGGAGCACAAGACCAAACAATTGAAAGAGATATATGTATAGCAGATAGTGGAGCTAGATACACTATATTTAGATCCAAGAAATATTTTTATGAAACAAAACCAACAAAAGCAACCATTAATACAATATCAGGTCCTACAGACTTGATAGAAGAAGTTGGAAAGGCTAAATTAGTATTACCAAATGTTACAAAGATTTTAATAGAAAATGCCTTATTCTCCCCAAGATCAACAAAAACTTATTATGTTTCAAAAATATATAATGGATATGATACTTAGTCAATGACTATTGAAAATGAAATATATTTGCATATCATGTGCAAAAGTCACATATTAGAAAAACTGCCAATGCTCTATTCTGGTTTGTATTACACAGATATTAATGTGCCACAAGCACATATGGCAGTTAAAGAGAACTTTTGTGATCTTGATATATTCAAGTTATGGCATGATAGATTAGGCCACCCGGGATCTACTATGATGAAAAGAATAACTGAGAGTACACATGGACATCTATTGAAAGATCAAAAGATTCCACAAACAAATGAAATACCTTTATGTACATCTTGCTCTCTTGAAATTATATATATATAGGGGAGTGTTCCATTGAAAACCACAATATAATTGAAAACCAAGAAAACCATATTATAGCCATTGATCTTTTTGATCTAAGGTGAAGATTAATTAATGGTATTTTTGTAATTAAATGATGTATAAAGGATTTAATTAAATGGTTTTAAGGGTATAATATACGAAACACATACAAATTATATAGAAACCCTTTTTTAATTAATTAAAATTTTAAAATCACATGCTCTTTTTCCTCTCTCTTCATTTACATCAAATCTTTTATTCTCTCTTACTTTATTCTACTAACATTTTTTAACAAATTTAAACATAAAATCATACAAAATTTTCTAAATCTTATAAATTGAATATAACTATGTTACATATAGTTACATATATGTAACCATGTTACATATAAGTATACGTAATAGTGTGCTATATATATATATATATATATATATATATATATATATATATATATATATATATATATATATATATATATGAAACATGGTGCTACGTATACGTAATATAATCAAACTTTAATTTCCCTATCAAATAGGTATCAAATATTCTCACCATCTAAACCATATTGATAAATCATGCTACATATATGCAACCATTGTCATTTACATATATGTAAAACACATTTAACAAGTACAAAACATTTTGTTGAAAGTGCAAATTTACATATATGTAGACGAGTACCAAAACATAAGAACAAATTAAAAATAAACAAATGTTGTTACAAACGTTTAACAAGAGTGTTACATATATGTTACAACAATGTTTCATATATGTAACAACAAGATTACGTATATGTAACATCGCTGTTACGTATATGTAACATCGCTGTTACGTATATGTAACATCGCTGTTACGTATATGTAACATCGCTGTTACGTACATGTATCATCGCTGTTACGTACATGTATAATCGCTGTTACGTATAGTAAAGTCGCTGTTACATGTATGTAACATCACTGTTATGCATTCAAAATCAAACACTTTGATAATTGCTTAACTCGTCGATGCATCATCTTCTTCGACCTATCATTGTTGTTATCTTTGAGTTCATCGTCTTCACTTTCAACTCACCATAAACATATCAACAAATAGTCACCGTTTTATATTTTTTAAATAAAAAAACCGAAGTTGACTTAAACTTTAGGTTCTTAAGAAAACTAAATTCGAAAACTAGAATTGAATTTTTTGAAAATCAACTTGATTGTATGCTAGTTTATATACAAAAAGATATGGCAACATAAATAGAAATTGATTATATGAATTCCACACCACAAACAAAACCTAAAAATCTATTGTCGGCCAAAACTAATAATCATACAAGAAAGTAATAAAAAAATTTAAAAATCATTAGCTTCAATTCAAATTAAATATTAATAAACAAGTCCTTCGTTCAACAAAAAATTTGAAATGATAAATTGGATATGTGATCATTATTTCAAGGTGGCAATGTTGACCACTAAACAGAAGACGTAAACAAAATGACAAAACTGATAGGACTCTAGCATATGTATTCTATGGAGACAAGAGAGACACACCTGAACCACCCATCTCTATCGTTTGGGAGAGTTTTTAGGGTTGAAAACACTAATCTAGACAATAAAGTAATAAAAAAATTAAAAAAGCACTAGCTTCAACTCCAAATTAAATATTAATAAACAATTCCTTCGTTCAACAAAAACTTTGAAATGATAAATTAGATATGTGATCATTATTTCAAGGTGGCAATGTTGACAACTAAACAAAAGATGTAAACTAAATGACAAAATTGATAGGTGTCTAGCATATGTATACTATAAAGGCAAGAGAGACACACCTGAACCACCCATCTCTGTCATTTGAGAGAGTTTTAGGGTTGGAGAGGAAATTGAGTGAGATTATGAGATGATAAAGATGATGAGAAAATTAGCTAATAAATAAGGAGTGAAATCAGGATTTTAAAAATATACTATAATTAAAAGGATGTTAAAATTACCACATTAACCTTTTAAGTAAAAAATAAAAAAAAATCAATAGAAAAAAGTTTGATTGGTTGATAGGAGTTTTCATGGTTTTTAATTATAAGTGGGGTTTTTATTTGATCCCTATATATATATATATATATATATATATATATATATATATATATATATATATATATATATATATATATATATATATATATATATATATATATATATATATATATATATATATCTTTCTACTCTAATAGAAGGGTAAATGAGGGTGTCAGGTATTAGCACCACATTCATTCTTATCAAACTTTTCTCGTTTTTCTCTCCTATTAAATAACTATATTAGTTACTAATAATATTATTTATATTTACATTATAATTAGTTTTTAATAAATTAAGAAATAGATCTTTCTATTAATGTTATTTCTATAGAAATAGTTTTTTATAAAAAGAATTTTTTCTAGAAAATCAAACTATTTTTACGTAATATTTTAAAATGGTTTTTTAAACTAAATTTACTATACAACAAAAATAATTAAAATAGGGAGTTATAGTAAGGAAATTTTTAAAAATGAAAATTTTGTAATATTTTGAAACAAAATTTTTGATTTATCTTTGAATTTTTTTTTTTAAAGTTTGTATTTTTGTTTTATTACTTATAGTTATTACTCATACGTAATTCCAATCATATCATGTCTTAGTATATCGTTTTATAATTAATATTTTTTATTCTATTAAATATTTTATTTATTCAAGCCGTGTAATACACGGGTTTACTAAAGCTAGTATATATATATAGGAGGAAGTTCAAATAAAAATAATATTTGAATAAGAAGTGTAAAAAGAAATGAGGTGATGACATGTGGCAAAGCTAGAGACAAGGGGTATTTTGGTCTACTAACCATTTAATCCAATTCTCTTTTTTCTTTTAAGAATGTAACATATTTTTTTACACACTTTCTTTACCCCAAAAACCTATCAATAATTAATATCCAAATAAAATCAAACCCTAGAGATCTCTTCTTGTCTTAAACTCCATAATTACATGCAACAACTAATTAGTTATTAGAGGTGTTAATTTGAGCGGTAGGTATTAATCGATAGTGTTTTAAGACTATGATTCGGTAGTCAACGATAGCGGTAATCAAATGTAATGAATATTGACGGTGGATGAAATCGATGATCAATGATACTCAATTGTCATTCATTTTATCACACTCGGTTTGTCACGTAGATTGTTCAAGCATAAAACAACACATAGATTGTTATTCTAACGCAAAACAACACGAAACGTGTTATATTCACGCAAAATAGTACAGAACGTTAAAACAACAAAGAAAGTGTTGTTTCTGTGTTGTTTGTTGTCTTGACATAATACATCATAGAAACAACACATGATATTTTCTAGTTTTGACGTAAGACAACATAGAACACGCAAAATAGCAAAAAATTGTGTTGTTTGACGCAAAGCAGCACAAAACTATGCTGTTTGACGCAAAACAACACAAAACTTTTCCGTTTGATGCATAGCAGCACACAACTGTGTTGTTTGATGCAAACCAGCACAAAACTGTTCTCTTTGACGTAAAGTAGCACAAAGCTGTGTTGTTTGACGCAAAGCGGCACACTTTTATGTTGTTTTGACGAAATACAGCACAAAAATGCTAAAATACACCACAATTTTGTATCGTTTATTATTTTTAAAATATAGCAATACTATACTTAATTTAAAAAGTAAAAAATGTTTGATTTTATGGTGCAATTTATTTTAAAAAAATATATTATGAAAAAGTTATAAACGTTTAAAGTTTTAGGGGGAAACTCAAAAAAGTCAACAAAAGTGGTTAAAGCATTCACATCCCACCCTCTATATATTTATGAGTGTGTTCTCTATATTGTAGAGAATGGTTTTAAGTTGTTATGAGTGGAGGATAGATAACATGTTACTGTTCATCTCTATATATGATAAAACATTTTTCATCTCTATTAATTTTTTTAATATCTTTTGAAAGTGGTTGTGAGTAGAGGCGAGAGAAAAGGTATTGATAAAGGTATTAAAAAGTATTATTTAATTGAAAATTAGTGAGAAAAAGTAGTGATTTTAGTGTAATTATAGAGATGGAGATGAACAATTGGATGTGATCGCTCTTACATACCCAAATTTAATTGAAAAGTAGTGAGAAAAAGTAGTGATGTTAGTGTAATTATAGAGATAGAGATGAATAGTGGGATGTGAACTGTCACACCCTCAAAATCCGCGAGCGGGGTTTTACCGCGAGGCGCGTGACATACCAGGATCTCAGTCATTAGTTACCAAGAAGGACTCTATATGATATATAAACAAAACCAGAGTTAACGTTTAAAATACTGCGGAAGCGTTTAAAATACTGCGGAAGCGTTTTTAAAACAGAAAAACCCCAAAACAAGTAATATGTAAAGAGAATGCGCAAAACAAACGCGCCCCAAACACAAATGTATAAAATGCAAATAATCCCAATTGTAAACAATGCAAATGTAGACAACTCAACAATGCTGACGTGCGTGCTCCTAGGCAACTGGCAACCTTAACCTGAGAATAGCATACTAAACAAGTCAACACATGGTTGGTGAGTTCAAGAGTTTGCGTTAGAATATAAACCAATCAATAGTTTTCAGAGCATAAGTAGTGTATTGCAATAGATAGCTAGTCTATTAACATAAAAATATTAATCATAGTGATCTCGCGATTGAAGCTGACTGTGATACGTTTGTTGCCTCCCGTCACGACTTACCAGGTCGTGACGAATATGTGATAGGACAAAATTGCACCCGTTTGACCTCGAGTCGCACAGGTGGGGCTCGTCAGACCCAGTAGTACTACCCAAAATTTCCCCGCTAGTCAATATTAACAATCCGAAAGTGTGAGGACTTTCCATGGTAAACAACACTATATCAATATTATACACACTCATAAATCAAGCGTTTGTAAACAGTATGCCATCTCCCCCAAAAGAGATTTATGTAAAAAGAGTGGGGCAAGAACTCACCTGGTATGCGCAAGAATTAACTTAGAGTTTAACTTGAAAGAAAGAAGGAAAGACAACCTTCAAAGGTCACCTAGAATACAAGAGTACATAAGTACGTGTGCACAAAAACAACACGAAACCCTAAGTGCTCTACAAACCAAAGAACTCAAGGTTTAAGAATACAAGACACATTTGACCCAGTTGACCCATTTGACCCGTTGGTGACATTATAGGTGATAACTCATTAAACTAACACAACAGCATATCATACATGATCAACATACCACTTGATTACATATAGCACATCACCACCACATGTACTACCTAGATCATCATATAACTGGATATCATACAAATCATGCAAATCACAACAGGCCAAAACAGATAACAACCCAAATCAACATTCATACAACATAAACAACACATTTAGTCACCTTAGAACCCATCCATGAACACACTAGCATGATCCTAACATCCCAAACATGCTCAAATCATCCAATTCAAGGATTTGCACAAATAAAGTTTCCCTTTTGGGAAAGTTCATCCCAAATTCATCAAACTCACACTACATTCATGAATTCATCAATTATATACCAATTCAAGACTAAGACAACATCTAAACATGATCAACAACACCTAATCATCATGATTCATCAACTTTCATACCCAAAAGTTACTATCTTTAGTAAGGTATGAACTACAACATGCATTCTTGAATTCCTAACCTTCATATCAACCATCTAGCATCTAATCATCATCACAAACACATCCATAACATTCACACATCATCCAATCATCAATTCATGCAAAATAAAGTTACTATTATTAGTAACCTATGAACAATGCATCCAAATCATGGCTTTCTTGTATAATCGACGTTAACTAACATATATACAATACAACTAACATAATCACAACATCAAACAACCATTATTCAACATCCAATTTGATCCAACATCACTTCAAACTCACGGCCAAGATATTCCTATGAACAAACAACCAAAATCCAAACTTTCTTGCATAATCAACGTTAATCAACATGTAATCTATCTAACAAACACATTAACATCAACAATCAAGCAACTTTCGGCCATCAATTGCAGAATTCGCATGGAACTTTCGGCCAAACATGAACAACCATCAAATCATATAAAAATCTAACCTTTAGATGTGTAATAGTTTGTAATTGAAGGTTCTAACTTGTTGTATAACTTGAAGTCGACCAAATCCGATGGTTTCTTGCTTGTTCTTGATCGATTTCGCGATGGTGAGGGTGAGGGGATGCAAGTCGCGGCCGAAAGGGTTAGGGGATTAGGGTTTTTAATTTTGTTTTAATTAATAATCCATAATTACACTTTTAACCCTTATAATTTGTATTTTATAAAAATTAAGCTTTTTGAATAGATTTTAAATAGTTTTTAACTACTAAACACCATTATTATTAATCATAAATAACGATCATGCATAATTCCCATTTATCACAAAACACACGAATAAATATGCACGTTTTCACGTTACGCGATAAAATTACAATTAACATTCAAATCACATAAGCATAACTTAATAATCACATTGTTAACCTAATTATCATCAATTCAACATTACTGATTATTGTTAAGTCACCAACGTTCAACGACAACCAGTGTGTGCTCCCAACACGTGTATGCAAGACTTAACGGAACAAACGGAGTTTGGTAACGGAAAATTACCGGATGTCACATTATCCCCATGTTGAAAGAATTTTCGTCCCGAAAATTGCGTTACATGGAGAGTGTTCCATCACTGGTCTACTGCATTGGCACAAGGAAATCGAAATCGTGTGAGTTTTGGATGAGTTGTCACATCATCCCCATGTTGAAAGAAATTTCGTCCCGAAATTTAATCAATACCTTCGCCGGCTGGCATCGTCTCTTCGAATAGCTGAGGATACTTAAGCTTCATTTGGTCTTCACGTTCCCACGTGAATTCTGGTCCACGTCTCGAGTTCCAACGAACTTTGACGATGGGTATCTTGCTTTGCTTAAGCGTTTTCACCTCACGATCCATCACCTCGACCGGTTCCTCAATGAAGCGTAGTTGTTCATCTACTTGAACTTCTTCCAGTGGTACGACCATCGTTTCATCCGTTAAACATTTCTTTAGGTTTGAAACATGGAATACATCATGGATTCCACTCAATGAATCAGGTAAGGCTAGTCGATAAGCCACTGGACCAATTCTTTCCACTATCTCAAATGGTCCAACGTATCTCGGATTTAGCTTTCCTCGATTACCAAACCGAACTACGCCTTTCCATGGTGAGACTTTCAATAAAACTTTGTCACCTGTCCGAAATTCCAAAGGTTTTCGTCGTTTGTCAGCATAGCTTTTCTGTCTGTCTCGTGCTGCGGCCATGCGGTTTCTTATCTGAACAATCTTCTCAGTTGTCTCGTGTACTAACTCGGGACCCGTTAATTGACTATCACCAATTTCAGCCCAGCAAACTGGTGATCTACACTTTCTCCCATATAAAGCTTCAAAAGGTGCTGCCTTTATACTAGTGTGATAACTGTTGTTGTAAGAAAATTCCACCAACGGTAGGTGAACTTCCCAGTTATTCCCGAAATCAATCACACAAGCACGTAACATGTCCTCCAAAGTCTGTATAGTACGCTCGCTTTGACCATCAGTCTGTGGATGATAAGCAGTACTCATATCCAATCGTGTACCTAAAGCTTTCTGCAATGACTGCCAGAAGTGTGATGTGAAACGAGAATCGCGATCAGAAATAATTGAGATTGGTACTCCATGCCTCGAAACGATTTCCTTCAGATAAAGTCGGGTTAACTTCTCCATCTTATCTGTTTCCTTTATCGCTAGGAAATGAGCAGATTTTGTCAATCGATCCACGATAACCCATATTGTATCGCAACCCGTAGAAGTACGAGGTAACTTAGTAATAAAATCCATGGATATTTGATCCCACTTCCACATAGGGATCTCGGGTTGTTGTAGTAGACCAGATGGTTTCTGATACTCCACTTTAACCTTCGAGCAGGTCAGACACTTGCTCACATAAGTAGCTACATCTGCTTTCATGTTAGGCCACCAATAGTGCGCCTTCAAATCGTGGTACATCTTGTCAGATCCAGGATGTATAGAATACTTGGACTTGTGAGCCTCAATCATGACCAAGTCTCTCAGATTTCCGTGTAGAGGTACCCATAGCCTATCCATGAAGTAACGAATTCCATCCGCTTTTACTTCTAATTGTTTTTCCATACCCCTTAACGATTCAAACCCAATGTTTTCTGCTTTCAAAGCTTCTGTTTGAGCCTCACGGATTTGTTCAGGTAATTGCGTACTAATCGTTAGTTGCAGAGCTCGCACACGTCGAGGTTTAGCAGTCTCTTTTCTACTCAGCGCATCAGCAACTACATTTGCTTTCCCTGGGTGGTACTTAATAGCACAATCATAGTCGTTTAACAATTCCACCCAGCGTCTTTGCCTCATGTTCAACTCCTTTTGCTCAAAGATATGCTGAAGACTCTTGTGATCGGTGTAAATGGTGCATTTGGTACCGTACAAGTAATGTCTCCAGATCTTCAAGGCAAACACTACCGCACCCAGTTCCAAATCATGGGTGGTATAGTTCTTCTCATGAATCTTCAACTGTCTAGAGGCGTATGCTATCACTTTATCCCGCTGCATCAGGACGCATCCAAGTCCTTGAATAGACGCATCGCAATAGACTACGAAATCATCACTACCATCCGGTAACGCTAATATTGGTGCGCTACACAATTTATGTTTCAGCAACTGAAAAGCAGATTCCTGACTCTCACCCCATTTGTACGTCGTTCCTTTGTGAGTCAAAGCTGTGAGAGGTTGTGCAATCTTAGAGAATCCTTCAATGAATCGTCGATAATATCCCGCTAATCCAAGGAATTGTCGTATCTCACTCGGTGTCTTAGGAACAGACCAATTCTTTATCGCTTCAATCTTAGCAGGATCAACATGTATTCCCTTCTCGTTGACAATATGACCCAAGAATTGTACCTCACGTATCCAGAAATCACACTTAGAAAACTTTGCATACAGTTGTTCCTTTCTAAGTAATCCAAGATTAAACGTAAGTGCTTCTCATGTTCTTCCTCGGTCCTTGAATATATCAGTATGTCATCAATAAAGACGATAACAAACTGATCAAGATAGGGTTTGCACACGCGATTCATGAGGTCCATGAATACTGCTGGTGCATTCGTCAACCCAAATGGCATGACCAAAAATTCATAGTGACCATATCGTGTACGGAAAGCAGTCTTCGAGATGTCCTCTTCTCGAACTCTCAGCTGATGATACCCAGACCTCAGATCAATCTTGGAGTAATAGCTTGATCCTTGCAGTTGATCAAACAAATCATCGATACGAGGTAAGGGATATCTATTCTTGATAGTAACCTTGTTCAGTTCCCTATAGTCGATACACATTCTAAATGTACCATCCTTCTTCTTCACAAATAGAACTGGCGCTCCCCAGGGTGACGAACTCGGTCGGATAAACCCTTTATCCAACAGTTCTTGGAGTTGGGCGGATAATTCTTGCAGTTCGTTCGGAGCTAACCGGTATGGTGCTCTCGCAATTGGAGCGGCTCCTGGAGTCAACTCAATCTGGAATTCAACTTGACGATGAGGTGGTAATCCAGGAAGGTCTTCCGGAAACACCTCGAGAAACTCACGAACTACGGGAATATCCTCTATCTTCTTTTCCTCAGTCTGTTTATCCGTGACTAGTGCCAATATGGCCAGTCGACCCTTTCGTAACAACTTCTGCGCCTTCATGAATGAGATGATGCCTATCACCGCACCACTCCTATCACCTCTGACCGTAAGGACTTCTTTACCAAGGGGAATCCGTATGATCTTTTCGTGGCATATGACTTCCGCTTGCTTATCGGAAAGCCAATCCATGCCTACTACCACATCAAAGCTTCCTAACGTAACAGGCATGAGATCTATGGTGAATATATGACCAGCGAGCTCTACCTTGCAGTCTCTAAGAATATGCGTTACGTGAATCTGTGTACCGTCAGCTAACTCTACGGTGTATTTAGATTCTAAGGCTGAGGGCATATCACTTAAAAGACTACAGAACCTAGTGGACACGAAACTTCTATCGGCTCCGGTATCGAATAATACAGTAGCAAAACAACCATTAACCGAAAATTTACCAGTTACTGTTGTAGGGTCGTTTAGAGCCTCACCTGAGCCAATGACGAAGGCTCTTCCTTTGGCTCCATTGTTATTATTGCCTCCATTGTTGTTGCCATTACCATTGTTGTTGTTATTGTTGTTGCCATTGTTATTATTGTTGTTGTTCCCATTGTTGTTGTTACCATTACCATTCCTCTTAAGCTGGGGACAGTTGCGTTTGTAATGGCCTTCTTTCCCGCATTCAAAACAACCCTTCGGAGTTTCTTGTGATTGTTGTGGCTTTCTCATCAGTTCACCCCGACAGTCTTTGGCTACATGACCAATCTTCCCACAACGTTGACACTTGAAGTTATCACACCGACCCACATGGTGGTAGTTACACCGGTTGCACTTCGGCAGTCTTCCACCATACCCGCCGGGTCCTTGATTTGAGTGCGCCTGGTTGAAGCTTCGGTTGTTATCAAACTTCCATTGCTGTTGCTGACTTGGCTGCTGTTGTTGAGGTTGAGATTGGCTGCTGGATGACGATCCCTTGTTGCTTGAACCATCCCACTTGCGTTTCTGGTCGGGCACGCTTGCCACCGCACCCCGTTTAGGTAACCGACCTTGCTCAACTGCCTGGTCAGTCAGCCTGTGGGCTGTTCGGATAGCTTGTTGTATGGTAGTGGGGTTAGAAGCAGTTACCATACTTTGAATTTCAGGCACCAATCCCCGTATATAATGCTCCACCCTCTTGTGCATTTCATTCACCATCCCTGGACATAAAGTGGCTAACTCATGAGTACGAGTCGTGTAGGCTTCAATTTCTGAGCCTTGCATTTTGAGTTGCCAGAACTCAATCTCCAGTTTCTGCACTTCATTCCGGGGGCAATATTCTTCAGTCATGATTTCTTTGAATTCATCCCACGGTAGTTCATTGGCCATGGCTTGACCCAACATTTGTACCTGGGCATTCCACCAAGAGAGTGCTGCGCCTTCCAACGTCCCTGTGGCATACTTCACCTGATCAGCAGGCGGGCAGTTGCATTTCGCAAAAACCGACTCTGTCTTCTCAAACCACCTTACAAGCCCTACAGCCCCTTCCGTCCCGCTGTAGGTATGAGGTTTACAGTCCATGAAGGACTTGTAGGTACATGGTGGTGGTCCTGTTTTGACAATCCCAACATTAGTCAGATATCCTAGACAAATAACTAGGATAATCAGTTTAACCTCTTGTTATCATTTACCTGCTGGTTGTCCCGGTTGGGCAGCAGCCACTGCCGCCTGAACATGTTCATTAATTAATGCCGCCAATTCCGCAGGCGTCATGTTTATGGCTCCGGCTCCACGGCCTCCGGCGCCACGTCCACGACCACGCCCACGTCCTCTTCCACGTGCGTCCATATTTCACTTTAAAATTCACAATTACAATAATGAGTAACATCCAACACATTAATCTCATCAAAGTACAGTAAACAATAAGAAATAACGAATTTACCACAACCACAACGTTTATAACAGAAATAATAATCAAAGATAAATAAATTGTAATTGAGTCACAAAATATTCCATCAATGTCAAAATTTAAGTTTGTCAGTTGGGTGGGAAACAACCCTTCCCACATAGGTTTCAAAGAAAAGAAACACTACATAGTCTAAGTCATTTAAAAGTAGGATCAGTCCAGTACATCAGATCCATCACTGTCCTCATCCATCTCTACTGGTTCTTCTTCGGGGGCTTCCTCGGGTTCTTCTTCTGGGTCTTCCTCATCAGGGTCCACCAAAGGTGCAGGAGCTTCAGCAATCTGAAGTGCTGCTAGCTGTGCCTCTAAACCAACGAACCTATTATCAATCTCCATATTATGGTGATCTTGTACGTCCATGCGCTCACTAAGTGCTACCACGTTGCCTGCCAAAGTATGATGTCCACCGATGGCCATCGAAAGTCGCTCCTGAAGCGTATCTACTTGGTAACGCAGCTGACGCATCTCAGATCGTATCGCAGAGTTCTCGTCAGTGAGTCCTCTAATTCGCTGTCGCTCTGTGTCCAGTGTGGCTACTAGGGCTGCAAATGCCTGCTCTAGAGGGATGCTCAAGGTAGGAAGTGTAGGCAAAGTAGAGGCGGTTGATGACCTAGTCCTAGGTCGTGTAGGTGCTACAGGTGGTACGCGCTCTCTATAAGCCATACGGTTAACGTAAGTGGGGTAGAAATCCCAGTTACGCGGAGGATCGAGCTCAGGAGGTACGAAAGGCTGATCCCAGTCTATCTCGCCGCGAGGATAAGGATGTCGTGGCCAGTTAGATCCCCTATCAGGTACGGGAGATGTAGGAGGTGACTCAGATCGTGCAGGTCTCTTGCCTAAATTCCTGGACGACGATGCCATGCTGCGAAGTACGTGTTGCGTATGCCAATGAGTATACAGTAAGGAGAGTAAACGGTAAGTAACTAACAACTGTGCGGTTATAGTCTAGTGTGTGTATGCAACCTAGTTCCCTATAACCAATGGCTCTGATACCATTCTGTAACACCCGGCCTCTCACACCACCAATATTGTCCGCTTTACCCACGAGTAGCTCACGGATTTGCTTTTGGTTGCCCGGGTGAAAACTTCCCAGGGAGGTCACCCATCCCTGGATTGCTGCCACCTGAGCACGCTTAACTGTGGAGTTCTCCTCTCATCCACAGCCAATACGCCCAAAACGCGTTGGTGATATTAGAGACCAGACATTACTTATGAACCAGGAATCTCTCCTGTCCACGGCCGATGTGGGTTATATGTAGGGTGTCACATGAACGCTCTTACATACCCAAATTACTTTTCCATCTTTTTATTTACTATATTTTTATATTAACCATTGATTGAAAAATAGAAGGCTAAGATCATTTCTTAGTCTTTTTAGACAAAATATATTTTTTAGTGGAAGCTTCCTATATATATATATATATATATATATATATGTATAGGGTAAGGTTATATTGAGAACTATTTTTTTTTGTGCAACTCTAGGAATCAGTATAAGCCACACAATTTATATCACATGCAAGTCACATGCCATTTCTACCTTTTTTTAAACGTTCATAACTTTTTTTTCACGACATTATGTTTTCAAAAATATTTCACCATTAATTTAATTATTTTTTTATATTTCCAATGTCTACCGTATTGATATACTTTTTTTTTTTTTTTTAAAAATCGTTTACAAGTTATTTACACATGTGTAAATCTGGTTATACACATGATTAATACCGGATTTATACATGTGTAAATCCGATATTACACATATGTAAAATGATTTCGTAAAAAAACGAGATTTTTTTATTTTTTATAATTTTTTTTATTTTTTATGAAAGAGGGAAACGAGAGAAATATTTTTTTGTTTTTATTTTTTTATTTTTATGTTATTTTTTGTGTTATAATTATTTTTATTATGTTTTTATTAAGTATCATTTTGCCACTAAAAACTAGTGACTCAGATTGGTTTATAAAGTTCTCATAAAAAAGTGACTTCTCATTTGATCCCTCCCTTATATATATATATATATATATATATATATATATATATAGTTTTTATTAAGTATCATTTTGCCACTAAAAACTAGTGACTCAGATTGGTTTATAAAGTTCTCATAAAAAAGTGACTTCTCATTTGATCCCTCCCTTATATATATATATATATATATATATATATAGAGGCTGGTTAAAATAAAATAATATATTTGTCTAAAAAGCCTAAGAAAAAATCCTAGCTCTCTATTTCATGAATCAATGGTTGAGATCCTTTTTAAGCATAAAACTGGTCTCAAGGATAATATGGAAAAACCACTGTTATTGACTTTTTTTCAAATTCCTTCACTTTATTCAAACGTTCATAACTTTTTATATGATATTATTTTTTAAATTTAATCGCACCATAAAATCAAGAGTTTTATCCTCTTTAATTTGAGTATAATATTACAATATTTTTTTTAATAAAAAAACCGTTGTTACGAAAATATGTTGTTTTATGATAAAAACAACACATTATGTACGTTTTGTCGTAAGACAACACTTTTGTGTTGTTTAACGTTAAGACAACACGTTATATGCTGTTTTAGGTTAAAACGACACATTATGTGCTGTTTAGGGTAAAAAAAACATGTTATATTTTGGTTTAGGGTAAAATATAATGTTTTGTGTTGTCTAATATTAAAGTCGTCACTTAAAATTATTCTAAAATTATGTTGTTCTATAATAAGAGAGTGCATTTTGTGTTGTTCCATGATAAGAAAACACCTTATATGTTGTTTTAGGTTATATATTATTTTACGGTAATGGATCATGTTTTATTTTGTTTAGTATAAAAGATTATATAAAACAACGTAAATTTATGTGCTGTTTACAGTAAAATAACAGGTAAAATATCACATACTGTGTTGTTTGATAATAAAAGAACACTCTCTATATGGTTTCAATGTAAAACAACATATTCTTTCATGTTTTCATGTGTTGGTAGTATCTAAAAGAACACGTTCTGTGTTGTTTTCACATTATTTGTTGTTTTCACGTTCTGTGTTGTTTTCATGTAAACAACACGTTTTGGGTTTTTTCATATAAAACAGGATGTTATGAGTTGTTTTTATGAGAAAAGACATGTTTCGTGCTACTTTTACATAAAACAACACATTATCTGATGTTTTCACATAAAACAATATGTGATGTGCTTATTTAACATAAAAAGATGTTTTTAGCTGATTTAGGGTAAACTAGCATATTCGAAGTAAAACAGTACAAAACATGTTGTGTTTATGTGGTATTTTGACATATAACGCATATTAAAAATGATTATATTACTGTTAGTTTTAATATCCGTGATCATGTTTGAAGACATAGTATAGATTACGAAGTAAAAAATTGTGCAGATCAAAGTGATTTTTGAGAATGAAAATGCTCTATTATATAGAGAATGATGTTTCTGACTTTAAATATGAATAAAATTAAACAAAATCTGTCTGAAAAATATGATATATCTAGGTTTCCAATAAAAAAAAATGAATGCAATATTAAGCAGCCTTTGTTCTTAATTGATTTTATATTAAAATTAGATTGACTTTTGAATAGAATACACAGATCTTGAAGAAGAAATTGATTTTAGATTGAAATTGGATTAAGTTTTGATTGAATGAAATCAAAAACTTAAAGAAGAGATAACAAAATCAATTGAGATTAAGAATAGATTAAAGAAAATAAAAGAAACTAATTTTGGTGTTGTTATATGTTTCTGATTGTTAAAGACAATATTACCCTTGCTATTTAATTTTAAATATTGCCATGTGTCAATCCCATATTGCTTCTTAGGTTTTTTAGGCAAATGGTTTTTTTTATTTGAACCAGCCCCTAGGAATCAGGGATGACCAAGTCTGCAAGGAAGAACTTGATACGGGCAGCCAAAAGAAAATCAAAGAAAGCCTAAGAAATCAAGGCCACTTTCAACTCCAAGCAAAAGCAAGTTTTCATTTCTGCTGAATTTGAAGTGGTGAAGACTAAAGACTCAACCATGGATTCTAATACCAGGAGTCCTAGTTCATGTCCAAATCATCCTGGTCAAGAGAAGAAGGCTAATTAAATATGCACCACTACTTCACAGCCTAAACCATCCAGTTCTAAGAGCAAGCCTCACTCTAAGAAGCCTGCTACATCATCTAAGAAGATGAAGAAGGAAGTGTAAAGAGATCAAGCTCAACATCCTACTCAGAAAAAGACTCTCAGAAGCATGCCAAGTGAATGCATCATGTATGGTAGTACTTCTCACTTTGCTAAGGATTGCATCTATAATCCCAAAGGTAGTATCCACATGATCAAGAAGAAAACTTCTAAGAAGGAGAAGAAGAAGATAGCTTTGGAAGAAAAATCTCTTCCTTTTGGAAGCTCTAAAGTGAAGAAGAATATAAGTGAAAACTTACCTTCGGAAGAAAATTTGGTCTCGGAAGAAAGGAATGCTTCCGAAGTACTGAAGTCTTCTGCAGTGGATGCAAAAGCTTCCAAAGGCCCGGTCTCCAAAACATCCGAAGTCATCAAAACTTCAAAAGTATTGAAGGCCAAGTCTAGTCTTCCAAGGATGGTGCGAAAGATGAAGGAAGGCCATATGACTGAAAGTTCTTCATCAACAATAGCAAGTGATCCTTAGAGCTTGCATATAGGATCAATTACTATTACTTATCTTTTGTTAACTTTGAGAAGCCCAAGACCAATAAGGTTTGGGTTTCTAAATGTAACTAACCATCTCTTTGTATGAAAGAACAACTAAAGACCAAAGGAAATTTATGGATCATTGACAGTGGTTGTTCTAGGCACATGACAAGCAATGGCTCTTTGCTTTGGATTTTGAGAAAATTGATGGAGGGCCAGTTGCTTTTGGAGAAGAATTAGGTGGTTACATTAATGTTAGGGGCAGGGTCACAAATAGTAAGCTCAGCATTGAGAATGTAGATTTTGTTAAAGAGCTTAGATACAATCTTTTGAGTGTATCCTTATTTTGTGATCAGAGACATAACATGCTCTTTATTGAGCAAGAGTGTATTATTCTCAAGCCTGGGGTGGTCATTCCTCAAGAGCATATCCTACTCAGAGCCCGCAGGAAAGGAAACATGTATAAGATGGATTTGCAAGAAACATCCCTATCGGGAGAAGTTTCTTGCTTTCTATCTAAAGCAAATATTAATGAGTCTTTCCTCTGATAGAAAAGAATGTATCATGTAAACTTTAAAAACATGAATAAATTAAGTAAGAATGATTTGGTAACTAGAATGCCAAAGAAAGAGTTTACAAGTGATGACCATTATGTTGCATGTCTAAAAGAAAAGCAGCACAAAGTGTCTCACAAGCCGAAGGAAATGAATTCCATCACTACTACCCTACACTTATTACATATGGATCTCATTGGCCCCACCAGTGTAATGAGTCTAGAAAGGACCTCATATTGTTTGGTGATCACAGATGAATTCATAAGATACACTTGGTTCTTTTTCCTTAGAACGAAGGATGAGACCTCTGCGATCTTGAAGAGTTTCATTCTGAAAAATAAGAATCAATGTAATCACAAGGTCAAAATAATAAGATGTGATCAATGAACTAAATTCAAGAATCAAATCCTTGATACATTTTGTGATGAGAAGGGTATTACAAGTCAATATAGTGCTCCCAGGACTCCTCAGCAAAATGGTGTTGCTAAGAGGACAAACAGGACACTTATTGAAGTTGTAAGTACCATGTTATCCGACTCTAATTTGGCTATCACCTTCTAGGAAGAGGTAGTCAACACTTCATGTTATGTGCAGAATAGAGTTTTAGTAGTCAAGACTTATGGTAAGACTCCTTATGAACTGTGGCACAAACGGAGACCTTTTATTGGTTTCCTCAGATCATTTGTATGTCTTTGCACCATCTTGAATACCAAGAATCAAATAGCCAAATTTGCTGAGAAATCAGATGATGGACATTTTATTGGATACTCTTCCCAAGCTAAGGCTTATAGAGTATACAATCTCAAAACTAGAGTAGTTGAAGGGTTAGCCATTGTGACCTTTAACGAGCACACACCTAGTGTGAAAAGTTCTGGTCCTGATTGGCTATTTGATCTTGATTTAGTTACTAACTGTTTAAAAAAATCATATGAAGATGTTTCAGGATCTACAGGTAGCTTATTAATAGGAGATTCTGATCCAAGATTTGAGCTGAGAAGACCAAGAATTCAAACTATTTCAGCTCCAATAGTAACTAGCCCTACAGTTGGAAATCCTATCCGCACAACCATGACAAATTCTTTAGCTGATACATCTAAGGTGCCTATAAATTCCAGCTCAGAGGCATAGAGCTCAAATGAAGGAATTTCCAATGTAGGAGGAGATAGAGGTGGTGATAGTGATCAAGAATTCCTTAATAATGATAACCACTCCACAAAAGACAACATCAATGATGTGACACACTCATTGGATCAAGCTTCTCATGATAAGTGTGTTGATGTGGTGGATGATACTCAATCATCGGATCTGAATTTCACCAATTTAGATCTGTCCAACCAACTTGCTGCGATTCTCAACTAAGAATCCACAAATGACATCCTACCACAAACATCATTGAAAATATTAAGACAGGGGTGAGAACAAGGGGACAAACCCATGACAAAATTTTTGTCTTAACTCTTGTTTCTTGACCCAAATTAAGCCTAGGAAGATTGATGAGGCTCTGAAGGATGGAAGTTGGGTTGAAGCAATGTAGGAGGAGCTGCTTCAATTCAAAAGACAAAAGTTTTAGAACCTATGTCCTCTTCCTCAAGGGAAGACTACTATAGGTACCAAGTGGGTATTTAGGAATAAGAAAGATGATAGAGGACTTGTTATCAAGAACAAGACAAGACTAGTTGTTTAAGGGTACACACAAGAAGAACAGATTGACTACACAGATGTTTTTGCTCCTGTAGAAGACTTGAAGCTGTTAGGATATTCCTTGCTTTTGCTGGATCCAAGGATTTCAAGGTCTACCAACTTGATGTCATGTGTGCATTCTTTATGGGGTGATTGATAAGAAAGTGTTTGTCAAACAAGCACCTTTCTTTGCAAACCCAGATCATCCTGATTATGTCTACAAGCTTGACAAAGCTCTTTATGGGCTGTATCAGGCTCCAAGAAAGTTGTATGAGACACTATCACAGTATCTCTGTCAGCATGGATACAGGAGGGGTACTATTGATGGAACCTCTTCATTAAAGGAATAGGAAATGACTTGATGCTGGTTCAAGTTTATATAGATGACATCATTTTTGGGTCAACTGATTCAAAGCTCTGCAAAGACTTTGAGAAGCTGATGAAGAATAGATTTGAAATGAGTGCCATAGGGGAACTCAATTTCTTTCTAGGAATTCAAGTGAGGCAGGTTGACAATGGAATCTTCATAAACCAGTCATAGTATGTGCAAGATATAGTTTTTAGGTTTCATATGACTGAGTACAAGGTTGCTAGGACACCCATAGCTAGAAACCACTCTCTAGGACTTGATCTTAAGGGGGAGTATGTTGATGAACATCTCTACAGGGCTATGATTGGGTCTCTTATGTACCTCATAGCTAGCAAGCTTGATATTATGTTTGCTACATGTATTTGTGCAAGATATCAAGCCAACCCCAAGATTTCACACCTGGTTGCTATCAAAAGGATTCTTAGATATCTCAAAGGTGCTCCCAAACTAGGCCTTTGGTATCCAAAGAATTCTAACTTCAATCTGTTTGCCTATATAGATAGTAACTATGGTGGCTGCAACATGACTGCAAAGTCCACATCTGGGGGATGTCAATTTCTTGGTGGAAGGATAGTCTTATGGCAATGCACCTGTGTGTCTGCATCAAATGCTGAAGCTGAATACATTACTGTTGCAAGCTGCTGTGCTCAAATGTTTTGGATTCAAAAACAAATGCTGGACTATGGATTCAACTTCAAGGAGACTTCCATCCGCATAGACAACAACTGTGCTATCTCTATTACAAATAATCTTGTGTAGCATTCAAAGACAAAGCACATCAACATCAAGTATCATTTGATTAGAGATAATTTTGAAAAAGGATTGATAAAACTAGTCAAAGTTAACACAAATAAACAATATGCTGATCTGTTCACAAAAGCCTTTGATGAACAGAGATTTAAGTAGCTTGTATTAGCTATTGGGATGATTAACTTTGAGTAGATTTTCTTAAACTAACTTTTAGATTTTTTTCAAAAATATGCTTCTTAAGTTGTCTATATCATCATCTATATAAGCCAAGTTTACTTTGTAAGAAACTTTTCAAAATGATATCCCTTGGAATTTTGAGAATTTTAGATATGCTTTCCTTCGGAAGACATCAAGTTGTCTTCGGAAGAAAATTATATCTTCAAAACAAATAACTACTTCTGAGAAATTTACCTTCGAAAGAAATTTTGATATATTTTCTAAAGCTTACATTTGTCACCAAGTACTTATACGTCTTGAAGGACTATTTTCTTCTGAAAGCAATTAAGTCTCGAAAGCTTTATTCTCTCTTAAATTTATGATATTTGATATCTTTAGAAGCAAAACTTGTAAAAATGCTCTAAGTATTTTTCTTCCGAAGCAAATTCTTAAAAATATAAGGAATATCTTCCAAAACCAAATTGGTTTGGAAGTTGTCTCAAACCTTCCGAAGACAAATTACCTTTGGAAGATTTTAGACTTCCAAGAAAACTACCTTTTTGGGAACTTTTTCAGAGGTAGGACTGACATCCGGATTTCAAAGTTTGTCCTTTTGTATTAACTTTGTCTCAAATCCTTACCATATATATATATTCATACAACGGTTCCCCCTCTTTCAGCTTCTTCTTCATCTGCAAAAGTTTAAACCCTAAATTCACCCACAAACCGACTTTGTTCTTATCTTTCTTCACTTTAAAGCTACTTCAAATGGCCAACCCTATTCCCCAAAACCAACCATATTTTTCCATGCATCTTCATAGGCAACACAATCAGGTTGCTCTATTATCATCTGAGAAAGATCCAGGTTTGTCAGATGTTTCCCGCTTCTTATCTCTATCAAACTACCTCACCGCCCTCATAATAGACCCTCCATTGTATAAAGATCAACTTCTAGAGTTCTGGAGAACCTGCCAAGAGGTCATCTTGGACTGTGAGAAGGCACTGTCTGCCACAGTGAAGGGGAGGATAATATTCATCACTCCAGCGACCATCAACTCTCATCTGAGGCTGGATGATGCAGAAGGCGTGTTTTCCTTCCCAAAAACTGCTATAAACAACTCATTCTGGCAGATGGGCTATGAAGGGGACTACTCGATGGAACCTTCAAAAAGAGTAAGGTTTCCTCTCAATGGAAGTACCTCCTCCATGTGGTAATCCACTCTTTATCCAACAAACATGGAGGTTGGGACCAAATTCCTTAGGACTTATCCTATATAGTCCGTAGGATGGTTCAAGGGGTCAAGTTCAAGTACTCCTGGTTTGATTATACAAACTTGCTTGCCAACTTGGACTCCTTAAAGTATTATATGTTCCCTAGATATGTTCAATACATTCTTAACTATGAACTGGGCTCACAGTTAAGGGGAACAGGTAATATTCTTAAATTGGGTCAGATGAACCCTAGCATCTTCAAATCAATAAGAAAGCCCAATGTTGGCTTCTCAAGGGGAGAAACAGCCCTGGTCCCAAAAATGTTAGAGCTCATTGCTCAAGGTGACAACTTGGCAGCACCAGCCAATGTTGAACCCACACCTTCTATATTTGCACCACCCACACAGCCACAAATCACCATCACCTACCAAAGAAAATCTAAATGAACGCCTGCTTAGTCTACTCATGTTAAGCATGCCCCCATATCACCACCCATGTAGGAAGAAGTGGAAATAAGAGCTCCCACTTCTCCTAAGGAGTAGACCACTTCTATTATCTCTTTGATCAGTGCTGAAGTACCTCAGGCTTAGCCTGATGAGCTCATTACCCCACCCTTAAGCCTTCACTCTGACTCTCAATACTTTAGTGATCAACCTTCAGGGGAAAGCTACCATCCCCAGCCACTAGATCTAAACCAACCAATCCACAACCTAGAATTCTATAATGATGAGGATATGGGTTTTAGTGAGTACCATGAGTCTCTCTTCTCCACCCCTGCTCAAAGAGAGGTGAGTGCTCCTGAATCACCTATATATATCCTACATCATCCACCCACAACTGAGGTGGACATCCCTGAACATGTTCAGGAGGCCCATATGGAAGAGGCTCTCACTTCTGTAAGTCACTACATTATTAAGACCTTAACCATGACAACCCAGCCCATTGACACTTTTATTGAAGCTGTCAGTATGCAGGGGAAATCTAGCAGCCAAGAACCCAGAGCTGGTGGTGAGGAAGAAGGTGAGGAATAAGACTTTGGTCCTATTCTCTCACCCCCACCCCATGATTCTTCTGATAAAGATGAAGGGAGTCTGCAACTAAAGGTACAAAACTATCTGACATCTGCACCTATTTAGTTTCAAAGGTAAGTCACCTGGAATCTTAGGTGGTTACCTTGCAAAGGCAGGTCAGTGACCAGCAACTTGAGATCACTGATCTCAAGGGCAAGTTAGCTAAGAGACCTATCAGGCAAACTCAACCAGGTCCATAAGAACTTGTGGATGTGGTGGACCTAACCCTTAGCTCCCCTGTGCAAGAGGGTGATGCTACCAAAAAGAGGGAGAAAGTCCTACCTACAATCACAGAACCTGGGATTTCTGTCCAGATGTGACACAAAGTTACCTAAGACTCCCAGCGGATGCAATACCATTTGGGTTATAGTAGATCACTTAACGAAATCCGCATATTTCCTGGCTATCCGAGAGAGTGATCAAATGGAGAAGTTAACCAGAATTTATTTAAGGGAAATAGTCTCTCGGCATTGTGTGCCAGTATCTATTATACCTGATCGTGACGCTCGATTCACTTCTTATTTTTGGCAGTCTTTACAACGATCATTGGGAACGCGGTTGGACATGAGCACTGCATATCATCCACAAACCGATGGTCAGAGTGAGCGTACGATCCAAACACTAGAAGACATGTTACATGCTTGTGTATCGATTTTGATAGCAGTTGGGAAACTCATTTACCATTGGTTGAGTTCTCCTATAATAACAGTTATCACACTTCAATCAAAGCTGCACCATTTGAGGCGATGTATGGACGTAAGTGTCGATCACCAGTCTGTTGGGCAAGAGTTGGAGAAAGCCAACTTACGGGTCTTGAACTTGTGCACGAAACGACTGAGAAAATCATGCAAAATCGTAACCGAATGGCAGCGGCACGTGATCGACAAAAGAGCTACATCGTAAACCATTGGAATTCCAGATTGGTGACAAAGTACTTCTAAAAGTCCCACCCTGGGAGGGTGTAATCCGGTTTGGAAAATAGGGAAAGTTAAATCCGTGCTACGTGGGACCGTGTGAGATTATCAAGAGGGTTGGTCTAGTATCCTATCAACTCAATTTACCTGAAGAACTTAAGGGAATACACAATGTGTTTCACGTATCCAAACTAAAGAAATGCTTAGCTGACGAATCACTGATTGTACCCTTGGAGGGACTGGAGATTGATGAGCAGTCATGCTTCATTGAAGAACCAGTCGAGATCATGGACCGAGAAGTCAAAACCCTAAAGCGTAGCAAGATTCCTATTGTGCGCGTTAGGTGGGATTCAAAGCGTGGACCGGAGTTTACTTGGAAACGCGAATATCAGATGAAAAAGAAGTACCCACAACTGTTAAAGGATCAGGAATCCACTTTTTAAGATTTGCAGAAACTCTATTCTATATGAGTTATAGATCGCTGAATCTCGTGTTCTATGTTGAACCTGATGTTCAAATTTTCGGGACGAAAATTCCTTCAATAAGGGGATGATGTGACAACTCGAATTTTTCAGGTTAACCTTGTTTCTATAACCTAACCTCTCTCCGTTACGTACGATTAACTAAATTATAATTATAATTAATGATTAATCAAATTATTATTAATCATATTACTACTATTAAATAATAATTGTTATTTTAATTGCCCACTAAACTTATGTAACTTAAAATGCAATTTAATTGATCTTAGAGGACCTAGGTGTAACTTTTACCCCAAATAAATCCATGAACCGTAAGCTTCTTGGTTTCCCTTCATATTGGCATCGCATTCTTCGTAGCAACCCTAGCAAAACTTTCTCTTGACGGCAGCCCTCCTTCCCTCACGCCAACCTTTCTCCGGCAACCCTTCTCCCTTTGTTCGATCCCTTCGATAGCCACAAGCCACCGGCAACTCTCTTTTCACGGCAGCCTTCCTCTTCTCTCGATTTCCACATCGGCAGCCCCTCCCGCGATGGGTATCTCCTTCTGCAAGTCATCTCGTAAACGTTGGCCTCCGACGAAACGCTGCTTGTAACCATAGCCCCTCGACGACAACCATGTACAGTATGTTTCTCCGTTGCTTGTTACGTTAAGGTTCCGACTAAGGGCTCGTTCTTTACTTGTCGGGTACGATACGGTTTGCGTCGGTTGGTTTGTACTCGGGTTCATGGGGGATTCATGCGGCTAGTTTTGGGGTTTGGCCGAGTGCTGTTTGGGGGCGTGCTTCGATGTGTATTTATGTATGTGTTCTTGCCGTGTATTTGTATAAATTGGGTGTTGTGTATGGCTAATAATGTTCCTGTGAAATATTTATGTTTTGCATTGTTATGTGTAGTGATATATGGTGGTGTTCATGTGCTTATGCATGTGTGTGTGGGGGGGTCCTGCGTACGTGGGTGTATATCGTTTGCATGCGTGAGTATGTTGTGCGTGTTGTGTGTGTGTGTTGGTGGATGTTCTAATGCGTGAATGTGTGTCTTCTTGTATGTATGTTGTTATGGGTATGTAATGGCTCGTATGCATATTATTGTTTGGGTGCTTTGGTGGGCGCATGGGAAGGTGTGGTATGGCTTAGGCTCATGGTGCGCATGTGTGGGCAGTGTGTGTGTAATTTGCTTTGTGTGTCTGTGTTCTGCATTTTTGAATGTGTGGGTATGTGCATCATGACGTGTACATGATTATGGTTGCAATGTGTGGGGGCTGTTATGGTTTGGTGGGGTGATAGTTAATGAATTCATGGGATGTGCAATATATATAACGTATATATTTTCATGTATGTATGCATTACTGTGGGTGCTTAGGTGTGGTGCCTATACATATATATATGTCAATGTTATTGCAGGATGTGTGTGTATTTGCAGGTGCCTGTGATTGTATGTATGTACATGCTTGATTCCTACGATTGAAGTTATTTTTGTTCAAGTTCGGGTTTTGCAAGGTAATTGTATGTGTGTGTTCCACGGCGTGTGCAGTTTTGTGTGTATATTTATGCATGTGGTTGTATGAATGGTGTGGTAGATCTTGGTTTGCGAGTTTGCACGTATAACATGTTTCCTACAAATTGTTAGGTGGGTGCAGGTTCATTCATGGGTGCGGAAATTTTATATATATATATATATATATATATATATATATATATATATATATATATATATATATATATAATGTATAAGATAAATGTTATGTTATGTGGTGTATATATATATATATATTATATGGGTAGGTTGTATATAAATATAAAGAGAATTTTACCAATAACATTAAACCATTAATGTGTGTAAAGAGTATCCATATGTGGTTTATGTTGTTTCAAATGTACACGGGAATAATACAGTTTTATGCTTGCGAGAATGTGTCGTGTTGATTTTGTCGCTTGGGTTTGAGTGTACGTTGGCCTATAACCGAACCGAGAACGCGAAACTACGAACCATTGTTAGTATTTAATAATTAACATTAATTATCCCATAAACATGCATCCAGGTTGTTTGGAAACTTAATCGCTCGTTTTTGTGCTAATTGATTTTGCTGTGCGTTTAAGGTGAGTTTACAGCCTCACTTTTCATACTATACTCTCTTTGGGGGAGAGAAGCATGTTGTTTTCATATACTATACATTACTTAGATTTGTAATACTGCATATACTTATATACTATGGTGTTACCACTACGCCTCATTCGGACCGTTAATATGGTATTAGCGAGGTGATTATTAGTAGATCTACTGGGTTTGACAAACCCCGCCCGGGCTAGTCGCGCTAGCTTGACTGGAGGTCAAATGGGTGAATGGTTAGCCTGTTTTACTGTGCTGTGGTTTGGTACCCACAGTTGGGGCATTTATTACATTACATTACTGTCAACTCGGTCGCGAAATTCATACACATAGTGACTTGTCGTAGGCTAGCTACCTACCGATATGCTTTGATTACTGAATCTGGATTTCATTCTGATACTTACCGTTTTTCTGTAAACCTGTGAACTCACCAACTTTGTGTTGACACTTTAGCATGTTTCTTTCAGGTTCTCAAGATGCGCACGATTAGGAACATCTCATTCATGCATTTAACATCATATGGGTCAAATGAACATCTACTATTTCCATGAACTTTATTTCATTGGTTTGCGCATGTTGCGCCAATTAAGAATAAAGATTTATTATGCTTCCGCAACTACTATTATGTTTACATTTATAACACTGTCTTTGGAAATTTCAAATGTTAACAATAATTATGTTTTGTAATTGACATGTCGTTTGGTGTAACTAGTGGCTGAGATCCTGGTATGTCACACGCCTAACGGTAATATCCCGTTTGTGGAAATTAAGGGTGTGACACCAGAGTATGGACATGGAGGATTCACCATCCTCACTTGTAGTTGTCCATACTCAACAACCTCCTCAGGCTTATAGTGATGTGAATTCACTAATTCAAAGCTTGTTTGAGGAGGGTATACCAAGGGCAATGTCTACCCCATCCTACCCTGCTGAAAATCCAATTATGGATGGAGGTATGATACTAATAGTAGAGCCCTGCAACAAGTCTTCAACCTTCACAACCTAAGATGCTATGAGAGTTTCTCTCTAGTTGACTTGCCTCTTGCCAACCCAAGTCAATCCAGGCAAGCAGCAAGGTCAGCTGAGAGAATTCAAGAAAGGGTGATTGAAGAGTTCAAGCTTAGATCCAAACTATATAGACAGAGGCTAGCAGGTAAGACTGTTGGTCAACTGGATGCTGGGGTGGACCCTAAGATTAGCTTCAAAGGGGAAACCTTGGTTGAAGGCCCAGTAGTTGAACCTATGAATCTTGAGACAGGAACTTCTTCAACACCTATTACCCTCAGTGAGACACCAGCTGGTGAAGGTGCCTCACAGCCTCTCTCTGGCCGAAGCTTAAGTGCAACACTAAGCAATGAAGGCCAAAGCTCTCTCCACCCTGAGTCACATAGGCTAGTGACTGACAAAGGGAAGATAAAAATGACCTCTGAGGAGATTGAGGAGGAGAAGAGAGAGAAGAAGAGGAAGGCAAGAGGAGAGAGTTCAGGGGCCAGGAACTACAATATTGATGAACTCATCTCTCTCCCCTTGGATGAATTGAATGAACTGGCTGACATGGAAGTGTCAAAGGAGAGGAGGGAAGCAGCGAACGTAGAATTGCTCTTCTAAATCAAATAAGAAAGGAGGAGAAAAAGACTCTACAAAGCTCCTACCCTCTCCCCAGTTCAGGAAAGCCCTGAGGTAGAGGTTGTGGCCACTGAGCAACAAACTCAGGTAGGTAGGGAAGAAGACAGACAAAACATGATTGCCTACCTGAGTGCCATAGGCCTCTATCAGGCAGCAGACTTGCTTCCCTTGTCCTAAGAGTACATTGAATTTGATACCTCAAGCAGCTTGAGCAACAAGTGTTAAAAGAGCAAAAAGCTGCTAAGTGGAAGATGAGGGAAGAGGCTTCAAAGTCAAGAGCCCCATTAGAGCCAATCAGAAGAAGCCTGCTGACAGACAAAAGATGGTGAGCTTTTTGAAGCTGTATGGATTCTTCGAAAGGAGACTTGGTCCAATGTATCTATTCATCATGGATGAGCACATTAGAGTGATCAAGTAGAAGATCAAAAGGGGTGACGTAGTTGACTTGTATTCTCCACCAAGTCAGGCTGCACCTGAAGTTGAGGTCAAGGTCAAACCCCAAGAGACAACACAACCTGGATCTAGTGTTGCATCATAGCCAGCTTCACCTTTTGATCCACAGCAGGTCCTGATCCCTCTCCTTCTGAACCTGTGAAGGAAAAGGACCCAACTGTGTAGGACAAACAAGAATTATCTAGTGCTGCAGGCCAGCCTTTATAGTTAAAGTACAAAAAGAGGAAGAGGATGGCCATCAAAGGGGACAAGAAGAAGAAGAAGTCCAAGGCATCCACCTCGGCACCTCAGGATGGGTCAGAACATCCTAAGGGTAATCAAAAAGAGGTTGCTCATCCAACTCCCATTGAAATAGAGCCTTTCACTGCTGAGAGACCCATCATGTCTTGGATGTTTGCCACCAATCCAGACAGATGGTATGTCACTAGAGATCAAGGGGGTCATGACATATACTTCTGGCAAAACATACTTGACCTTCTTCTGCATGATCTCTATGACATTAGGAGATACTTTGAGAGTATGAAGAATCCTGACCAACTGATGATTAAAGGAATGGTCTTGATTCTGATGAGGACTGTCAATAGATGAAGATCAAGCTTCAAAGCTCTCCTTCAATTTTAGTAGCATCATCCTAGGGGGAGTTTGTAAGGATCACTCTTAGAGGCTGATGCAACCAAAGAGCTCTCAGCATGCACATGTGAAGTACAAGAAAGTTACTTTGGAAGATTTGATATAACTCAGTGAATTATGCTAATTATCAAATATTCTGAAGCCAGAAGACCATATCTTCCGATGCCAAAGATGAAGTCTTCCAAAGCTTCAAAAACAAAGTCTTCCGAAGCCAAAGACTGATTTTTTCCAAAGACAGAGAAGACATGCTTTTTCTGAATCATCTTTTGACAAAAGCTGAATAACTTTCCGCTGCCATTTCTGAAGACTCACCAACTTATGTGAGTTGGTGAAAAGTCCTTACTTTTATCAAACTGTAGATTAAGTTTTTTTGCCTATAACTTTCTACTCTTGTACTTTTATCTTCTTTGTAATATAATAGGATGTGAGCCATGGCATGTCATAGTCACTAGTCAAAAGACAATCTGCCTTTTGACTCTACATTGATCTTGTTGTCTAGATTAGTGTTTCCAGTGGGCCTTCAAAGTATGGCAAACTGTAGGATGTAGTATAAAGTATCTCAAGTACTTGTAACTTTAGACAAGCTTTGTAACACTTTGTAAGAACTGGAGAGCAATATACAATATTCTTGAAAATCATACTATCTTATTCTTGTTTTTGTTCTTTACTTGTGTTCTTTGTTTCATCATAAGACCGGTTCCCTATTTGATCTGTTAAGTGTTCTAACACTCTCCAAACATTGTGAAACTGTTGTATTGACCTCCCTTCAACGGTCCTGCAAATATGTTAATTGCTTTTAATTGGTTAATTAGGGTATCGAAAATGTCTAAAATACTCTCAATTTTAACAAGGTTTTTAATGGTGTTAATGAATTGGATGAATATAACAACAATTGGTAAACTACAGTGTTAAAATAGTAAAAAAAGTTTTTGGATTTGAATTAAATTTCAACGAAACTTCTAGAATGAAAATGATAATTTACTTAGAATAATAATAATAATAATAATAATAATAATAATAATAATAATAATAATAAAATAGGAAGAAATTAATTTCTCAGAAAATTGGGTACTAGATAAAGTAAGCCCGTCTCAACAATATGTGGATAATAATCCAATAAATATTACACAAACAAATGAAGGGTCAGTTCAAATACAATTTGAAAATAATAAAATTAAATATGAACCCTCTGTGTCCAAATCTGTGTCATCACACTACTATATTTCTCCTGTAGATTATACAGTTAGAAGTCCTTCTAGGGCATCAACATCTAGGATTAGGGAAGAATTTCCTGAAAGAAAAATAGATGAATTAAGAATAAACTCGGATAATATAGTTCGAGGAATTAGAGTAGATCCGGAACTAACCGAATCAGAAATAAATTTTGTATAAATATGAATCCAGATAAAAAATTAGATTTCACACCGGGATCACCGGTAAGAGAAGAAATTTCTAAAGAATTTCTCCAACCCAAATGGGAATTATTTAGAATATGGTTTTTCAAAAATTTTGAAAAAACAGATAAAGAATTTCTCAGAGAAGAATTTTATAATGAATTAACTGAAAAACAAGATATCATACCTTTTGTTCCATGGTTTATTGAAAAATATACTAATAGTATTATTTCTGTTATAGAAAGAAATTTTAATATTAATGGAAACATAGTTTCAAATTTTTTCCCTCCTAGTAATGGTTTTAAAATTGAAAAACAAGGGGAGGAAAGATATTATCAAGCTTTTCAAAAACTTCTGGAAGGTGAAACCTTGCAGACAACAATTTCTCATATAAATGGTTAATAAAACAACAGAATTATTCAAATATTTATTTAATAATAATCGGAGAACAACTCCAAGATATTTCTAAGAAAATGGATAAAATACTATCCCATTTCAAAGAAAAACAAAATGTCATAATAAATGACTAGATAAAAGATAGAGAGTCTATTGCTACTCCTAGTATTCAATTACCTCCTAAGGTAACCGATTTCAAAACAAAATCTGAAGAAAATCTTATGCAAACATTAAATGATTCAATTAATATTTTGAAAAATCTAAAAATAAATACGTTAACAGATTTTGAAGATAGTCTAAAAGAAGAAGATTATAAGCAAAAGATCAATGATGAAATCATGAAGTTATCTAAGTTTGCTAATAAGCCAACTTAGAGGATGTATTACTATTCTAGGCCTACTCCACAGGATGTTCTAATAGAAGAACAGGAATACGTAATTAGTAATTCGTATAGTGGAAAAATGATCTATGAATGGAACATAGATGGTCAAACAGAAGGACAGATTTATAATACTGTCCACAGGATGCTTATGTATAGCACTATTTGTCAGAATAATAAGAATACAACTAAGACAATAGCCCAAATGATTATATCAGGATTTACAGGCCAACTTAAAGGTTGGTGGGATAATTATCTATCAGATTCAGATAGACAAGAAATCCTCAATAGTACAAAAGAGGATAATGGGGTTTTAGATAAAAACTCAGTTTATACTTTGATAGTCAATATTATAGAACACTTTACAGGCAGATGGTCTAATAATTCAGAAAATATTAGGACTCTTCTATAAAATCTTAAGTGTAGAACCCTAACATCTTTTAGGTGGTATAAAGATACTTTCCAAAGTAGAGTAATGGAACTCCCTGAGTCTAATAGCTCACATTGGAAGTCAAAATTCATAGATGGCCTCCCTTATTTATTTGCAGAAAGGGTTAGAAATAACCTTAGAAAATGAGGAATAAGTATAAATTATGATGATCATACGTATGGCAAGTTAATAGGAACTTGTATTTAAGAAGGTTTAAATTTATGTAACGAAATTAAATTAAACCAACAGATTAAATAACATTCTTTGAATGAGAAGAAACAATTAGGTGAATTCTGTAGTCAATTTGGTATAGAAGGAACCACTAGTAATTCTAAGAAAATTAAGAAATCTAATCCCTACCAACATCATAAGAGAAAAAGGAAAAGGGAAGATAGAAAGAATAAAAGGATTCAAAAATATGAAGAACATAAGCCTTCGTATAAGACATATAAGTCTAAATTGATCTGTAAGAAATGTGGTAAAATAGGCCACACAGCAAAAACTTGCTGCATTAGAAAAAAGCTTAATAAGCTAGAAGATGAAGAATTAAAAAATCAAATATCAAAGATACTATTAGAATCAGATACTGAATCTGGTCAATCTTTGAATAAAGATTTAAACATTTTAGAAAATGAAAGCCTATACTCTTCCTCTGAAGAAGAAAAATGTTGCAAAAATAACTGTTGCAATAATACCTCAGAAAAAGAAGAAGAAAATATTTATCAAGTAATTTCACAATTTCAAAATATGGAAATAAACGTATTAACAAGTGAAATAATAGAATTATTAAAAGTGGTAGATGATCCACAGATTAAAGAGAAGATAATCTCTTCATATATGAATAAACAAGAAGAAGGTACTTCTTGTTCAAATTCTAAAGAATCAAAATCATTTTCTTTGGCTGAATTAAAAATTCAATTAAATCAGAGAAATAAGGATAAAAAACCTGTTGATATACAACAATTAAAGAAGAAAATTGATAATTTAAAATCTGATATAAAGATTTTACAACAAAATAATAAAGAATTAGACAATAGAATAATATGTCTAGAAAAAGATAAATTAAATATACAACCAATAAAAGAATCAGAATTATATCTGAAAAATATAAGAGAAATTATTACTTCTCAAAAATGGCATGGAAAAATTAAACTTCTAATAGGAAATGATTTCTTAATAGAAGCAACTGCACTCTTTGATAGTGGTGCAGATTTAAATTGTATACAGGAAGGATTGATTCCTACGAAATACTATTATAAAACTACTCATACTCTCAGTCATGCTGGGAAAGGTAAATTAGAGGTAAATTATAAAATCCCTCAAGCTTTTATTTGTCAAAATAATACTTGTATTAATACAAGTTTTGTAAAAAATCTCGGTAACCAAGTTATACTTGGAAGCCCTTTCTTTGATAAAATATTTTCTTTAAAAAACATAGACTGTACTGGAATAACTGGTACGTATGAAGGAAAAGAGATTGTTTTTAAATTCATTTCAAATCCGATAACATGAACATTAAATAATTTAAAAGATGATTTGCTAAAAGCAAAGATAAATCAAATTGATTTTCTGCAAAAAAAAAATATTTTCTTTAAATATTCAAGAGAGATTAAATAATTCGAAATTACAAGAAAATATCAAATTAATGGAACACCAGTTTAGTTTACAAATATGTAATGATTATCCCAATGCTTTCTGGGATAGAAAGAAACATATTGTTTCGCTTCCATATGAAGAAAACTTTAATAATAGCCAGATTCAGACCAAGGCTCGACCTTGTCAAATGAATTCTGAATATATGGAATTATGTAAGCAAGAGATAAAATCTCTTTTAAACAAGAATTTAATTAGAAATTCAAAGTCTCCATGGTCATGTATAGCCTTTTATGTTAATAAACATTTCGAACAAGAAAGAGGCGTACCCAGATTAGTTATTAATTATAAACCATTAAATAAAGTTTTAAAATGGATTAGGTATCCTATACCTAATAAAAAGGATTTATTAGATAAATTATACGAATCAAATATATTTTCTAAATTTGATTTAAAGTCAGGATACTGGCAAATACAAATTGAAGAAAATGACAGGTATAAAACTGCTTTTACAGTACCTGTTGGGCATTACGAATGGAATGTCATGCCATTTGGATTAAAAAATGCCCCTTCAGAATTCCAAAATATTATGAATGACATTTTCATTCCTTATAGCGAGTTTATTATTGTTTATATTGATAATATCCTTATATTTTCAAAGGATATTGAAACTCATTTTAAACACCTAGAGATATTCAAAAATATAATTTTAAAAAATGGTTTAGTTATATCTAGACCAAAAATGTCTCTTTTCCAGACTAAAGTCAGATTTTTAGGACATAATATTGATCAAGGAAATATAATTCCAATTAATAGAAGTATTGAATTTGCATCTAAATTCCCAGATGAGATTTTAGATAAAAACCAATTACAGAGATTTCTTGGAAGTTTAAATTACATTCTTCCTTATTATAAAAATCTAGCAGAAGATACTGCTTTATTATACGATAGGCTAAGGAAGAATCCTAAGCCATGGTCTATCGATCATACTAAATCAGTACAAAAGATTAAGCAAAAGGTTCAAAACCTTCCTTGCTTAACAATAACAAACCCAGAATGGGAAAAAATTGTTGAAACTGATGCCTCAGATACAGGCTACGGGGGTATATTAAAACAAATATCTCCAATTAATAAACAAAAATATATTGTCAGGTTTTATTCTGGAAAATGGAATGAAAGCCAAAAGAATTATGCAACTGTTGCAAAAGAGATTCTTGCAATAGTTAAATGTGTTTTAAAATTTCAAGATGATTTATTCAATAAAAAATTTATAATTAAAACTGACTGCAATGCAGCTAAATATATGTTTAATAAAGATTTTAAACATGATGTTTCTAAGCAGATGTTTGCCAGATGGCAATCACATCTAGCACCATTTGATTTTGAAATTATATACAAAAAGGGAACTGATAACAGTTTGCCTGATTTTCTTACCAGGGAATATTTAAATTAATGAGTCATTCAAGAGGAATTATGCGAATAGCAATGTTCAAAATTATTGAAAAAACAATTAATATTCAGATCCAATTGATAGGATTGTATAATAATATTCAAGAAATAAAAGAAATTCCATTTTTGTCAGATAAGGCAAAAAACTATGCTATTGAACAAATTAAATACGAAATAAAATCCTTGGAAAAACAATAAAAGGATTTAAAACACCAAAAAATAATAATTTCTTATGGTTAAATGTTTCAGCCATGATCCCTCAGGACAGAGGCAGAGGACGAGGAAGAACTTCCTCTTATAGAGGAAGAGGAACAGAAAGAATTATCCATCAAATGGGTAATAAAAAGCTTATAGCTATGGATGGTCCATCATATGCATCATCCAATGAAAAAACTTATAAAGAGTTTTTAGCTTATAAAGCATCACATGGACATATCCCCGAAGAAACAGCATCATATGCACAAGTCACTATAAATGAAAGTGAAGATGAAGGATGGATTAATAATCCAAAAAATGATGTTATACTCCTTTTAGATAAAAAATGGAATAATCAGCCTTGGTTTATATTCAAGAGATATTTTGATTCGGGATTCTATCCCTCTGAGACATATAAGTTCAGAATATATTATGAGGAACTCCTCAAAGCAGAATTCTGCGAAATTACTCATTATATGGGTAGTAATAAAATTATAAGTTTCAGCAAAATAGTAGTTAAACAGATCATATCTGTTGAAAACTGGAGAATATCTTCTTTAAAAGACAGGGAAATTTTGTACCCTGAAACCAGAACTCCCATTAGATATAACTATTAGGATTATATTAATGCTTTTAATAAAGTATTTCTGATTGATAATCAGAATCACAAACATTCGTGGTTCATAAAAATTTGTTCTAAAGTATATGAATCGGATATTTCCGGTTTGGTTTCATAAATGGTGGCAGTCATACGGTCCATCTATTGAAATTTTCATGGGGGAATCCCACTTATTTAAAACTTTATATTCTCAGTGGGTGAATTTATCACCTGCTTTAATAGAAGCTCAACATGAGAACAATGTTATTAAGGGAATGGCCTCATTACACTATTTTGTCCAATTTAGTATCCCATGGATATGGAAATGGACTCCAGAAACTGGTTATACCAGTGAAAATATCTTCTGTATCATAAGAACTTATAAAACAAAATTCTGGAAACAAAAGATGAAGAAGGAAGACGGCAAGATTAAATGCCAGGATACTTTGGATCAAATCCAGCAAGTAATAGAGCTTTATAACCAGCAACAACAGATTAAACAACAAAGAGAAGCTCCTAGCCCTTTTCAACATATTGTTCGAAAACTAAAAATGACGAAAGGCACTGATAATATCAGTGAGGAAGAAATAATGCAACAATATATTGCAGAAATAAAAAAGGACATAGCCAAGAATTTCAGAAAAGAAGAAGCCTCTTCTATCTCAAGAATGTCTGAATCAGACTCTTCTCAGATAGGGGAAGACACTTAATTTTTACTAGATAGCCAAGAAGATGAACCCTTGGATGATGAAGCCTATGAGCAAATGATGGCAGATTTGGATAAAGAATTCGCACCAGCAAAATAGGCTGGAAAGTCAAAAGTTCAATCAAAACAATAGGCCCCACAAGGAAGAAAAGAAGGATCAATAATTCACCTTTTTAATTGGCCGACAAACTAATTTGTTTTCATGTTACATTATTGTAGCTTTTACTGTTTACTTTTTGACTTGTGATACAAGACGCGTCATACGCAATTATAGGCGAATATTCGCTGTAATATTCGGTGCTAGAGCCTCTATATAAAGAGGACTTAGTGTTTAGTTGGAGGCACCGGTTTTCACAACCACTCCTCTCTTCTCTTACTAGTAAATCTTTATGTAATAATATTTGAAGTTTCAAGTTTTCAAGTCTTTAATTCTGGTAATTTTCTATTCTTTTCTTTTATATTTATGTATGATCGCCTCACTTAGAGGCTAAACCTCTAAGTGTTGGAATATCACCATGCTCAACAGATTATCATAATAAAAAAGAGATCTTAAAACCCAGATGAAGGTAAGAATTTAAGAGGAATCGTGGGATAGGGTTACAGCCCATCTAAGATGTTAATGTGGGTGGTTGACCGCCTGGGGACCCGTTTAAGCCAAAAAGCCAAGAAGGCGTGAGGCATTTTGGGTCTGACCTTTACTGACCACATATTAGCATCCTGGACAACGGCTGTGTAAAATCACCAACGTTCCATCGTTTCTCTTGATCTTCTGCCCTTATCTGAACTTTATGGTTTTCTCCACTTTTCCCATACAAGGTCCTGCCTAATAATAATAATAAAAAAAAATAATAATAATAATAATAATAATAATTACAATAATAATAATAATTATAATAATAATAATAATAATTATAATGTAATAATAATAATAATAATAATAATAATAATTATAATAATAATTATAATAATTATTATTACAATAGTAATTATAAAAATTATTATTATAATAATAATTATAATAATAATTGTAATAATATTTATAATTTTAATAATAATAATAATAATAATAATAATAATAATAATAATAATAATAATAATAAGAATAATAATAATTATAACAATAATAACAATAATAATAATAATAATAATAATAATAATAATAATAATAATAATAATAATAATAATAATAATAAAAATAACAATAACAATAACAATAACATTAACAATAACATTAACAATAACAATAACAATAAAAGTAACAATAACAGTAACAATAACAATAACAATAACAATAACAATAACAATAACAATAACAATAATAACAATAATACAAAATTTATTTCTGATTCGGTTAGTTCCGGATCTATTCTAATTCCTCGAACTATATTATCCGAGTTTATTCTTAATTCATCTATTTTTCTTTCAGGTAATTCTTCCCTGATTCTAGATGTTGATGCCCTAGAGGGACTTCTAACTGTATAATCTACAGGAGAAATATAATAGTGTGATGACACTGATTTGGACAAGGAGGGTTCATATTTTATTTTATTATTTTCAAATTGTATTTGAACTGACCCTTCATTAGTTTGTGAAATATTTATTGGATTATTATCTACATATTGTTGAGATGGGCTAGCTTTATCTAATAGCCAATTTTCTGGAAAATTAATTTCTTCCCATTTTATTTTTCTTCTAGTTGTAATATTAGCTTTGCTAAAATTAGTTTCTATTAGAATAGTTTCATTTAAAGGTTTATCTACCATTTTACAATGAGGATTAAGCGTAAATAAAGGCTTATAATAAATTCGGTAACAGATACAAATTACCTCTGATCCTGGTACGTAATTGTAACCATTCGTTTTAACATTCAAAGTTAAAGCATCTAAAATATTAACATCAGACAATGATAATTGTAAATTAGGATAAACATTAAAATAGACTGGACCATGTGCCAGACTAGATTGAACAATCCCCATAAGTGATTGTTTCCAATTTAAGTTTCTAGCATCTCTAAGAGCTGCTACAAAACTTTCTGGTAAGCCTTCTAAAGTTAAAGGCTTGAATGCAATTTGCACTAATCCTATATGGATAAATTTATATTCTTTTTTGTATTTTTGTAAATCTCTTTTTGATAATAATTTTATTATCATTTCATCAGTATTTAAGGAAAATGTTTCCTCAGTTGTTTTAACAACTTGTTTTAATCCCAATTTTTCAAAAGTTCCTAATTTATAAATTAGTTTGTAATCAATTTTTGGAATAGTCCATTTATTTAATAAATCTAAATTGTGAGGAATATCATATTCTTCCTCCATACTGTTTTTAACAGTATCTTCTGTTTTTATAATATTCGTTTTTGAATATCAGAGATAAGTGTTGAAACAAACACTCATACATCAACAAGAATACCATGGCTCTGATACCATAAAAGGCAGGACCTTGTATGGGAAAAGAGGAGAAAACCATAAATCTCAGACAAGAGCAGAAGATTAAGAGAAACGATGGAACGTTGGTGATTTTACACAGTCTTTATCCAGGATGCTAACATGTGATCAGTACGGGTCTCACCCTAAACGCCCCATGCCTTCTTGGCTTTTTGGCTTAACGGGTTCCCCGGCGGTCTACCGCCCACATTAGCACCTTAGATGGGCTGTAACCGTATCCCATAATTACTCTTAATTTTTTACTTTCATCTGAGGTTTAAAATCTCTTTTTTTATTATGATAATCTGTTGAGCATGGTGATGTTTCAACACTTATGTGTTTAGCCTCTTATTGAGGCTATCATACAAAAATATAATATATAAATATAAAAATATAAAATTACCAGTACTAAAGAGCTTGAGACTTGTAAGCTTCAAATATTATTGCTGAATATTTATTACAAGAGTGGGAGGAGAGTATTCTAAGAGAGAGAGAGAGGTGGTTCTAAAACCGGTGCCTTCTAATCACTACTAAGCCTTCTTTATATAGAGGCTCTCGCACCGCATATTACAGCGAATATTCGCTTATAATTGCGTATGACGTGTTTTGTGTTACAAAGTCAAAAAGTAAATAGTAAAAGTTACAATAATGTAACAAACAAACAAAATTGTTTGTCGGCCAGTTATAAAGATGAATTATTGGTTCTTCTTTTTCTTCCTTGTGGGGCCTATTGTTTTGATTGAGCTTTTGACTTCCCAGCCGATTTTGCTGGTGTGAACTCTCTATCCAGTTCTGCCATCATTTGCTCATAGGCTTCTTCGTCCAAGGGTTCATCTTCTTGGCTATCCTGTAAAATCTGAGTATCTTCTCCTATCTGTGAAGAGTCTGATTCAGACATTCTTGAGCTTGAAGAAGCTTCTTCTTTTCTAAAATTCTTGGCTATGTCCTTTTTTATCTCTGCAATATATTGTTGCATTATTTCTTCTTCACTGATATTGTCAGTGCCTTTCTTCATTTTTAATTTTTGAACAATATGTTGAAAATGGCTAGGAGCTTCTCTTTGTTGTTTAATTTGCCTTTGCTGGTTATAAAGCTCTATCGTCTGCTGGATTTGATCTACTGTATCCTGGCATTTAATTTTGCCATCCTCTTTTTTCATCATTTGTTTCCAGAACTTTGTCTTATAAGTTCTTTTGATACAAAAAATATTTTCACTGGTATAACCAGTTTCTGGAGTCCATTTCCATATCCATGGGATACTAAACTGGACAAAATAGTGTAATGAGGCCATTCCCTCAATAATATTATTTTCATGTTGAGCTTCTATTAAAGCGGGTGATAAATCTACCCATTGAGAATATAAAGTTTTAAATAATTGGGATTCTCCCATGAAAATTTCAATAGATGGACCGTATGACTGCCACCATTTATGAAACCAAACCGGAATGTCCGATTCATATACTTTAGAACAAATTTTTATAAACCACGAATGTTTGTGATTCTGATTATCAATCAGAAATACTTTATTAAAAGCATTAATATAATCCCAATAGTTATATCTAATGGGAGTTCTAGTTTCAGGGTGTAAAATTTCCCTGTCTTTTAGAGGAGATATTCCCCAATTTTCAACAGATATTATCTGTTTAACCACAATTTTGCTGAAACTTATAATTTTATTACTACCCATATAATGAGTAATTTCGCAGAATTCTGCTTTGAGGAGTTCCTCATAATATATTCTGGACTTATATGTCTCAGAGGGATAGAACCCTGAATCAAAATACCTCTTGATTATAAACCAAGGCTGATCATTCCATTTTTTTATCTTTTTGATCTAAAAGGAGTATAACATCCTTTTTTGGATTATTAATCCATCCTTGATCTTCACTTTCATTTATAGTGACCTGTGCATATGATGCTGTTTCTTCAGAGATATGTCTCTGTGATGCCTTATAGGCTAAAAACTCTTTATAAGTTTTTTCATCAAATTGAGGTTTTGAGGAGGATGATGCATATGATGCATTATCCATAGCTATAAGCTTCTTATTACCCATTTGATGGATAATTCTTTCTGTTCTTCTTCCTCTATAAGAGGAAGTTCTGCCTCGACCTCTGCCCCTGTCCCAAGGGATCATGGCTGAAACATTTAACCACAAGAAATTATTATTTCCCGATGTTTTAGATCCTTTAGCTGATTTTCCAAGGATTTTATTCCGTATTTAATTTGCTCAATAGCATGGTTTTTTGCCTTATTTGACAAAAACGGAATTTCTTTTATTTCTTGAATATTATTATGCAATCCTATTATTTGGATCTGAATATTAATTGTTTTTTCTATAATTTCAAACATCGCCATGCGCATAATTCCTCTTGAATGACTCATTAATTTAAATATTCCCTGGTAAGAAAATCAGGTAGACTGTTATCAGTCCCTTTTTTATAAATAATTTCAAAATCAAATGGCGCAAGATGTGATTGCCATCGGGCAAACATTTGCTTAGAAACATCATGTTTAAAATCTTTATTAAACATATATTTGGCTGCATTGCAGTCAGTTTTAATTATAAATTTCTTATTGAATAAATCATCTTGAAATTTTAAAACACATTTAACTATTGCAAGGATTTCTTTTGCAACAGTTGCATAATTTTTCTGGCTCTCATTCCATTTTCCAGAATGAAATCTAACAAGATATTCTTGTTTGTTAATCGGAGATATTTGTTTTAAGATGCCCCCGTAGCCTATATCTGAGGCATCAGTCTCAACAATTTTTTTCCCATTCTGGGTTTGTTATTGTTAAGCAGGGAAGGTTTTTAACCTTTTGCTTAATTTTTTGTACTGCTTTAGTATGATCGATAGACCATGGCTTAGGATTCTTCCTTAGCCTATCGTATAATAAAGCCGTATCTTCTGCTAAATTTTTGTAATAAGGAAGAATGTAGTTTAAACTTCCAAGAAATCTTTGTAATTGGGTTTTATCTAAAATCTCATCTGGGAATTTAGATGCAAATTCAATACTTCTATTGATTGGAATTATATTTCCTTGATTAATATTATGGCCTAAAAATCTGATTTTAGTTTGGAAAAGAGACATTTTTGGTCTAGATATGACTAAACCATTCTTTAAAATTATATTTTTGAATATCTCTAAGTGTTTAAAATGAGTTTCAATATCCTTTGAAAATACAAGGATATCATCAATATAAACAATAATAAATTCACTATAAGGAATGAAATATCATTCATAATATTTTGAAATTCTGAAGGGGCATTTTTTAATCCAAATGGCATAACATTCCATTCGTAATGCCCAACAGGTACTGTAAAAGCAGTTTTATACCTGTCTTTTTCTTCAATTTGTATTTGCCAATATCCTGACTTTAAATCAAATTTGGAAAATACATTTGATTCGTATAACCTGTCTAATAAGTCTTTTTGTAAAAAATCTATTTGATTTATTTTTGCTCTTAGCAATTCTTCTTTTAAATTATTCAATGTTCTTGATATTGGATTTGTAATAAATTTAAAAATAATTTCTTTTCCTTCATACGTACCAGTTATTCCAGTACGATCTACATTTTTTAGAGGGAATATTTTATCAAAGAAAGGGCTTCCAAGTATAACTTGGTTTCCTAAATTTTTTACCAATACAAAACTTGTACTAATACAAGTATTATCTTGACAAATAAAAGCTTGAGGGATTTTATAATTTACTTCTAATTTTCCTTTCCCAGCATGGCTGAGAGTATGCGTAGTTTTATGATAATATTTTGTAGGAATTAATCCTTCTTGTATACAATTTAAATCTGCACCACTATCAAAGAGTGCAACTACTTCTATTAAGAAATCATTACCTATTAGTAATTTAATTTTTCCATGCCATTTTTGAGAAGTAATTATTTCTCTTATATTTTTCAGATATAATTCTGATTCTTCCATTGGTTGTATATTTAATTTATTTTTTTCTAGACATATTATTCTATTATCTAATTCTTTATTATTATCTTGTAAAATTTTTACTTCTGATTTTAAATTATCAATTTCTCTTTTTATTGTTGTATATCAACAGGTTTTTTATCTTTATTTCTCTGATTTAATTGAATTTTTAATTCAGCCAGAGAAAACGGTGATGATTCTTTAGAATTTGGACAAGAAGTACCTTCTTCTTGTTTTCCCATAAATGAAGAAATTATTTTTTCTTTAATTTGTGGATCATCTACCACTTTTAAATTCAATTAGTTCACTTGTTAATACGTTTATTTCCATATTTTGGAACTGTGATATTATTTTATAAATATTTTCTTCTTCTTCTGAAGTATTATTACAACAGTTGTTTTTACAACAGTTTTCTTCTTCAGAGGAAGAGTATAGACTTTCATTTTCTAAAATATTTAAATCTTCATTAGAAGATTGATCAGATTCGGTATCTGATTTTAAAAGTAATTTTGAGATTTGATTCTTTAAATCTTCATCTTCTAGCTTATTAAGCTTTTTTCTAACCCAGCAGGTTTTTGCTGTGTGACCTATTTTTCCACATTTTTTACAGATTAATTTTGACCTATAAGTCTTATACGAAGGCTTATTTTCTTCATATTTTTGAATTCTTTTATTTTTCCTATCTTCCCTTTTCCTTTTTCTTTTTTGATGTTGGTAGGGATTAGATTTCTTAATTTTCTTAGTATTATTTGAGGTTCCTTCTATACCAAATTGACTACAGAATTCACCTAATTGTTTCTTTTCATTTAAAGAATGTTTTTTAATTTGTTGATTTAATTTAATTTCATTACATAAATTTAAACCTTCTTGAATACAAGTTCCTATTAACTTGCCGTAAGTATAATCATCATAATTTATACTTATTCCTCCTTTTCTTAGGTTATTCCTAACTCTTTCTGCAAATAAATACGGAAGACCATCTACTAATTTTGACTTCCAATGTGAGCTATTAGACTCAGGGAGTTCCATAACTCTACTTAAGAAAGTGTCTTATACCACCTAAAAGATGTTAGGGTTCTACACTTAAGATTTTGTAGAAGAGTCCTAATATTCTCTGAATTATCAGACCATCTGCCTGTAAAGTGTTCTATAATATTGACTATTAATGTATAAACTGAGTTGTTTTCAACAACACCATTGTCCTCTTTTGTACTATTGAGGATCTCCTGTCTATCTGAATCTGATAGATAATTATCCCACCAACCTTTCAGTTGGCCTGTAAAACCTGATATTATCATTTGAGCTATTGTCTTAACTGTATTCTTATTGTTCTGACAAATAGTGCTATACATAAGCATCCTATGGACAGTATTATAAATCTGTCCTTCTGTTTGACCATCTATGTTCCATTCATAGATCATTTTTCCACTATACGAATTACTAATTACGTATTCCTGTTCTTCTATTAGAACATCCTGTGGAGTAGGCCTAGGATAATAATACATCCTTTGAGTTGGCTTATCAGCAAACTTAGATAACTTCATGATCTCATCATTGATCTTTTGCTTATAATCTTCTTCTTTTAGACTATCTTCAAAATCTGATAATGTATTTATTTTTAAATTTTTTAAAATATTAATTGAATCATTTAACGTTTGCATTGTAATTTCATCCGATTTTATTTTAAAATCTGTTACCTTAGGAGGTAATTGAATGTTAGGAGTCGCAATAGACTCTTTATTTTTTATCTGATCATTTATTATGATACTTTGTTTTTCTTTTAAATGGCATAGTATTTTATCCATTTTTTTAGAAATATCCTGGAGTTGTTCTCCAATTATTATTAAATAAAGATTTGAATAATTTTGTTGTTTTATTAAACCATTTATATGAGAAATAGTTGTCTGCAAGGTTTCACCTTCCAGAAGTTTTTGAAAAGCTTGATAGTATCTTTCCTCTCCTTGTTTTTCAATTTTAAAACCATTTGTAGGAGGAAAACATTTGATACTATGTTTCCATTAATATTAAATTTCTTTCTATAACGGAGATAATACCATTGGTATATTTTTCAATAAACCATGGAACAAAAGGTATAATCTCTTGTTTCTCATTCAATTCAGTATAAAATTCTTCTCTGAAAAATTCTTTGTCTGTTTTTTCAAAATTTTTGAAAAACCATGTCCTGAATAATTCCCATTTGGGTTGGAGAAATTCTTTTGAAATTTCTTCTCTTACCGTGATCCCGAGTAAAATCTAATTTTTCTTTTTGATTCATAATTATACAAAATTTATTTCTGATTAGGTTAGTTCCGGATCTATTCTAATTCCTCGAACTATATTATCCGAGTTATTCTTCTTATTCATCTATTTTTCTTTCAGGTAATTCTTCCCTGATTCTAGATGTTGATGCCCTAGAGGACTTCTAACTGTATAATCTACAGGAGAAATATAATAGTGTGATGACACTGATTCGGACAAGGAGGGTTCATATTTTATTTTATTATTTTCAAATTGTATTTGAACTGACCCTTCATTAGTTTGTGAAATATTTATTGGATTATTATCTACATATTGTTGAGATGGGCTAGCTTTATCTAATAGCCAATTTTCTGGAAAATTATTTCTTCCCATTTTATTTTTCTTCTAGTTGTAATATTAGCTTTGCTAAAATTAGTTTCTATTAGAATAGTTTCATTTAAAGGTTTATCTACCATTTTACAATGAGGATTAAGCGTAAATAAAGGCTTATAATAAATTCGGTAACAGATACAATTACCTCTGATCCTGGTACGTAATGGTAACCATTCGTTTTAACATTCAAAGTTAAAACATCTAAAATATTAACATCAGACAATGATAATTGTAAATTAGGATAAACATTAAAATAGACTGGACCATGTGCCAGACTAGATTGAACAATCCCCATAAGTGATTGTTTCCATTTAAGTTTCTAGCATCTCTAAGAGCTGCTACAAAACTTTCTGGTAAGCCTTCTAAAGTTAAAGGCTTGAATGCAATTTGCACTAATCCTATATGGATAAATTTATATTCTTTTTTGTATTTTTGTAAATCTCTTTTTGATAATAATTTTATTATCATTTCATCATATTTAAGAAAATGTTTCCTCAGTTGTTTTAACAACTTGTTTTAATCCCAATTTTTCAAAAGTTCCTAATTTATAAATTAGTTTGTAATCAATTTTTGGAATAGTCCATTTATTTAATAAATCTAAATTGTGAGGAATATCATATTCTTCCTCCATACTGTTTTAACAGTATCTTCTGTTTTTATAATATTCATTTTTGAATATCAGAGATAAGTGTTGAAACAACACTCATACATCAACAAGAATACCATGGCTCTGATACCATAAAAGGCAGGACCTTGTATGGGAAAAGAGGAGAAAACCATAAATCTCAGACAAGAGCAGAAGATTAAGAGAAACGATGGAACGTTGGTGATTTTACACAGTCTTTATCCAGGATGCTAACATGTGATCAGTACGGGTCTCACCCTAAACGCCCACGCCTTCTTGGCTTTTTGGCTTAACGGGTTCCCCGGCGGTCGACCGCCCACATTAGCACCTTAGATGGGCTGTAACCGTATCCCACAATTACTCTTAATTTTTTACTTTCATCTGAGGTTTAAAATCTCTTTTTATTATTATGATAATCTGTTGAGCATGGTGATGTTTCACACTTATGTGTTTAGCCTCTTATTGAGGCTATCATACAAAATATAATATATAAATATAAAAATATAAAATTACCAGTACTAAGAGCTTGAGACTTGAAAGCTTCAAATATTATTGCTGAATATTTCTTACAAGAGTGGGAGGAGAGTATTCTAAGAGAGAGAGAGAGGTGGTTCTAAAACCGGTGCCTTCTAATCACTACTAAGCCTTCTTTATATAGAGGCTCTCGCACCGCATATTACAGCGAATATTCGCTTATAATTGCGTATGACGCGTTTTGTGTTACAAAGTCAAAAAGTAAATAGTAAAAGTTACAATAATGTAACAAACAAACAAAATTGTTTGTCGGCCAGTTATAAAGATGAATTATTGGTTCTTCTTTTTCTTCCTTGTGGGGCCTATTGTTTTGATTGAGCTTTTGACTTCCCAGCCGATTTTGCTGGTGTGAACTCTCTATCCAGTTCTGCCATCATTTGCTCATAGGCTTCTTCGTCCAAGGGTTCATCTTCTTGGCTATCCTGTAAAATCTGAGTATCTTCTCCTATCTGTGAAGAATCTGATTCAGACATTCTTGAGCTTGAAGAAGCTTCTTCTTTCTAAAATTCTTGGCTATGTCCTTTTTTATCTCTGCAATATATTGTTGCATTATTTCTTCTTCACTGATATTGTCAGTGCCTTTCTTCATTTTTAATTTTTGAACAATATGTTGAAAAGGGCTAGGAGCTTCTCTTTGTTGTTTAATTTGCCTTTGCTGGTTATAAAGCTCTATCGTCTGCTGGATTTGATCTACTGTATCCTGGCATTTAATTTTGCCATCCTCTTTTTTCATCATTTGTTTCCAGAACTTTGTCTTATAAGTTCTTTTGATACAAAAAATATTTTCACTGGTATAACCAGTTTCTGGAGTCCATTTCCATATCCATGGGATACTAAACTGGACAAAATAGTGTAATGAGGCCATTCCCTCAATAATATTATTTTCATGTTGAGCTTTGTTCAAAAATTAAAAATGAAGAAAGGCACTGACAATATCAGTGAAGAAGAAATAATGCAACAATATATTGCAGAGATAAAAAAGGACATAGCCAAGAATTTTAGAAAAGAAGAAGCTTCTTCAAGCTCAAGAATGTCTGAATCAGACTCTTCACAGATAGGAGAAGATACTAATAATAATAATAATAATAATAATAATAATAATAATATAATATAAAAATAATAAATAATAATAATAATATAATAATAATAATAATAATAATAATAATAATAATAATAATAATAAATACCATAAAAGGCAGGACCTTGTATGGGAAAAGAGGAGAAAACCATAAATCTCAGACAAGAGCAGAAGATTAAGAGAAACGATGGAACGTTGGTGATTTTACACAGTCTTTATCCAGGATGCTAACATGTGATCAGTACGGGTCTCACCCTAAACGCCCCACGCCTTCTTGGCTTTTTGGCTTAACGGGTTCCCCGGCGGTCGACCGCCCACATTAGCACCTTAGATGGGCTGTAACCGTATCCCACAATTACTCTTAATTTTTTACTTTCATCTGAGGTTTAAAATCTCTTTTTATTATTATGATAATCTGTTGAGCATGGTGATGTTTCAACACTTATGTGTTTAGCCTCTTATTGAGGCTATCATACAAAAATATAAATATATAAATATAAAAATATAAAATTACCAGAACTAAAGAGCTTGAGACTTGTAAGCTTCAAATATTATTGCTGAATATTTATTACAAGAGTGGGAGGAGAGTATTCTAAGAGAGAGAGAGAGGTGGTTCTAAAACCGGTGCCTTCTAATCACTACTAAGCCTTCTTTATATAGAGGCTCTCGCACCGCATATTACAGCGAATATTCGCTTATAATTGCGTATGACGCGTTTTGTGTTACAAAGTCAAAAAGTAAATAGTAAAGTTACAATAATGTAACAAACAAACAAAATTGTTTGTCGGCCAGTTATAAAGATGAATTATTGGTTCTTCTTTTTCTTCCTTGTGGGGCCTATTGTTTTGATTGAGCTTTTGACTTCCCAGCCGATTTTGCTGGTGTGAACTCTCTATCCAGTTCTGCCATCATTTGCTCATAGGCTTCTTCGTCCAAGGGTTCATCTTCTTGGCTATCCTGTAAAATCTGAGTATCTTCTCCTATCTGTGAAGAGTCTGATTCAGACATTCTTGAGCTTGAAGAAGCTTCTTCTTTTCTAAAATTCTTGGCTATGTCCTTTTTTATCTCTGCATATATTGTTGCATTATTTCTTCTTCACTGATATTGTCAGTGCCTTTCTTCATTTTTAATTTTTGAACAATATGTTGAAAAGGGCTAGGAGCTTCTCTTTGTTGTTTAATTTGCCTTTGCTGGTTATAAAGCTCTATCGTCTGCTGGATTTGATCTACTGTATCCTGGCATTTAATTTTGCCATCCTCTTTTTTCATCATTTGTTTCCAGAACTTTGTCTTATAAGTTCTTTTGATACAAAAAATATTTTCACTGGTATAACCAGTTTCTGGAGTCCATTTCCATATCCATGGGATACTAAACTGGACAAAATAGTGTAATGAGGCCATTCCCTCAATAATATTATTTTCATGTTGAGCTTTGTTCAAAAATTAAAATGAAGAAAGGCACTGACAATATCAGTGAAGAAGAAATAATGCAACAATATATTGCAGATAAAAAAAAAGGACATAGAATTTTAGAAAAGAAGAAGCTTCTTCAAGCTCAAGAATGTCTGAATCAGATCACAGATAGGAGAAGATACTAATAATAATAATATAATAATAATAATAATAATAATAATAATAATAATAATAATAATAATAATAATAATAATAATAATAATAATAATAATAATAATAATAATAATAATACCATAAAAGGCAGGACCTTGTATGGGAAAAGAGGAGAAAACCATAAATCTCAGACAAGAGCAGAAGATCAAGAGAAACGATGGAACGTTGGTGATTTTACACAGTCTTTATCCAGGATGCTAACATGTGATCAGTACGGGTCTCACCCTAAACGCCCCACGCCTTCTTGGCTTTTTGGCTTAACGGGTTCCCCGGCGGTCGACCGCCCACATTAGCACCTTAGATGGGCTGTAACCGTATCCCACAATTACTCTTAATTTTTTACTTTCATCTGAGGTTTAAAATCTCTTTTTTATTATTATGATAATCTGTTGAGCATGGTGATGTTTCAACACTTATGTGTTTAGCCTCTTATTGAGGCTATCATACAAAATATAAATATAAATATAAAAATATAAAATTACCAGAACTAAAGAGCTTGAGACTTGTAAGCTTCAAATATTATTGCTGAATATTTATTACAAGAGTGGGAGGAGAGTATTCTAAGAGAGAGAGAGAGGTGGTTCTAAAACCGGTGCCTTCTAATCACTACTAAGCCTTCTTTATATAGAGGCTCTAGCACCGCATATTACAGCGAATATTCGCTTATAATTGCGTATGACGCGTTTTGTGTTACAAAGTCAAAAAGTAAATAGTAAAAGTTACAATAATGTAACAAACAAACAAAATTGTTTGTCGGCCAGTTATAAAGATGAATTATTGGTTCTTCTTTTTCTTCCTTGTGGGGCCTATTGTTTTGATTGAGCTTTTGACTTCCCAGCCGATTTTGCTGGTGTGAACTCTCTATCCAGTTCTGCCATCATTTGCTCATAGGCTTCTTCGTCCAAGGGTTCATCTTCTTGGCTATCCTGTAAAATCTGAGTATCTTCTCCTATCTGTGAAGAGTCTGATTCAGACATTCTTGAGCTTGAAGAAGCTTCTTCTTTTCTAAAATTCTTGGCTATGTCCTTTTTTATCTCTGCAATATATTGTTGCATTATTTCTTCTTCACTGATATTGTCAGTGCCTTTCTTCATTTTTAATTTTTGAACAATATGTTGAAAAGGGCTAGGAGCTTCTCTTTGTTGTTTAATTTGCCTTTGCTGGTTATAAAGCTCTATCGTCTGCTGGATTTGATCTACTGTATCCTGGCATTTAATTTTGCCATCCTCTTTTTTCATCATTTGTTTCCAGAACTTTGTCTTATAAGTTCTTTGATACAAAAAATATTTTCACTGGTATAACCAGTTTCTGGAGTCCATTTCCATATCCATGGGATACTAAACTGGACAAAATAGTGTAATGAGGCCATTCCCTCAATAATATTATTTTCATGTTGAGCTTCTATTAAAGCGGGTGATAAATCTACCCATTGAGAATATAAAGTTTTAAATAATTGGGATTCTCCCATGAAAATTTCAATAGATGGACCGTATGACTGCCACCATTTATGAAACCAAACCGGAATGTCCGATTCATATACTTTAGAACAAATTTTTATAAACCACGAATGTTTGTGATTCTGATTATCAATCAGAAATACTTTATTAAAAGCATTAATATAATCCCAATAGTTATATCTAATGGGAGTTCTAGTTTCAGGGTGTAAAATTTCCCTGTCTTTTAGAGGAGATATTCCCCAATTTTCAACAGATATTATCTGTTTAACCACAATTTTGCTGAAACTTATAATTTTATTACTACCCATATAATGAGTAATTTCGCAGAATTCTGCTTTGAGGAGTTCCTCATAATATATTCTGGACTTATATGTCTCAGAGGGATAGAACCCTGAATCAAAATACCTCTTGATTATAAACCAAGGCTGATCATTCCATTTTTTATCTTTTTGATCTAAAAGGAGTATAACATCCTTTTTTGGATTATTAATCCATCCTTCATCTTCACTTTCATTTATAGTGACCTGTGCATATGATGCTGTTTCTTCAGAGATATGTCTCTGTGATGCCTTATAGGCTAAAAACTCTTTATAAGTTTTTTCATCAAATTGAGGTTTTGAGGAGGATGATGCATATGATGCATTATCCATAGCTATAAGCTTCTTATTACCCATTTGATGGATAATTCTTTCTGTTCCTCTTCCTCTATAAGAGGAAGTTCTGCCTCGACCTCTGCCTCTGTCCCAAGGGATCATGGCTGAAACATTTAACCACAAGAAATTATTATTTCCCGATGTTTTAGATCCTTTAGCTGATTTTCCAAGGATTTTATTCCGTATTTAATTTGCTCAATAGCATGGTTTTTTGCCTTATTTGACAAAAACGGAATTTCTTTTATTTCTTGAATATTATTATGCAATCCTATTATTTGGATCTGAATATTAATTGTTTTTTCTATAATTTCAAACATCGCCATGCGCATAATTCCTCTTGAATGACTCATTAATTTAAATATTCCCTGGTAAGAAAATCAGGTAGACTGTTATCAGTCCCTTTTTTATAAATAATTTCAAAATCAAATGGCGCAAGATGTGATTGCCATCGGGCAAACATTTGCTTAGAAACATCATGTTTAAAATCTTTATTAAACATATATTTGGCTGCATTGCAGTCAGTTTTAATTATAAATTTCTTATTGAATAAATCATCTTGAAATTTTAAAACACATTTAACTATTGCAAGGATTTCTTTTGCAACAGTTGCATAATTTTTCTGGCTCTCATTCCATTTTCCAGAATGAAATCTAACAAGATATTCTTGTTTGTTAATCGGAGATATTTGTTTTAAGATGCCCCCGTAGCCTATATCTGAGGCATCAGTCTCAACAATTTTTTCCCATTCTGGGTTTGTTATTGTTAAGCAGGGAAGGTTTTTAACCTTTTGCTTAATTTTTTGTACTGCTTTAGTATGATCGATAGACCATGGCTTAGGATTCTTCCTTAGCCTATCGTATAATAAAGCCGTATCTTCTGCTAAATTTTTGTAATAAGGAAGAATGTAGTTTAAACTTCCAAGAAATCTTTGTAATTGGGTTTTATCTAAAATCTCATCTGGGAATTTAGATGCAAATTCAATACTTCTATTGATTGGAATTATATTTCCTTGATTAATATTATGGCCTAAAAATCTGATTTTAGTTTGGAAAAGAGACATTTTTGGTCTAGATATGACTAAACCATTCTTTAAAATTATATTTTTGAATATCTCTAAGTGTTTAAAATGAGTTTCAATATCCTTTGAAAATACAAGGATATCATCAATATAAACAATAATAAATTCACTATAAGGAATGAAAATATCATTCATAATATTTTGAAATTCTGAAGGGGCATTTTTTAATCCAAATGGCATAACATTCCATTCGTAATGCCCAACAGGTACTGTAAAAGCAGTTTTATACCTGTCTTTTTCTTCAATTTGTATTTGCCAATATCCTGACTTTAAATCAAATTTGGAAAATACATTTGATTCGTATAACCTGTCTAATAAGTCTTTTTTATTAGGTATAGGATACCTGATCCATTTTAGTACTTTATTTAATGGTTTATAATTAATAACCAGTCTGGGTACGCCTCTTTCCTGTTCAGAATGTTTATTAACATAAAAGGCTGTACAAGACCATTGAGATTTTGAATCTCTTATCAAATTTTTATTTAAAAGAGATTTTATCTCTTGTTTACATAATTCCATATATTCAGAATTCATTTGACAAGGTCGAGCCTTGGTCGGAATCTGACTTTCGTTAAAGTTTTCTTCATATGGAAGTGAAACTATATGTTTCTTCTATCCCAGAAAGCATTGGGATGATCATTACATATTTGTAAACTAAACTGGTGTTCTATTAGTTTAATTTTTTCTTGTAATTTCGGGTTTTTTAATTTTTCTTGAATATTCAAAGAAAATATCTCTTTTTGTAAAAAATCTATTTGATTTATTTTTGCTCTTAGCAATTCTTCTTTTAAATTATTCAATGTTCTTGATATTGGATTTGTAATAAATTTAAAAATAATTTCTTTTCCTTCATACGTACCAGTTATTCCAGTACGATCTACATTTTTTAGAGGGAATATTTTATCAAAGAAAGGGCTTCCAAGTATAACTTGGTTTCCTAAATTTTTTACCAATACAAAACTTGTACTAATACAAGTATTATTTGACAAATAAAAGCTTGAGGGATTTTATAATTTACTCTAATTTTCCTTTCCCAGCATGGCTGAGAGTATGCGTAGTTTTATGATAATATTTTGTAGGAATTAATCCTTCTTGTATACAATTTAAATCTGCACCACTATCAAAGAGTGCAACTACTTCTATTAAGAAATCATTACCTATTAGTAATTTAATTTTTCCATGCCATTTTTGAGAAGTAATTATTTCTCTTATATTTTTCAGATATAATTCTGATTCTTCATTGGTTGTATATTTAATTTATTTTTTTCTAGACATATTATTCTATTATCTAATTCTTTATTATTATCTTGTAAAATTTTTACTTCTGATTTTAAATTATCAATTTCTCTTTTTAATTGTTGTATATCAACAGGTTTTTTATCTTTATTTCTCTGATTTAATTGAATTTTTAATTCAGCCAGAGAAAACGGTTTTGATCTTTAGAATTTGGACAAGAAGTACCTTCTTCTTGTTTTCCCATAAATGAAGAAATTATTTTTCTTTAATTTGTGGATCATCTACCACTTTTAACAATTCAATTAGTTCACTTGTTAATACGTTTATTTCCATATTTTGGAACTGTGATATTATTTTATAAATATTTTCTTCTTCTTCTGAAGTATTATTACAACAGTTGTTTTTACAACAGTTTTCTTCTTCAGAGGAAGAGTATAGACTTTCATTTTCTAAAATATTTAAATCTTCATTAGAAGATTGATCAGATTCGGTATCTGATTTTAAAAGTAATTTTGAGATTTGATTCTTTAAATCTTCATCTTCTAGCTTATTAAGCTTTTTCTAACCCAGCAGGTTTTTGCTGTGTGACCTATTTTTCCACATTTTTTACAGATTAATTTTGACCTATAAGTCTTATACGAAGGCTTATTTTCTTCATATTTTTGAATTCTTTTATTTTTCCTATCTTCCCTTTTCCTTTTTCTTTTTGATGTTGGTAGGGATTAGATTTCTTAATTTTCTTAGTATTATTTGAGGTTCCTTCTATACCAAATTGACTACAGAATTCACCTAATTGTTTCTTTTCATTTAAAGAATGTTTTTTAATTTGTTGATTTAATTTAATTTCATTACATAAATTTAAACCTTCTTGAATACAAGTTCCTATTAACTTGCCGTAAGTATAATCATCATAATTTATACTTATTCCTCCTTTTCTTAGGTTATTCCTAACTCTTTCTGCAAATAAATACGGAAGACCATCTACGAATTTTGACTTCCAATGTGAGCTATTAGACTCAGGGAGTTCCATAACTCTACTTAAGAAAGTGTCTTTATACCACCTAAAAGATGTTAGGGTTCTACACTTAAGATTTTGTAGAAGAGTCCTAATATTCTCTGAATTATCAGACCATCTGCCTGTAAAGTGTTCTATAATATTGACTATTAATGTATAAACTGAGTTGTTTTCAACAACACCATTGTCCTCTTTTGTACTATTGAGGATCTCCTGTCTATCTGAATCTGATAGATAATTATCCCACCAACCTTTCAGTTGGCCTGTAAAACCTGATATTATCATTTGAGCTATTGTCTTAACTGTATTCTTATTGTTCTGACAAATAGTGCTATACATAAGCATCCTATGGACAGTATTATAAATCTGTCCTTCTGTTTGACCATCTATGTTCCATTCATAGATCATTTTTCCACTATACGAATTACTAATTACGTATTCCTGTTCTTCTATTAGAACATCCTGTGGAGTAGGCCTAGGATAATAATACATCCTTTGAGTTGGCTTATCAGCAAACTTAGATAACTTCATGATCTCATCATTGATCTTTTGCTTATAATCTTCTTCTTTTAGACTATCTTCAAAATCTGATAATGTATTTATTTTTAAATTTTTTAAAATATTAATTGAATCATTTAACGTTTGCATTGTAATTTCATCCGATTTTATTTTAAAATCTGTTACCTTAGGAGGTAATTGAATGCTAGGAGTCGCAATAGACTCTTTATTTTTTATCTGATCATTTATTATGATACTTTGTTTTTCTTTTAAATGGCATAGTATTTTATCCATTTTTTTAGAAATATCCTGGAGTTGTTCTCCAATTATTATTAAATAAAGATTTGAATAATTTTGTTGTTTTATTAAACCATTTATATGAGAAATAGTTGTCTGCAAGGTTTCACCTTCCAGAAGTTTTTGAAAAGCTTGATAGTATCTTTCCTCTCCTTGTTTTTCAATTTTAAAACCATTTGTAGGAGGGAAAACATTTGATACTATGTTTCCATTAATATTAAAATTTCTTTCTATAACGGAGATAATACCATTGGTATATTTTTCAATAAACCATGGAACAAAAGGTATAATCTCTTGTTTCTCATTCAATTCAGTATAAAATTCTTCTCTGAAAAATTCTTTGTCTGTTTTTTCAAAATTTTTGAAAAACCATGTCCTGAATAATTCCCATTTGGGTTGGAGAAATTCTTTGAAATTTCTTCTCTTACCGGTGATCCCGGAGTAAAATCTAATTTTTCTTTTTGATTCATAATTATACAAAATTTATTTCTGATTCGGTTAGTTCCGGATCTATTCTAATTCCTCGAACTATATTATCCGAGTTTATTCTTAATTCATCTATTTTTCTTTCAGGTAATTCTTCCCTGATTCTAGATGTTGATGCCCTAGGGACTTCTAACTGTATAATCTACAGGAGAAATATAATAGTGTGATGACACTGATTCGGACAAGGAGGGTTCATATTTTATTTTATTATTTTCAAATTGTATTTGAACTGACCCTTCATTAGTTTGTGAAATATTTATTGGATTATTATCTACATATTGTTGAGATGGGCTAGCTTTATCTAATAGCCAATTTTCTGGAAAATTAATTTCTTCCCATTTTATTTTTCTTCTAGTTGTAATATTAGCTTTGCTAAAATTAGTTTCTATTAGAATAGTTTCATTTAAAGGTTTATCTACCATTTTACAATGAGGATTAAGCGTAAATAAAGGCTTATAATAAATTCGGTAACAGATACAAATTACCTCTGATCCTGGTGCGTAATTGTAACCATTCGTTTTAACATTCAAAGTTAAAGCATCTAAAATATTAACATCAGACAATGATAATTGTAAATTAGGATAAACATTAAAATAGACTGGACCATGTGCCAGACTAGATTGAACAATCCCCATAAGTGATTGTTTCCAATTTAAGTTTTGTAGCAGCTCTGATACCATAAAAGGCAGGACCTTGTATGGGAAAAGAGGAGAAAACCATAAATCTCAGACAAGAGCAGAAGATTAAGAGAAACGATGGAACGTTGGTGATTTTACACAGTCTTTATCCAGGATGCTAACATGTGATCAGTACGGGTCTCACCCTAAACGCCCCACGCCTTCTTGGCTTTTTGGCTTAACGGGTTCCCCGGCGGTCGACCGCCCAAATTAGCACCTTAGATGGGCTGTAACCGTATCCCACAATTACTCTTAATTTTTTACTTTCATCTGAGGTTTAAAATCTCTTTTTTATTATTATGATAATCTGTTGAGCATGGTGATGTTTCAACACTTATGTGTTTAGCCTCTTATTGAGGCTATCATACAAAAATATAAATATATAAATATAAAAATATAAAATTACCAGTACTAAAGAGCTTGAGACTTGTAAGCTTCAAATATTATTGCTGAATATTTATTACAAGAGTGGGAGGAGAGTATTCTAAGAGAGAGAGAGAGGTGGTTCTAAAACCGGTGCCTTCTAATCACTACTAAGCCTTCTTTATATAGAGGCTCTCGCACCGCATATTACAGCGAATATTCGCTTATAATTGCGTATGACGCGTTTTGTGTTACAAAGTCAAAAAGTAAATAGTAAAAGTTACAATAATGTAACAAACAAACAAATTGTTTGTCGGCCAGTTATAAAGATGAATTATTGGTTCTTCTTTTTCTTCCTTGTGGGGCCTATTGTTTTGATTGAGCTTTTGACTTCCCAGCCGATTTTGCTGGTGTGAACTCTCTATCCAGTTCTGCCATCATTTGCTCATAGGCTTCTTCGTCCAAGGGTTCATCTTCTTGGCTATCCTGTAAAATCTGAGTATCTTCTCCTATCTGTGAAGAGTCTGATTCAGACATTCTTGAGCTTGAAGAAGCTTCTTCTTTTCTAAAATTCTTGGCTATGTCCTTTTTTATCTCTGCAATATATTGTTGCATTATTTCTTCTTCACTGATATTGTCAGTGCCTTTCTTCATTTTTAATTTTTGAACAATATGTTGAAAAGGGCTAGGAGCTTCTCTTTGTTGTTTAATTTGCCTTTGCTGGTTATAAAGCTCTATCGTCTGCTGGATTTGATCTACTGTATCCTGGCATTTAATTTTGCCATCCTCTTTTTTCATCATTTGTTTCCAGAACTTTGTCTTATAAGTTCTTTTGATACAAAAAATATTTTCACTGGTATAACCAGTTTCTGGAGTCCATTTCCATATCCATGGGATACTAAACTGGACAAAATAGTGTAATGAGGCCATTCCCTCAATAATATTATTTTCATGTTGAGCTTCTATTAAAGCGGGTGATAAATCTACCCATTGAGAATATAAAGTTTTAAATAATTGGGATTCTCCCATGAAAATTTCAATAGATGGACCGTATGACTGCCACCATTTATGAAACCAAACCGGAATGTCCGATTCATATACTTTAGAACAAATTTTTATAAACCACGAATGTTTGTGATTCTGATTATCAATCAGAAATACTTTATTAAAAGCATTAATATAATCCCAATAGTTATATCTAATGGGAGTTCTAGTTTCAGGGTGTAAAATTTCCCTGTCTTTTAGAGGAGATATTCCCCAATTTTCAACAGATATTATCTGTTTAACCACAATTTTGCTGAAACTTATAATTTTATTACTACCCATATAATGAGTAATTTCGCAGAATTCTGCTTTGAGGAGTTCCTCATAATATATTCTGGACTTATATGTCTCAGAGGGATAGAACCCTGAATCAAAATACCTCTTGATTATAAACCAAGGCTGATCATTCCATTTTTTATCTTTTTGATCTAAAAGGAGTATAACATCCTTTTTTGGATTATTAATCCATCCTTCATCTTCACTTTCATTTATAGTGACCTGTGCATATGATGCTGTTTCTTCAGAGATATGTCTCTGTGATGCCTTATAGGCTAAAAACTCTTTATAAGTTTTTTCATCAAATTGAGGTTTTGAGGAGGATGATGCATATGATGCATTATCCATAGCTATAAGCTTCTTATTACCCATTTGATGGATAATTCTTTCTGTTCCTCTTCCTCTATAAGAGGAAGTTCTGCCTCGACCTCTGCCTCTGTCCCAAGGGATCATGGCTGAAACATTTAACCACAAGAAATTATTATTTCCCGATGTTTTAGATCCTTTAGCTGATTTTCCAAGGATTTTATTCCGTATTTAATTTGCTCAATAGCATGGTTTTTTGCCTTATTTGACAAAAACGGAATTTCTTTTATTTCTTGAATATTATTATGCAATCCTATTATTTGGATCTGAATATTAATTGTTTTTTCTATAATTTCAAACATCGCCATGCGCATAATTCCTCTTGAATGACTCATTAATTTAAATATTCCCTGGTAAGAAAATCAGGTAGACTGTTATCAGTCCCTTTTTTATAAATAATTTCAAAATCAAATGGCGCAAGATGTGATTGCCATCGGGCAAACATTTGCTTAGAAACATCATGTTTAAAATCTTTATTAAACATATATTTGGCTGCATTGCAGTCAGTTTTAATTATAAATTTCTTATTGAATAAATCATCTTGAAATTTTAAAACACATTTAACTATTGCAAGGATTTCTTTTGCAACAGTTGCATAATTTTTCTGGCTCTCATTCCATTTTCCAGAATGAAATCTAACAAGATATTCTTGTTTGTTAATCGGAGATATTTGTTTTAAGATGCCCCCGTAGCCTATATCTGAGGCATCAGTCTCAACAATTTTTTCCCATTCTGGGTTTGTTATTGTTAAGCAGGGAAGGTTTTTAACCTTTTGCTTAATCTTTTGTACTGCTTTAGTATGATCGATAGACCATGGCTTAGGATTCTTCCTTAGCCTATCGTATAATAAAGCCGTATCTTCTGCTAAATTTTTGTAATAAGGAAGAATGTAGTTTAAACTTCCAAGAAATCTTTGTAATTGGGTTTTATCTAAAATCTCATCTGGGAATTTAGATGCAAATTCAATACTTCTATTGATTGGAATTATATTTCCTTGATTAATATTATGGCCTAAAAATCTGATTTTAGTTTGGAAAAGAGACATTTTTGGTCTAGATATGACTAAACCATTCTTTAAAATTATATTTTTGAATATCTCTAAGTGTTTAAAATGAGTTTCAATATCCTTTGAAAATACAAGGATATCATCAATATAAACAATAATAAATTCACTATAAGGAATGAAAATATCATTCATAATATTTTGAAATTCTGAAGGGGCATTTTTTAATCCAAATGGCATAACATTCCATTCGTAATGCCCAACAGGTACTGTAAAAGCAGTTTTATACCTGTCTTTTTCTTCAATTTGTATTTGCCAATATCCTGACTTTAAATCAAATTTGGAAAATACATTTGATTCGTATAACCTGTCTAATAAGTCTTTTTTATTAGGTATAGGATACCTGATCCATTTTAGTACTTTATTTAATGGTTTATAATTAATAACCAGTCTGGGTACGCCTCTTTCCTGTTCAGAATGTTTATTAACATAAAAGGCTGTACAAGACCATTGAGATTTTGAATCTCTTATCAAATTTTTATTTAAAAGAGATTTTATCTCTTGTTTACATAATTCCATATATTCAGAATTCATTTGACAAGGTCGAGCCTTGGTCGGAATCTGACTTTCGTTAAAGTTTTCTTCATATGGAAGTGAAACTATATGTTTCTTCTTATCCCAGAAAGCATTGGGATGATCATTACATATTTGTAAACTAAACTGGTGTTCTATTAGTTTAATTTTTTCTTGTAATTTCGGGTTTTTTAATTTTTCTTGAATATTCAAAGAAAATATCTCTTTTTGTAAAAAATCTATTTGATTTATTTTTGCTCTTAGCAATTCTTCTTTTAAATTATTCAATGTTCTTGATATTGGATTTGTAATAAATTTAAAAATAATTTCTTTTCCTTCATACGTACCAGTTATTCCAGTACGATCTACATTTTTTAGAGGGAATATTTTATCAAAGAAAGGGCTTCCAAGTATAACTTGGTTTCCTAAATTTTTTACCAATACAAAACTTGTACTAATACAAGTATTATCTTGACAAATAAAAGCTTGAGGGATTTTATAATTTACTTCTAATTTTCCTTTCCCAGCATGGCTGAGAGTATGCGTAGTTTTATGATAATATTTTGTAGGAATTAATCCTTCTGTATACAATTTAAATCTGCACCACTATCAAAGAGTGCAACTACTTCTATTAAGAAATCATTACCTATTAGTAATTTAATTTTTCCATGCCATTTTGAGAAGTAATTATTTCTCTTATATTTTTCAGATATAATTCTGATTCTTCCATTGGTTGTATATTTAATTTATTTTTTCTAGACATATTATTCTATTATCTAATTCTTTATTATTATCTTGTAAAATTTTTACTTCTGATTTTAAATTATCAATTTCTCTTTTTAATTGTTGTATATCAACAGGTTTTTTATCTTTATTTCTCTGATTTAATTGAATTTTTAATTCAGCCAGAGAAAACGGTTTTGATTCTTTAGAATTTGGACAAGAAGTACCTTCTTCTTGTTTTCCCATAAATGAAGAAATTATTTTTTCTTTAATTTGTGGATCATCTACCACTTTTAACAATTCAATTAGTTCACTTGTTAATACGTTTATTTCCATATTTTGGAACTGTGATATTATTTTATAAATATTTTCTTCTTCTTCTGAAGTATTATTACAACAGTTGTTTTTACAACAGTTTTCTTCTTCAGAGGAAGAGTATAGACTTTCATTTTCTAAAATATTTAAATCTTCATTAGAAGATTGATCAGATTCGGTATCTGATTTTAAAAGTATTTTGAGATTTGATTCTTTAAATCTTCATCTTCTAGCTTATTAAGCTTTTTTCTAACCCAGCAGGTTTTTGCTGTGTGACCTATTTTTCCACATTTTTTACAGATTAATTTTGACCTATAAGTCTTATACGAAGGCTTATTTTCTTCATATTTTTGAATTCTTTTATTTTTCCTATCTTCCCTTTTCCTTTTTCTTTTTTGATGTTGGTAGGGATTAGATTTCTTAATTTTCTTAGTATTATTTGAGGTTCCTTCTATACCAAATTGACTACAGAATTCACCTAATTGTTTCTTTTCATTTAAAGAATGTTTTTTAATTTGTTGATTTAATTTAATTTCATTACATAAATTTAAACCTTCTTGAATACAAGTTCCTATTAACTTGCCGTAAGTATAATCATCATAATTTATACTTATTCCTCCTTTTCTTAGGTTATTCCTAACTCTTTCTGCAAATAAATACGGAAGACCATCTACGAATTTTGACTTCCAATGTGAGCTATTAGACTCAGGGAGTTCCATAACTCTACTTAAGAAAGTGTCTTTATACCACCTAAAAGATGTTAGGGTTCTACACTTAAGATTTTGTAGAAGAGTCCTAATATTCTCTGAATTATCAGACCATCTGCCTGTAAAGTGTTCTATAATATTGACTATTAATGTATAAACTGAGTTGTTTTCAACAACACCATTGTCCTCTTTTGTACTATTGAGGATCTCCTGTCTATCTGAATCTGATAGATAATTATCCCACCAACCTTTCAGTTGGCCTGTAAAACCTGATATTATCATTTGAGCTATTGTCTTAACTGTATTCTTATTGTTCTGACAAATAGTGCTATACATAAGCATCCTATGGACAGTATTATAAATCTGTCCTTCTGTTTGACCATCTATGTTCCATTCATAGATCATTTTTCCACTATACGAATTACTAATTACGTATTCCTGTTCTTCTATTAGAACATCCTGTGGAGTAGGCCTAGGATAATAATACATCCTTTGAGTTGGCTTATCAGCAAACTTAGATAACTTCATGATCTCATCATTGATCTTTTGCTTATAATCTTCTTCTTTTAGACTATCTTCAAAATCTGATAATGTATTTATTTTTAAATTTTTTAAAATATTAATTGAATCATTTAACGTTTGCATTGTAATTTCATCCGATTTTATTTTAAAATCTGTTACCTTAGGAGGTAATTGAATGCTAGGAGTCGCAATAGACTCTTTATTTTTTATCTGATCATTTATTATGATACTTTGTTTTTCTTTTAAATGGCATAGTATTTTATCCATTTTTTTAGAAATATCCTGGAGTTGTTCTCCAATTATTATTAAATAAAGATTTGAATAATTTTGTTGTTTTATTAAACCATTTATATGAGAAATAGTTGTCTGCAAGGTTTCACCTTCCAGAAGTTTTTGAAAAGCTTGATAGTATCTTTCCTCTCCTTGTTTTTCAATTTTAAAACCATTTGTAGGAGGGAAAACATTTGATACTATGTTTCCATTAATATTAAAATTTCTTTCTATAACGGAGATAATACCATTGGTATATTTTTCAATAAACCATGGAACAAAAGGTATAATCTCTTGTTTCTCATTCAATTCAGTATAAAATTCTTCTCTGAAAAATTCTTTGTCTGTTTTTTCAAAATTTTTGAAAAACCATGTCCTGAATAATTCCCATTTGGGTTGGAGAAATTCTTTTGAAATTTCTTCTCTTACCGGTGATCCCGGAGTAAAATCTAATTTTTCTTTTTGATTCATAATTATACAAAATTTATTTCTGATTCGGTTAGTTCCGGATCTATTCTAATTCCTCGAACTATATTATCCGAGTTTATTCTTAATTCATCTATTTTTCTTTCAGGTAATTCTTCCCTGATTCTAGATGTTGATGCCCTAGAGGGACTTCTAACTGTATAATCTACAGGAGAAATATAATAGTGTGATGACACTGATTCGGACAAGGAGGGTTCATATTTTATTTTATTATTTTCAAATTGTATTTGAACTGACCCTTCATTAGTTTGTGAAATATTTATTGGATTATTATCTACATATTGTTGAGATGGGCTAGCTTTATCTAATAGCCAATTTTCTGGAAAATTAATTTCTTCCCATTTTATTTTTCTTCTAGTTGTAATATTAGCTTTGCTAAAATTAGTTTCTATTAGAATAGTTTCATTTAAAGGTTTATCTACCATTTTACAATGAGGATTAAGCGTAAATAAAGGCTTATAATAAATTCGGTAACAGATACAAATTACCTCTGATCCTGGTGCGTAATTGTAACCATTCGTTTTAACATTCAAAGTTAAAGCATCTAAAATATTAACATCAGACAATGATAATTGTAAATTAGGATAAACATTAAAATAGACTGGACCATGTGCCAGACTAGATTGAACAATCCCCATAAGTGATTGTTTCCAATTTAAGTTTTGTAGCAGCTCTGATACCATAAAAGGCAGGACCTTGTATGGGAAAAGAGGAGAAAACCATAAATCTCAGACAAGAGCAGAAGATTAAGAGAAACGATGGAACGTTGGTGATTTTACACAGTCTTTATCCAGGATGCTAACATGTGATCAGTACGGGTCTCACCCTAAACGCCCCACGCCTTCTTGGCTTTTTGGCTTAACGGGTTCCCCGGCGGTCGACCGCCCAAATTAGCACCTTAGATGGGCTGTAACCGTATCCCACAATTACTCTTAATTTTTTACTTTCATCTGAGGTTTAAAATCTCTTTTTTATTATTATGATAATCTGTTGAGCATGGTGATGTTTCAACACTTATGTGTTTAGCCTCTTATTGAGGCTATCATACAAAAATATAAATATATAAATATAAAAATATAAAATTACCAGTACTAAAGAGCTTGAGACTTGTAAGCTTCAAATATTATTGCTGAATATTTATTACAAGAGTGGGAGGAGAGTATTCTAAGAGAGAGAGAGAGGTGGTTCTAAAACCGGTGCCTTCTAATCACTACTAAGCCTTCTTTATATAGAGGCTCTCGCACCGCATATTACAGCGAATATTCGCTTATAATTGCGTATGACGCGTTTTGTGTTACAAAGTCAAAAAGTAAATAGTAAAAGTTACAATAATGTAACAAACAAACAAATTGTTTGTCGGCCAGTTATAAAGATGAATTATTGGTTCTTCTTTTTCTTCCTTGTGGGGCCTATTGTTTTGATTGAGCTTTTGACTTCCCAGCCGATTTTGCTGGTGTGAACTCTCTATCCAGTTCTGCCATCATTTGCTCATAGGCTTCTTCGTCCAAGGGTTCATCTTCTTGGCTATCCTGTAAAATCTGAGTATCTTCTCCTATCTGTGAAGAGTCTGATTCAGACATTCTTGAGCTTGAAGAAGCTTCTTCTTTTCTAAAATTCTTGGCTATGTCCTTTTTTATCTCTGCAATATATTGTTGCATTATTTCTTCTTCACTGATATTGTCAGTGCCTTTCTTCATTTTTAATTTTTGAACAATATGTTGAAAAGGGCTAGGAGCTTCTCTTTGTTGTTTAATTTGCCTTTGCTGGTTATAAAGCTCTATCGTCTGCTGGATTTGATCTACTGTATCCTGGCATTTAATTTTGCCATCCTCTTTTTTCATCATTTGTTTCCAGAACTTTGTCTTATAAGTTCTTTTGATACAAAAAATATTTTCACTGGTATAACCAGTTTCTGGAGTCCATTTCCATATCCATGGGATACTAAACTGGACAAAATAGTGTAATGAGGCCATTCCCTCAATAATATTATTTTCATGTTGAGCTTCTATTAAAGCGGGTGATAAATCTACCCATTGAGAATATAAAGTTTTAAATAATTGGGATTCTCCCATGAAAATTTCAATAGATGGACCGTATGACTGCCACCATTTATGAAACCAAACCGGAATGTCCGATTCATATACTTTAGAACAAATTTTTATAAACCACGAATGTTTGTGATTCTGATTATCAATCAGAAATACTTTATTAAAAGCATTAATATAATCCCAATAGTTATATCTAATGGGAGTTCTAGTTTCAGGGTGTAAAATTTCCCTGTCTTTTAGAGGAGATATTCCCCAATTTTCAACAGATATTATCTGTTTAACCACAATTTTGCTGAAACTTATAATTTTATTACTACCCATATAATGAGTAATTTCGCAGAATTCTGCTTTGAGGAGTTCCTCATAATATATTCTGGACTTATATGTCTCAGAGGGATAGAACCCTGAATCAAAATACCTCTTGATTATAAACCAAGGCTGATCATTCCATTTTTTATCTTTTTGATCTAAAAGGAGTATAACATCCTTTTTTGGATTATTAATCCATCCTTCATCTTCACTTTCATTTATAGTGACCTGTGCATATGATGCTGTTTCTTCAGAGATATGTCTCTGTGATGCCTTATAGGCTAAAAACTCTTTATAAGTTTTTTCATCAAATTGAGGTTTTGAGGAGGATGATGCATATGATGCATTATCCATAGCTATAAGCTTCTTATTACCCATTTGATGGATAATTCTTTCTGTTCCTCTTCCTCTATAAGAGGAAGTTCTGCCTCGACCTCTGCCTCTGTCCCAAGGGATCATGGCTGAAACATTTAACCACAAGAAATTATTATTTCCCGATGTTTTAGATCCTTTAGCTGATTTTCCAAGGATTTTATTCCGTATTTAATTTGCTCAATAGCATGGTTTTTTGCCTTATTTGACAAAAACGGAATTTCTTTTATTTCTTGAATATTATTATGCAATCCTATTATTTGGATCTGAATATTAATTGTTTTTTCTATAATTTCAAACATCGCCATGCGCATAATTCCTCTTGAATGACTCATTAATTTAAATATTCCCTGGTAAGAAAATCAGGTAGACTGTTATCAGTCCCTTTTTTATAAATAATTTCAAAATCAAATGGCGCAAGATGTGATTGCCATCGGGCAAACATTTGCTTAGAAACATCATGTTTAAAATCTTTATTAAACATATATTTGGCTGCATTGCAGTCAGTTTTAATTATAAATTTCTTATTGAATAAATCATCTTGAAATTTTAAAACACATTTAACTATTGCAAGGATTTCTTTTGCAACAGTTGCATAATTTTTCTGGCTCTCATTCCATTTTCCAGAATGAAATCTAACAAGATATTCTTGTTTGTTAATCGGAGATATTTGTTTTAAGATGCCCCCGTAGCCTATATCTGAGGCATCAGTCTCAACAATTTTTTCCCATTCTGGGTTTGTTATTGTTAAGCAGGGAAGGTTTTTAACCTTTTGCTTAATCTTTTGTACTGCTTTAGTATGATCGATAGACCATGGCTTAGGATTCTTCCTTAGCCTATCGTATAATAAAGCCGTATCTTCTGCTAAATTTTTGTAATAAGGAAGAATGTAGTTTAAACTTCCAAGAAATCTTTGTAATTGGGTTTTATCTAAAATCTCATCTGGGAATTTAGATGCAAATTCAATACTTCTATTGATTGGAATTATATTTCCTTGATTAATATTATGGCCTAAAAATCTGATTTTAGTTTGGAAAAGAGACATTTTTGGTCTAGATATGACTAAACCATTCTTTAAAATTATATTTTTGAATATCTCTAAGTGTTTAAAATGAGTTTCAATATCCTTTGAAAATACAAGGATATCATCAATATAAACAATAATAAATTCACTATAAGGAATGAAAATATCATTCATAATATTTTGAAATTCTGAAGGGGCATTTTTTAATCCAAATGGCATAACATTCCATTCGTAATGCCCAACAGGTACTGTAAAAGCAGTTTTATACCTGTCTTTTTCTTCAATTTGTATTTGCCAATATCCTGACTTTAAATCAAATTTGGAAAATACATTTGATTCGTATAACCTGTCTAATAAGTCTTTTTTATTAGGTATAGGATACCTGATCCATTTTAGTACTTTATTTAATGGTTTATAATTAATAACCAGTCTGGGTACGCCTCTTTCCTGTTCAGAATGTTTATTAACATAAAAGGCTGTACAAGACCATTGAGATTTTGAATCTCTTATCAAATTTTTATTTAAAAGAGATTTTATCTCTTGTTTACATAATTCCATATATTCAGAATTCATTTGACAAGGTCGAGCCTTGGTCGGAATCTGACTTTCGTTAAAGTTTTCTTCATATGGAAGTGAAACTATATGTTTCTTCTTATCCCAGAAAGCATTGGGATGATCATTACATATTTGTAAACTAAACTGGTGTTCTATTAGTTTAATTTTTTCTTGTAATTTCGGGTTTTTTAATTTTTCTTGAATATTCAAAGAAAATATCTCTTTTTGTAAAAAATCTATTTGATTTATTTTTGCTCTTAGCAATTCTTCTTTTAAATTATTCAATGTTCTTGATATTGGATTTGTAATAAATTTAAAAATAATTTCTTTTCCTTCATACGTACCAGTTATTCCAGTACGATCTACATTTTTTAGAGGGAATATTTTATCAAAGAAAGGGCTTCCAAGTATAACTTGGTTTCCTAAATTTTTTACCAATACAAAACTTGTACTAATACAAGTATTATCTTGACAAATAAAAGCTTGAGGGATTTTATAATTTACTTCTAATTTTCCTTTCCCAGCATGGCTGAGAGTATGCGTAGTTTTATGATAATATTTTGTAGGAATTAATCCTTCTTGTATACAATTTAAATCTGCACCACTATCAAAGAGTGCAACTACTTCTATTAAGAAATCATTACCTATTAGTAATTTAATTTTTCCATGCCATTTTGAGAAGTAATTATTTCTCTTATATTTTTCAGATATAATTCTGATTCTTCCATTGGTTGTATATTTAATTTATTTTTTTCTAGACATATTATTCTATTATCTAATTCTTTATTATTATCTTGTAAAATTTTTACTTCTGATTTTAAATTATCAATTTCTCTTTTTAATTGTTGTATATCAACAGGTTTTTTATCTTTATTTCTCTGATTTAATTGAATTTTTAATTCAGCCAGAGAAAACGGTTTTGATTCTTTAGAATTTGGACAAGAAGTACCTTCTTCTTGTTTTCCCATAAATGAAGAAATTATTTTTTCTTTAATTTGTGGATCATCTACCACTTTTAACAATTCAATTAGTTCACTTGTTAATACGTTTATTTCCATATTTTGGAACTGTGATATTATTTTATAAATATTTTCTTCTTCTTCTGAAGTATTATTACAACAGTTGTTTTTACAACAGTTTTCTTCTTCAGAGGAAGAGTATAGACTTTCATTTTCTAAAATATTTAAATCTTCATTAGAAGATTGATCAGATTCGGTATCTGATTTTAAAAGTAATTTTGATATTTGATTCTTTAAATCTTCATCTTCTAGCTTATTAAGCTTTTTTCTAACCCAGCAGGTTTTTGCTGTATGACCTATTTTTCCACATTTTTTACAGATTAATTTTGACCTATAAGTCTTATACGAAGGCTTATTTTCTTCATATTTTTGAATTCTTTTATTTTTCCTATCTTCCCTTTTCCTTTTTCTTTTTTGATGTTGGTAGGGATTAGATTTCTTAATTTTCTTAGTATTATTTGAGGTTCCTTCTATACCAAATTGACTACAGAATTCACCTAATTGTTTCTTTTCATTTAAAGAATGTTTTTTAATTTGTTGATTTAATTTAATTTCATTACATAAATTTAAACCTTCTTGAATACAAGTTCCTATTAACTTGCCGTAAGTATAATCATCATAATTTATACTTATTCCTCCTTTTCTTAGGTTATTCCTAACTCTTTCTGCAAATAAATACGGAAGACCATCTACGAATTTTGACTTCCAATGTGAGCTATTAGACTCAGGGAGTTCCATAACTCTACTTAAGAAAGTGTCTTTATACCACCTAAAAGATGTTAGGGTTCTACACTTAAGATTTTGTAGAAGAGTCCTAATATTCTCTGAATTATCAGACCATCTGCCTGTAAAGTGTTCTATAATATTGACTATTAATGTATAAACTGAGTTGTTTTCAACAACACCATTGTCCTCTTTTGTACTATTGAGGATCTCCTGTCTATCTGAATCTGATAGATAATTATCCCACCAACCTTTCAGTTGGCCTGTAAAACCTGATATTATCATTTGAGCTATTGTCTTAACTGTATTCTTATTGTTCTGACAAATAGTGCTATACATAAGCATCCTATGGACAGTATTATAAATCTGTCCTTCTGTTTGACCATCTATGTTCCATTCATAGATCATTTTTCCACTATACGAATTACTAATTACGTATTCCTGTTCTTCTATTAGAACATCCTGTGGAGTAGGCCTAGGATAATAATACATCCTTTGAGTTGGCTTATCAGCAAACTTAGATAACTTCATGATCTCATCATTGATCTTTTGCTTATAATCTTCTTCTTTTAGACTATCTTCAAAATCTGATAATGTATTTATTTTTAAATTTTTTAAAATATTAATTGAATCATTTAACGTTTGCATTGTAATTTCATCCGATTTTATTTTAAAATCTGTTACCTTAGGAGGTAATTGAATGTTAGGAGTCGTAATAGACTCTTTATTTTTTATCTGATCATTTATTATGATACTTTGTTTTTCTTTTAAATGGCATAGTATTTTATCCATTTTTTTAGAAATATCCTGGAGTTGTTCTCCAATTATTATTAAATAAAGATTTGAATAATTTTGTTGTTTTATTAAACCATTTATATGAGAAATAGTTGTCTGCAAGGTTTCACCTTCCAGAAGTTTTTGAAAAGCTTGATAGTATCTTTCCTCTCCTTGTTTTTCAATTTTAAAACCATTTGTAGGAGGGAAAACATTTGATACTATGTTTCCATTAATATTAAAATTTCTTTCTATAACGGAGATAATACCATTGGTATATTTTTCAATAAACCATGGAACAAAAGGTATAATCTCTTGTTTCTCATTCAATTCAGTATAAAATTCTTCTCTGAAAAATTCTTTGTCTGTTTTTTCAAAATTTTTGAAAAACCATGTCCTGAATAATTCCCATTTGGGTTGGAGAAATTCTTTTGAAATTTCTTCTCTTACCGGTGATCCCGGAGTAAAATCTAATTTTTCTTTTTGATTCATAATTATACAAAATTTATTTCTGATTCGGTTAGTTCCGGATCTATTCTAATTCCTCGAACTATATTATCCGAGTTTATTCTTAATTCATCTATTTTTCTTTCAGGTAATTCTTCCCTGATTCTAGATGTTGATGCCCTAGAGGGACTTCTAACTGTATAATCTACAGGAGAAATATAATAGTGTGATGACACTGATTCGGACAAGGAGGGTTCATATTTTATTTTATTATTTTCAAATTGTATTTGAACTGACCCTTCATTAGTTTGTGAAATATTTATTGGATTATTATCTACATATTGTTGAGATGGGCTAGCTTTATCTAATAGCCAATTTTCTGGAAAATTAATTTCTTCCCATTTTATTTTTCTTCTAGTTGTAATATTAGCTTTGCTAAAATTAGTTTCTATTAGAATAGTTTCATTTAAAGGTTTATCTACCATTTTACAATGAGGATTAAGCGTAAATAAAGGCTTATAATAAATTCGGTAACAGATACAAATTACCTCTGATCCTGGTGCGTAATTGTAACCATTCGTTTTAACATTCAAAGTTAAAGCATCTAAAATATTAACATCAGACAATGATAATTGTAAATTAGGATAAACATTAAAATAGACTGGACCATGTGCCAGACTAGATTGAACAATCCCATAAGTGATTGTTTCCAATTTAAGTTTCTAGCATCTCTAAGAGCTGCTACAAAACTTTCTGGTAAGCCTTCTCAAGTTAAAGGCTTGAATGCAATTTGCACTAATCCTATATGGATAAATTTATATTCTTTTTTGTATTTTTGTAAATCTCTTTTTGATAATAATTTTATTATCATTTCATCAGTATTTAAGGAAAATGTTTCCTCAGTTGTTTTAACAACTTGTTTTAATCCCAATTTTTCAAAAGTTCCTAATTTATAAATTAGTTTGTAATCAATTTTTGGAATAGTCCATTTATTTAATAAATCTAAATTGTGAGGAATATCATATTCTTCTTCCATACTGTTTTTAACAGTATCTTCTGTTTTTATAATATTCATTTTTGAATATCAGAGATAAGTGTTGAAACAAACACTCATAGTTTTAAATAATTGGGATTCTCCCATGAAAATTTCAATAGATGGACCGTATGACTGCCACCATTTATGAAACCAAACCGGAATGTCCGATTCATATACTTTAGAACAAATTTTTATAAACCACGAATGTTTGTGATTCTGATTATCAATCAGAAATACTTTATTAAAGGCATTAATATAATCCCAATAGTTATATCTAATGGGAGTTCTAGTTTCAGGGTGTAAAATTTCCCTGTCTTTTAGAGGAGATATTCCCCAATTTTCAACAGATATTATCTGTTTAACCACAATTTTGCTGAAACTTATAATTTTATTACTACCCATATAATGAGTAATTTCGCAGAATTCTGCTTTGAGGAGTTCCTCATAATATATTCTGGACTTATATGTCTCAGAGGGATAGAACCCTGAATCAAAATACCTCTTGATTATAAACCAAGGCTGATCATTCCATTTTTTATCTTTTTGATCTAAAAGGAGTATAACATCCTTTTTTGGATTATTAATCCATCCTTCATCTTCACTTTCATTTATAGTGACCTGTGCATATGATGCTGTTTCTTCAGAGATATGTCTCTGTGATGCCTTATAGGCTAAAAACTCTTTATAAGTTTTTTCATCAAATTGAGGTTTTGAGGAGGATGATGCATATGATGCATTATCCATAGCTATAAGCTTCTTATTACCCATTTGATGGATAATTCTTTCTGTTCCTCTTCCTCTATAAGAGGAAGTTCTGCCTCGACCTCTGCCTCTGTCCCAAGGGATCATGGCTGAAACATTTAACCACAAGAAATTATTATTTCCCGATGTTTTAGATCCTTTAGCTGATTTTCCAAGGATTTTATTCCGTATTTAATTTGCTCAATAGCATGGTTTTTTGCCTTATTTGACAAAAACGGAATTTCTTTTATTTCTTGAATATTATTATGCAATCCTATTATTTGGATCTGAATATTAATTGTTTTTTCTATAATTTCAAACATCGCCATGCGCATAATTCCTCTTGAATGACTCATTAATTTAAATATTCCCTGGTAAGAAAATCAGGTAGACTGTTATCAGTCCCTTTTTTATAAATAATTTCAAAATCAAATGGCGCAAGATGTGATTGCCATCGGGCAAACATTTGCTTAGAAACATCATGTTTAAAATCTTTATTAAACATATATTTGGCTGCATTGCAGTCAGTTTTAATTATAAATTTCTTATTGAATAAATCATCTTGAAATTTTAAAACACATTTAACTATTGCAAGGATTTCTTTTGCAACAGTTGCATAATTTTTCTGGCTCTCATTCCATTTTCCAGAATGAAATCTAACAAGATATTCTTGTTTGTTAATCGGAGATATTTGTTTTAAGATGCCCCCGTAGCCTATATCTGAGGCATCAGTCTCAACAATTTTTTCCCATTCTGGGTTTGTTATTGTTAAGCAGGGAAGGTTTTTAACCTTTTGCTTAATCTTTTGTACTGCTTTAGTATGATCGATAGACCATGGCTTAGGATTCTTCCTTAGCCTATCGTATAATAAAGCCGTATCTTCTGCTAAATTTTTGTAATAAGGAAGAATGTAGTTTAAACTTCCAAGAAATCTTTGTAATTGGGTTTTATCTAAAATCTCATCTGGGAATTTAGATGCAAATTCAATACTTCTATTGATTGGAATTATATTTCCTTGATTAATATTATGGCCTAAAAATCTGATTTTAGTTTGGAAAAGAGACATTTTTGGTCTAGATAAGACTAAACCATTCTTTAAAATTATATTTTTGAATATCTCTAAGTGTTTAAAATGAGTTTCAATATCCTTTGAAAATACAAGGATATCATCAATATAAACAATAATAAATTCACTATAAGGAATGAAAATATCATTCATAATATTTTGAAATTCTGAAGGGGCATTTTTTAATCCAAATGGCATAACATTCCATTCGTAATGCCCAACAGGTACTGTAAAAGCAGTTTTATACCTGTCTTTTTCTTCAATTTGTATTTGCCAATATCCTGACTTTAAATCAAATTTGGAAAATACATTTGATTCGTATAACCTGTCTAATAAGTCTTTTTTATTAGGTATAGGATACCTGATCCATTTTAGTACTTTATTTAATGGTTTATAATTAATAACCAGTCTGGGTACGCCTCTTTCCTGTTCAGAATGTTTATTAACATAAAAGGCTGTACAAGACCATTGAGATTTTGAATCTCTTATCAAATTTTTATTTAAAAGAGATTTTATCTCTTGTTTACATAATTCCATATATTCAGAATTCATTTGACAAGGTCGAGCCTTGGTCGGAATCTGACTTTCGTTAAAGTTTTCTTCATATGGAAGTGAAACTATATGTTTCTTCTTATCCCAGAAAGCATTGGGATGATCATTACATATTTGTAAACTAAACTGGTGTTCTATTAGTTTAATTTTTTCTTGTAATTTCGGGTTTTTTAATTTTTCTTGAATATTCAAAGAAAATATCTCTTTTTGTAAAAAATCTATTTGATTTATTTTTGCTCTTAGCAATTCTTCTTTTAAATTATTCAATGTTCTTGATATTGGATTTGTAATAAATTTAAAAATAATTTCTTTTCCTTCATACGTACCAGTTATTCCAGTACGATCTACATTTTTTAGAGGGAATATTTTATCAAAGAAAGGGCTTCCAAGTATAACTTGGTTTCCTAAATTTTTTACCAATACAAAACTTGTACTAATACAAGTATTATCTTGACAAATAAAAGCTTGAGGGATTTTATAATTTACTTCTAATTTTCCTTTCCCAGCATGGCTGAGAGTATGCGTAGTTTTATGATAATATTTTGTAGGAATTAATCCTTCTTGTATACAATTTAAATCTGCACCACTATCAAAGAGTGCAACTACTTCTATTAAGAAATCATTACCTATTAGTAATTTAATTTTTCCATGCCATTTTTGAGAAGTAATTATTTCTCTTATATTTTTCAGATATAATTCTGATTCTTCCATTGGTTGTATATTTAATTTATTTTTTTCTAGACATATTATTCTATTATCTAATTCTTTATTATTATCTTGTAAAATTTTTACTTCTGATTTTAAATTATCAATTTCTCTTTTTAATTGTTGTATATCAACAGGTTTTTTATCTTTATTTCTCTGATTTAATTGAATTTTTAATTCAGCCAGAGAAAACGGTTTTGATTCTTTAGAATTTGGACAAGAAGTACCTTCTTCTTGTTTTCCCATAAATGAAGAAATTATTTTTTCTTTAATTTGTGGATCATCTACCACTTTTAACAATTCAATTAGTTCATACGTTTATTTCCATATTTTGGAACTGTGATATTATTTTATAAATATTTTCTTCTTCTTCTGAAGTATTATTACAACAGTTGTTTTTACAACAGTTTTCTTCTTCAGAGGAAGAGTATAGACTTTCATTTTCTAAAATATTTAAATCTTCATTAGAAGATTGATCAGATTCGGTATCTGATTTTAAAAGTAATTTTGAGATTTGATTCTTTAAATCTTCATCTTCTAGCTTATTAAGCTTTTTTCTAACCCAGCAGGTTTTTGCTGTGTGACCTATTTTTCCACATTTTTTACAGATTAATTTTGACCTATAAGTCTTATACGAAGGCTTATTTTCTTCATATTTTTGAATTCTTTTATTTTTCCTATCTTCCCTTTTCCTTTTTCTTTTTTGATGTTGGTAGGGATTAGATTTCTTAATTTTCTTAGTATTATTTGAGGTTCCTTCTATACCAAATTGACTACAGAATTCACCTAATTGTTTCTTTTCATTTAAAGAATGTTTTTTAATTTGTTGATTTAATTTAATTTCATTACATAAATTTAAACCTTCTTGAATACAAGTTCCTATTAACTTGCCGTAAGTATAATCATCATAATTTATACTTATTCCTCCTTTTCTTAGGTTATTCCTAACTCTTTCTGCAAATAAATACGGAAGACCATCTACGAATTTTGACTTCCAATGTGAGCTATTAGACTCAGGGAGTTCCATAACTCTACTTAAGAAAGTGTCTTTATACCACCTAAAAGATGTTAGGGTTCTACACTTAAGATTTTGTAGAAGAGTCCTAATATTCTCTGAATTATCAGACCATCTGCCTGTAAAGTGTTCTATAATATTGACTATTAATGTATAAACTGAGTTGTTTTCAACAACACCATTGTCCTCTTTTGTACTATTGAGGATCTCCTGTCTATCTGAATCTGATAGATAATTATCCCACCAACCTTTCAGTTGGCCTGTAAAACCTGATATTATCATTTGAGCTATTGTCTTAACTGTATTCTTATTGTTCTGACAAATAGTGCTATACATAAGCATCCTATGGACAGTATTATAAATTTGTCCTTCTGTTTGACCATCTATGTTCCATTCATAGATCATTTTTCCACTATACGAATTACTAATTACGTATTCCTGTTCTTCTATTAGAACATCCTGTGGAGTAGGCCTAGGATAATAATACATCCTTTGAGTTGGCTTATCAGCAAACTTAGATAACTTCATGATCTCATCATTGATCTTTTGCTTATAATCTTCTTCTTTTAGACTATCTTCAAAATCTGATAATGTATTTATTTTTAAATTTTTTAAAATATTAATTGAATCATTTAACGTTTGCATTGTAATTTCATCCGATTTTATTTTAAAATCTGTTACCTTAGGAGGTAATTGAATGTTAGGAGTCGCAATAGACTCTTTATTTTTTATCTGATCATTTATTATGATACTTTGTTTTTCTTTTAAATGGCATAGTATTTTATCCATTTTTTTAGAAATATCCTGGAGTTGTTCTCCAATTATTATTAAATAAAGATTTGAATAATTTTGTTGTTTTATTAAACCATTTATATGAGAAATAGTTGTCTGCAAGGTTTCACCTTCCAGAAGTTTTTGAAAAGCTTGATAGTATCTTTCCTCTCCTTGTTTTTCAATTTTAAAACCATTTGTAGGAGGGAAAACATTTGATACTATGTTTCCATTAATATTAAAATTTCTTTCTATAACGGAGATAATACCATTGGTATATTTTTCAATAAACCATGGAACAAAAGGTATAATCTCTTGTTTCTCATTCAATTCAGTATAAAATTCTTCTCTGAAAAATTCTTTGTCTGTTTTTTCAAAATTTTTGAAAAACCATGTCCTGAATAATTCCCATTTGGGTTGGAGAAATTCTTTTGAAATTTCTTCTCTTACCGGTGATCCCGGAGTAAAATCTAATTTTTCTTTTTGATTCATAATTATACAAAATTTATTTCTGATTCGGTTAGTTCCGGATCTATTCTAATTCCTCGAACTATATTATCCGAGTTTATTCTTAATTCATCTATTTTTCTTTCAGGTAATTCTTCCCTGATTCTAGATGTTGATGCCCTAGAGGGACTTCTAACTGTATAATCTACAGGAGAAATATAATAGTGTGATGACACTGATTCGGACAAGGAGGGTTCATATTTTATTTTATTATTTTCAAATTGTATTTGAACTGACCCTTCATTAGTTTGTGAAATATTTATTGGATTATTATCTACATATTGTTGAGATGGGCTAGCTTTATCTAATAGCCAATTTTCTGGAAAATTAATTTCTTCCCATTTTATTTTTCTTTTAGTTGTAATATTAGCTTTGCTAAAATTAGTTTCTATTAGAATAGTTTCATTTAAAGGTTTATCTACCATTTTACAATGAGGATTAAGCGTAAATAAAGGCTTATAATAAATTCGGTAACAGATACAAATTACCTCTGATCCTGGTGCGTAATTGTAACCATTCGTTTTAACATTCAAAGTTAAAGCATCTAAAATATTAACATCAGACAATGATAATTGTAAATTAGGATAAACATTAAAATAGACTGGACCATGTGCCAGACTAGATTGAACAATCCCATAAGTGATTGTTTCCAATTTAAGTTTCTAGCATCTCTAAGAGCTGCTACAAAACTTTCTGGTAAGCCTTCTAAAGTTAAAGGCTTGAATGCAATTTGCACTAATCCTATATGGATAAATTTATATTCTTTTTTGTATTTTTGTAAATCTCTTTTTGATAATAATTTTATTATCATTTCATCAGTATTTAAGGAAAATGTTTCCTCAGTTGTTTTAACAACTTGTTTTAATCCCAATTTTTCAAAAGTTCCTAATTTATAAATTAGTTTGTAATCAATTTTTGGAATAGTCCATTTATTTAATAAATCTAAATTGTGAGGAATATCATATTCTTCCTCCATACTGTTTTTAACAGTATCTTCTGTTTTTATAATATTCATTTTTGAATATCAGAGATAAGTGTTGAAACAAACACTCATACATCAACAAGAATACCATGGCTCTGATACCATAAAAGGCAGGACCTTGTATGGGAAAAGAGGAGAAAACCATAAATCTCAAACAAGAGCAGAAGATTAAGAGAAACGATGGAACGTTGGTGATTTTACACAGTCTTTATCCAGGATGCTAACATGTGATCAGTACGGGTCTCACCCTAAACGCCCCACGCCTTCTTGGCTTTTTGGCTTAACGGGTTCCCCGGCGGTCGACCGCCCACATTAGCACCTTAGATGGGCTGTAACCGTATCCCACAATTACTCTTAATTTTTTACTTTCATCTGAGGTTTAAAATCTCTTTTTTATTATTATGATAATCTGTTGAGCATGGTGATGTTTCAACACTTATGTGTTTAGCCTCTTATTGAGGCTATCATACAAAAATATAAATATATAAATATAAAAATATAAAATTACCAGTACTAAAGAGCTTGAGACTTGAAAGCTTCAAATATTATTGCTGAATATTTATTACAAGAGTGGGAGGAGAGTATTAAGAGAGAGAGAGAGGTGGTTCTAAAACCGGTGCCTTCTAATCACTACTAAGCCTTCTTTATATAGAGGCTCTCGCACCGCATATTACAGCGAATATTCGCTTATAATTGCGTATGACGCGTTTTGTGTTACAAAGTCAAAAAGTAAATAGTAAAAGTTACAATAATGTAACAAACAAACAAAATTGTTTGTCGGCCAGTTATAAAGATGAATTATTGGTTCTTCTTTTTCTTCCTTGTGGGGCCTATTGTTTTGATTGAGCTTTTGACTTCCCAGCCGATTTTGCTGGTGTGAACTCTCTATCCAGTTCTGCCATCATTTGCTCATAGGCTTCTTCGTCCAAGGGTTCATCTTCTTGGCTATCCTGTAAAATCTGAGTATCTTCTCCTATCTGTGAAGAGTCTGATTCAGACATTCTTGAGCTTGAAGAAGCTTCTTCTTTTCTAAAATTCTTGGCTATGTCCTTTTTTATCTCTGCAATATATTGTTGCATTATTTCTTCTTCACTGATATTGTCAGTGCCTTTCTTCATTTTTAATTTTTGAACAATATGTTGAAAAGGGCTAGGAGCTTCTCTTTGTTGTTTAATTTGCCTTTGCTGGTTATAAAGCTCTATCGTCTGCTGGATTTGATCTACTGTATCCTGGCATTTAATTTTGCCATCCTCTTTTTTCATCATTTGTTTCCAGAACTTTGTCTTATAAGTTCTTTTGATACAAAAAATATTTTCACTGGTATAACCAGTTTCTGGAGTCCATTTCCATATCCATGGGATACTAAACTGGACAAAATAGTGTAATGAGGCCATTCCCTCAATAATATTATTTTCATGTTGAGCTTCTATTAAAGCGGGTGATAAATCTACCCATTGAGAATATAAAGTTTTAAATAATTGGGATTCTCCCATGAAAATTTCAATAGATGGACCGTATGACTGCCACCATTTATGAAACCAAACCGGAATGTCCGATTCATATACTTTAGAACAAATTTTTATAAACCACGAATGTTTGTGATTCTGATTATCAATCAGAAATACTTTATTAAAGGCATTAATATAATCCCAATAGTTATATCTAATGGGAGTTCTAGTTTCAGGGTGTAAAATTTCCCTGTCTTTTAGAGGAGATATTCCCCAATTTTCAACAGATATTATCTGTTTAACCACAATTTTGCTGAAACTTATAATTTTATTACTACCCATATAATGAGTAATTTCGCAGAATTCTGCTTTGAGGAGTTCCTCATAATATATTCTGGACTTATATGTCTCAGAGGGATAGAACCCTGAATCAAAATACCTCTTGATTATAAACCAAGGCTGATCATTCCATTTTTTATCTTTTTGATCTAAAAGGAGTATAACATCCTTTTTTGGATTATTAATCCATCCTTCATCTTCACTTTCATTTATAGTGACCTGTGCATATGATGCTGTTTCTTCAGAGATATGTCTCTGTGATGCCTTATAGGCTAAAAACTCTTTATAAGTTTTTTCATCAAATTGAGGTTTTGAGGAGGATGATGCATATGATGCATTATCCATAGCTATAAGCTTCTTATTACCCATTTGATGGATAATTCTTTCTGTTCCTCTTCCTCTATAAGAGGAAGTTCTGCCTCGACCTCTGCCTCTGTCCCAAGGGATCATGGCTGAAACATCTAACCACAAGAAATTATTATTTCCCGATGTTTTAGATCCTTTAGCTGATTTTCCAAGGATTTTATTCCGTATTTAATTTGCTCAATAGCATGGTTTTTTGCCTTATTTGACAAAAACGGAATTTCTTTTATTTCTTGAATATTATTATGCAATCCTATTATTTGGATCTGAATATTAATTGTTTTTTCTATAATTTCAAACATCGCCATGCGCATAATTCCTCTTAAATGACTCATTAATTTAAATATTCCCTGGTAAGAAAATCAGGTAGACTGTTATCAGTCCCTTTTTTATAAATAATTTCAAAATCAAATGGCGCAAGATGTGATTGCCATCGGGCAAACATTTGCTTAGAAACATCATGTTTAAAATCTTTATTAAACATATATTTGGCTGCATTGCAGTCAGTTTTAATTATAAATTTCTTATTGAATAAATCATCTTGAAATTTTAAAACACATTTAACTATTGCAAGGATTTCTTTTGCAACAGTTGCATAATTTTTCTGGCTCTCATTCCATTTTCCAGAATGAAATCTAACAAGATATTCTTGTTTGTTAATCGGAGATATTTGTTTTAAGATGCCCCCGTAGCCTATATCTGAGGCATCAGTTTCAACAATTTTTTCCCATTCTGGGTTTGTTATTGTTAAGCAGGGAAGGTTTTTAACCTTTTGCTTAATCTTTTGTACTGCTTTAGTATGATCGATAGACCATGGCTTAGGATTCTTCCTTAGCCTATCGTATAATAAAGCCGTATCTTCTGCTAAATTTTTGTAATAAGGAAGAATGTAGTTTAAACTTCCAAGAAATCTTTGTAATTGGGTTTTATCTAAAATCTCATCTGGGAATTTAGATGCAAATTCAATACTTCTATTGATTGGAATTATATTTCCTTGATTAATATTATGGCCTAAAAATCTGATTTTAGTTTGGAAAAGAGACATTTTTGGTCTAGATATGACTAAACCATTCTTTAAAATTATATTTTTGAATATCTCTAAGTGTTTAAAATGAGTTTCAATATCCTTTGAAAATACAAGGATATCATCAATATAAACAATAATAAATTCACTATAAGGAATGAAAATATCATTCATAATATTTTGAAATTCTGAAGGGGCATTTTTTAATCCAAATGGCATAACATTCCATTCGTAATGCCCAACAGGTACTGTAAAAGCAGTTTTATACCTGTCTTTTTCTTCAATTTGTATTTGCCAATATCCTGACTTTAAATCAAATTTGGAAAATACATTTGATTCGTATAACCTGTCTAATAAGTCTTTTTTATTAGGTATAGGATACCTGATCCATTTTAGTACTTTATTTAATGGTTTATAATTAATAACCAGTCTGGGTACGCCTCTTTCCTGTTCAGAATGTTTATTAACATAAAAGGCTGTACAAGACCATTGAGATTTTGAATCTCTTATTAAATTTTTATTTAAAAGAGATTTTATCTCTTGTTTACATAATTCCATATATTCAGAATTCATTTGACAAGGTCGAGCCTTGGTCGGAATCTGACTTTCGTTAAAGTTTTCTTCATATGGAAGTGAAACTATATGTTTCTTCTTATCCCAGAAAGCATTGGGATGATCATTACATATTTGTAAACTAAACTGGTGTTCTATTAGTTTAATTTTTTCTTGTAATTTCGGGTTTTTTAATTTTTCTTGAATATTCAAAGAAAATATCTCTTTTTGTAAAAAATCTATTTGATTTATTTTTGCTCTTAGCAATTCTTCTTTTAAATTATTCAATGTTCTTGATATTGGATTTGTAATAAATTTAAAAATAATTTCTTTTCCTTCATACGTACCAGTTATTCCAGTACGATCTACATTTTTTAGAGGGAATATTTTATCAAAGAAAGGGCTTCCAAGTATAACTTGGTTTCCTAAATTTTTTACCAATACAAAACTTGTACTAATACAAGTATTATCTTGACAAATAAAAGCTTGAGGGATTTTATAATTTACTTCTAATTTTCCTTTCCCAGCATGGCTGAGAGTATGCGTAGTTTTATGATAATATTTTGTAGGAATTAATCCTTCTTGTATACAATTTAAATCTGCACCACTATCAAAGAGTGCAACTACTTTTATTAAGAAATCATTACCTATTAGTAATTTAATTTTTCCATGCCATTTTTGAGAAGTAATTATTTCTCTTATATTTTTCAGATATAATTCTGATTCTTCCATTGGTTGTATATTTAATTTATTTTTTTCTAGACATATTATTCTATTATCTAATTCTTTATTATTATCTTGTAAAATTTTTACTTCTGATTTTAAATTATCAATTTCTCTTTTTAATTGTTGTATATCAACAGGTTTTTTATCTTTATTTCTCTGATTTAATTGAATTTTTAATTCAGCCAGAGAAAACGGTTTTGATTCTTTAGAATTTGGACAAGAAGTACCTTCTTCTTGTTTTCCCATAAATGAAGAAATTATTTTTTCTTTAATTTGTGGATCATCTACCACTTTTAACAATTCAATTAGTTCACTTGTTAATACGTTTATTTCCATATTTTGGAACTGTGATATTATTTTATAAATATTTTCTTCTTCTTCTGAAGTATTATTACAACAGTTGTTTTTACAACAGTTTTCTTCTTCAGAGGAAGAGTATAGACTTTCATTTTCTAAAATATTTAAATCTTCATTAGAAGATTGATCAGATTCGGTATCTGATTTTAAAAGTAATTTTGAGATTTGATTCTTTAAATCTTCATCTTCTAGCTTATTAAGCTTTTTTCTAACCCAGCAGGTTTTTGCTGTGTGACCTATTTTTCCACATTTTTTACAGATTAATTTTGACCTATAAGTCTTATACGAAGGCTTATTTTCTTCATATTTTTGAATTCTTTTATTTTTCCTATCTTCTTCCCTTTTCCTTTTCTTTTTTGATGTTGGTAGGGATTAGATTTCTTAATTTTCTTAGTATTATTTGAGGTTCCTTCTATACCAAATTGACTACAGAATTCACCTAATTGTTTCTTTTCATTTAAAGAATGTTTTTTAATTTGTTGATTTAATTTAATTTCATTACATAAATTTAAACCTTCTTGAATACAAGTTCCTATTAACTTGCCGTAAGTATAATCATCATAATTTATACTTATTCCTCCTTTTCTTAGGTTATTCCTAACTCTTTCTGCAAATAAATACGGAAGACCATCTACGAATTTTGACTTCCAATGTGAGCTATTAGACTCAGGGAGTTCCATAACTCTACTTAAGAAAGTGTCTTTATACCACCTAAAAGATGTTAGGGTTCTACACTTAAGATTTTGTAGAAGAGTCCTAATATTCTCTGAATTGTCAGACCATCTGCCTGTAAAGTGTTCTATAATATTGACTATTAATGTATAAACTGAGTTGTTTTCAACAACACCATTGTCCTCTTTTGTACTATTGAGGATCTCCTGTCTATCTGAATCTGATAGATAATTATCCCACCAACCTTTAAGTTGGCCTGTAAAACCTGATATTATCATTTGAGCTATTGTCTTAACTGTATTCTTATTGTTCTGACAAATAGTGCTATACATAAGCATCCTATGGACAGTATTATAAATCTGTCCTTCTGTTTGACCATCTATGTTCCATTCATAGATCATTTTTCCACTATACGAATTACTAATTACGTATTCCTGTTCTTCTATTAGAACATCCTGTGGAGTAGGCCTAGGATAATAATACATCCTTTGAGTTGGCTTATCAGCAAACTTAGATAACTTCATGATCTCATCATTGATCTTTTGCTTATAATCTTCTTCTTTTAGACTATCTTCAAAATCTGATAATGTATTTATTTTTAAATTTTTTAAAATATTAATTGAATCATTTAACGTTTGCATTGTAATTTCATCCGATTTTATTTTAAAATCTGTTACCTTAGGAGGTAATTGAATGCTAGGAGTCGCAATAGACTCTTTATTTTTTATCTGATCATTTATTATGATACTTTGTTTTTCTTTTAAATGGCATAGTATTTTATCCATTTTTTTAGAAATATCCTGGAGTTGTTCTCCAATTATTATTAAATAAAGATTTGAATAATTTTGTTGTTTTATTAAACCATTTATATGAGAAATAGTTGTCTGCAAGGTTTCACCTTCCAGAAGTTTTTGAAAAGCTTGATAGTATCTTTCCTCTCCTTGTTTTTCAATTTTAAAACCATTTGTAGGAGGGAAAACATTTGATACTATGTTTCCATTAATATTAAAATTTCTTTCTATAACGGAGATAATACCATTGGTATATTTTTCAATAAACCATGGAACAAAAGGTATAATCTCTTGTTTCTCATTCAATTCATTATAAAATTCTTCTCTGAAAAATTCTTTGTCTGTTTTTTCAAAATTTTTGAAAAACCATGTCCTGAATAATTCCCATTTGGGTTGGAGAAATTCTTTTGAAATTTCTTCTCTTACCGGTGATCCCGGAGTAAAATCTAATTTTTCTTTTTGATTCATAATTATACAAAATTTATTTCTGATTCGGTTAGTTCCGGATCTATTCTAATTCCTCGAACTATATTATCCGAGTTTATTCTTAATTCATCTATTTTTCTTTCAGGTAATTCTTCCTGATTCTAGATGTTGATGCCCTAGAGGGACTTCTAACTGTATAATCTACAGGAGAAATATAATAGTGTGATGACACTGATTCGGACAAGGAGGGTTCATATTTTATTTTATTATTTTCAAATTGTATTTGAACTGACCCTTCATTAGTTTGTGAAATATTTATTGGATTATTATCTACATATTGTTGAGATGGGCTAGCTTTATCTAATAGCCAATTTTCTGGAAAATTAATTTCTTCCCATTTTATTTTTCTTCTAGTTGTAATATTAGCTTTGCTACTGGCACATGGTCTAGTCTATTTTAATGTTTATCCTAATTTACAATTATCATTGTCTGATGTTAATATTTTAGATGCTTTAACTTTGAATGTTAAAACGAATGGTTACAATTACGTACCAGGATCAGAGGTAATTTGTATCTGTTACCGAATTTATTATAAGCCTTTATTTACGCTTAATCCTCATTGTAAAATGGTAGATAAACCTTTAAATGAAACTATTCTAATAGAAACTAATTTTAGCAAAGCTAATATTACAACTAGAAGAAAAATAAAATGGGAAGAAATTAATTTTCTAGAAAATTGGCTATTAAATAAAGCTAGCCCATCTCAACAATATGTAGATAATAATCCAATAAATATTTCACAAACTAATGAAGGGTCAGTTCAAATACAATTTGAAAATAATAAAATAAAATATGAACCCTCCTTGTCCAAATCATGTCATCACACTATTATATTTCTCCTGTAGATTATACAGTTAGAAGTCCCTCTAGGGCATCAACATCTAGAATCAGGGAAGAATTACCTGAAAGAAAAATAGATGAATTAAGAATAAACTCGGATAATATAGTTCGAGGAATTAGAATAGATCCGGAACTAACCGAATCAGAAATAAATTTTGTATAATTATGAATCAAAAAGAAAAATTAGATTTTACTCCGGGATCACCGGTAAGAGAAGAAATTTCAAAAGAATTTCTCCAACCCAAATGGGAATTATTCAGGACATGGTTTTTCAAAAATTTTGAAAAAACAGACAAAGAATTTTTCAGAGAAGAATTTTATAATGAATTGAATGAGAAACAAGAGATTATACCTTTTGTTCCATGGTTTATTGAAAAATATACCAATGGTATTATTTCTGTTATAGAAAGAAATTTTAATATTAATGGAAACATAGTATCAAATGTTTTCCCTCCTACAAATGGTTTTAAAATTGAAAAAACAAGGAGAGGAAAGATACTATCAAGCTTTTCAAAACTTCTGGAAGGTGAAACCTTGCAGACAACTATTTCTCATATAAATGGTTTAATAAAACAACAAAATTATTCAAATCTTTATTTAATAATAATTGGAGAACAACTCCAGGATATTTCTAAAAAAATGGATAAAATACTATGCCATTTAAAAGAAAAAACAAAGTATCATAATAAATGATCAGATAAAAATAAAGAGTCTATTGCGACTCCTAGCATTCAATTACCTCCTAAGGTAACAGATTTTAAAATAAAATCGGATGAAATTACAATGCAAACGTTAAATGATTCAATTAATATTTTAAAAAATTTAAAAATAAATACATTATCAGATTTTGAAGATAGTCTAAAAGAAGAAGATTATAAGCAAAAGATCAATGATGAGATCATGAAGTTATCTAAGTTTGCTGATAAGCCAACTCAAAGGATGTATTATTATCCTAGGCCTACTCCACAGGATGTTCTAATAGAAGAACAGGAATACGTAATTAGTAATTCGTATAGTGGAAAAATGATCTATGAATGGAACATAGATGGTCAAACAGAAGGACAGATTTATAATACTGTCCATAGGATGCTTATGTATAGCACTATTTGTCAGAACAATAAGAATACAGTTAAGACAATAGCTCAAATGATAATATCAGGTTTTACAGGCCAACTGAAAGGTTGGTGGGATAATTATCTATCAGATTCAGATAGACAGGAGATCCTCAATAGTACAAAAGAGGACAATGGTGTTGTTGAAAACAACTCAGTTTATACATTAATAGTCAATATTATAGAACACTTTACAGGCAGATGGTCTGATAATTCAGAGAATATTAGGACTCTTCTACAAAATCTTAAGTGTAGAACCCTAACATCTTTTAGGTGGTATAAAGACACTTTCTTAAGTAGAGTTATGGAACTCCCTGAGTCTAATAGCTCACATTGGAAGTCAAAATTCGTAGATGGTCTTCCGTATTTATTTGCAGAAAGAGTTAGGAATAACCTAAGAAAAGGAGGAATAAGTATAAATTATGATGATTATACTTACGGCAAGTTAATAGGAACTTGTATTCAAGAAGGTTTAAATTTATGTAATGAAATTAAATTAAATCAACAAATTAAAAAACATTCTTTAAATGAAAAGAAACAATTAGGTGAATTCTGTAGTCAATTTGGTATAGAAGGAACCTCAAATAATACTAAGAAAATTAAGAAATCTAATCCCTACCAACATCAAAAAAGAAAAAGGAAAAGGGAAGATAGGAAAAATAAAAGAATTCAAAAATATGAAGAAAATAAGCCTTCGTATAAGACTTATAGGTCAAAATTAATCTGTAAAAAATGTGGAAAAATAGGTCACACAGCAAAAAACCTGCTGGGTTAGAAAAAAGCTTAATAAGCTAGAAGATGAAGATTTAAAGAATCAAATCTCAAAATTACTTTTAAAATCAGATACCGAATCTGATCAATCTTCTAATGAAGATTTAAATATTTTAGAAAATGAAAGTCTATACTCTTCCTCTGAAGAAGAAAACTGTTGTAAAAACAACTGTTGTAATAATACTTCAGAAGAAGAAGAAAATATTTATAAAATAATATCACAGTTCCAAAATATGGAAATAACGTATTAACAAGTGAACTAATTGAATTGTTAAAAGTGGTAGATGATCCACAAATTAAAGAAAAAATAATTTCTTCATTTATGGGAAAACAAGAAGAAGGTACTTCTTGTCCAAATTCTAAAGAATCAAAACCGTTTTCTCTGGCTGAATTAAAAATTCAATTAAATCAGAGAAATAAAGATAAAAACCTGTTGATATACAACAATTAAAAAGAGAAATTGATAATTTAAAATCAGAAGTAAAAATTTTACAAGATAATAATAAAGAATTAGATAATAGAATAATATGTCTAGAAAAAAAATAAATTAAATATACAACCAATGGAAGAATCAGAATTATATCTGAAAAATATAAGAGAATAATTACTTCTCAAAAATGGCATGGAAAAATTAAATTACTAATAGGTAATGATTTCTTAATAGAAGTAGTTGCACTCTTTGATAGTGGTGCGGATTTAAATTGTATACAAGAAGGATTAATTCCTACAAAATATTATCATAAAACTACGCATACTCTCAGCCATGCTGGGAAAGGAAAATTAGAAGTAAATTATAAAATCCCTCAAGCTTTTATTTGTCAAGATAATACTTGTATTAGTACAAGTTTTGTATTGGTAAAAAATTTAGGAAACCAAGTTATACTTGGAAGCCCTTTCTTTGATAAAATATTCCCTCTAAAAAATGTAGATCGTACTGGAATAACTGGTACGTATGAAGGAAAAGAAATTATTTTTAAATTTATTACAAATCCAATATCAAGAACATTGAATAATTTAAAAGAAGAATTGCTAAGAGCAAAAATAAATCAAATAGATTTTTTACAAAAAGAGATATTTTCTTTGAATATTCAAGAAAAATTAAAAAACCCGAAATTACAAGAAAAAATTAAACTAATAGAACATCAGTTTAGTTTACAAATATGTAATGATCATCCCAATGCTTTCTGGGATAAGAAGAAACATATAGTTTCACTTCCATATGAAGAAAACTTTAACGAAAGTCAGATTCCGACCAAGGCTCGACCTTGTCAAATGAATTCTGAATATATGGAATTATGTAAACAAGAGATAAAATCTCTTTTAAATAAAATTTGATAAGAGATTCAAAATCTCAATGGTCTTGTACAGCCTTTTATGTTAATAAACATTCTGAACAGGAAAGAGGCGTACCCAGACTGGTTATTAATTATAAACCATTAAATAAAGTACTAAAATGGATCAGGTATCCTATACCTATAAAAAAGACTTATTAGACAGGTTATACGAATCAAATGTATTTTCCAAATTTGATTTAAAGTCAGGATATTGGCAAATACAAATTGAAGAAAAAGACAGGTATAAAACTGCTTTTACAGTACCTGTTGGGCATTACGAATGGAATGTTATGCCATTTGGATTAAAAAATGCCCCTTCAGAATTTCAAAATATTATGAATGATATTTTCATTCCTTATAGTGAATTTATTATTGTTTATATTGATGATATCCTTGTATTTTCAAAGGATATTGAAACTCATTTTAAACACTTAGAGATATTCAAAAATATAATTTTAAAGAATGGTTTAGTCATATCTAGACCAAAAATGTCTCTTTTCCAAACTAAAATCAGATTTTTAGGCCATAATATTAATCAAGGAAATATAATTCCAATCAATAGAAGTATTGAATTTGCATCTAAATTCCCAGATGAGATTTTAGATAAAACCCAATTACAAAGATTTCTTGGAAGTTTAAACTACATTCTTCCTTATTACAAAATTTAGCAGAAGATACGGCTTTATTATACGATAGGCTAAGGAAGAATCCTAAGCCATGGTCTATCGATCATACTAAAGCAGTACAAAAGATTAAGCAAAAGGTTAAAAACCTTCCCTGCTTAACAATAACAAACCCAGAATGGGAAAAAATTGTTGAGACTGATGCCTCAGATATAGGCTACGGGGGCATCTTAAAACAAATCTCCGATTAACAAACAAGAATATCTTGTTAGATTTCATTCTGGAAAATGGAATGAGAGCCAGAAAAATTATGCAACTGTTGCAAAAGAAATCCTTGCAATAGTTAAATGTGTTTTAAATTTCAAGATGATTTATTCAATAAGAAATTTATAATTAAAACTGACTGCAATGCAGCCAAATATATGTTTAATAAAGATTTTAAACATGATGTTTCTAAGCAAATGTTTGCCCGATGGCAATCACATCTTGCGCCATTTGATTTTGAAATTATTTATAAAAAAGGACTGATAACAGTCTACCTGATTTTCTTACCAGGGAATATTTAAATTAATGAGTCATTCAAGAGGAATTATGCGCATGGCGATGTTTGAAATTATAGAAAAAACATTAATATTCAGATCCAAATAATAGGATTGCATAATAATATTCAAGAAATAAAAGAAATTCCGTTTTTGTCAAATAAGGCAAAAACCATGCTATTGAGCAAATTAAATACGGAATAAAATCCTTGGAAAATCAGCTAAAGGATCTAAAACATCGGGAAATAATAATTTCTTGTGGTTAAATGTTTCAGCCATGATCCCTTGGGACAGAGGCAGAGTCGAGGCAGAACTTCCTCTTATAGAGGAAGAAGAACAGAAAGAATTATCCATCAAATGGGTAATAAGAAGCTTATAGCTATGGATAATGCATCATATGCATCATCCTCCTCAAAACCTCAATTTGATGAAAAAACTTATAAAGAGTTTTTAGCCTATAAGGCATCACAGAGACATATCTCTGAAGAAACAGCATCATATGCACAGGTCACTATAAATGAAAGTGAAGATGAAGGATGGATTAATAATCCAAAAAAGGATGTTATACTCCTTTTAGATCAAAAAGATAAAAATGGAATGATCAGCCTTGGTTTATAATCAAGAGGTATTTTGATTCAGGGTTCTATCCCTCTGAGACATATAAGTCCAGAATATATATGAGGAACTCCTCAAAGCAGAATTCTGCGAAATTACTCATTATATGGGTAGTAATAAAATTATAAGTTTCAGCAAAATTGTGGTTAAACAGATAATATCTGTTGAAAATTGGGGAATATCTCCTCTAAAAGACAGGGAAATTTTACACCCTGAAACTAGAACTCCCATTAGATATAACTATTGGGATTATATTAATGCTTTTAATAAAGTATTTCTGATTGATAATCAGAATCACAAACATTCGTGGTTTATAAAAATTTGTTCTAAAGTATATGAATCGGACATTCCGGTTTGGTTTTTATAAATGGTGGCAGTCATACGGTCCATCTATTGAAATTTTCATGGGAGAATCCCAATTATTTAAAACTTTATATTCTCAATGGGTAGATTTATCACCCGCTTTAATAGAAGCTCAACATGAAAATAATATTATTGAGGGAATGGCCTCATTACACTATTTTGTCCAGTTTAGTATCCCATGGATATGGAAATGGACTCCAGAAACTGGTTATACCAGTGAAAATATTTTTTGTATCAAAAGAACTTATAAGACAAAGTTCTGGAAACAAATGATGAAAAAAGAGGATGGCAAAATTAAATGCCAGGATACAGTAGATCAAATCCAGCAGACGATAGAGCTTTATAACCAGCAAAGGCAAATTAAACAACAAAGAGAAGCTCCTAGCCCTTTCAACATATTGTTCAAAAATTAAAAATGAAGAAAGGCACTGACAATATCAGTGAAGAAGAAATAATGCAACAATATATTGCAGAGATAAAAAAGGACATAGCCAAGAATTTTAGAAAAGAAGAAGCTTCTTCAAGCTCAAGAATGTCTGAATCAGACTCTTCACAGATAGGAGAAGATACTCAGATTTTACAGGATAGCCAAGAAGATGAACCCTTGGACGAAGAGCCTATGAGCAAATGATGGCAGAACTGGATAGAGAGTTCACACCAGCAAAATCGGCTGGGAAGTCAAAGCTCAATCAAAACAATAGGCCCCACAAGGAAGAAAAAGAAGAACCAATAATTCATCTTTATAACTGGCCGACAAACATTTTGTTTGTTTGTTACATTATTGTAACTTTACTATTTACTTTTTGACTTTGTAACACAAAACGCGTCATACGCAATTATAAGCGAATATTCGCTGTAATATGCGGTGCGAGAGCTCTATATAAAGAAGGCTTAGTAGTGATTAGAAGGCACCGGTTTTAGAACCACCTCTCTCTCTCTCTTAGAATACTCTCCTCCCACTCTTGTAATAAATATTCAGCAATAATATTTGAAGCTTTCAAGTCTCAAGCTCTTTAGTTCTGGTAATTTTATATTTTTATATTTATATATTTATATTTTGTATGATAGCCTCAATAAGAGGCTAAACACATAAGTGTTGAAACATCACCATGCTCAACAGATTATCATAATAATAAAAAAGAGATTTTAAACCTCAGATGAAAGTAAAAAATTAAGAGTAATTGTGGGATACGGTTACAGCCCATCTAAGGTGCTAATGTGGGCGGTCGACCGCCGGGGAACCCGTTAAGCCAAAAAAGCCAAGAAGGCGTGGGGCGTTTAGGGGAGACCCGTACTGATCACATGTTAGCATCTGGATAAAGACTGTGTAAAATCACCAACGTTCCATCGTTTCTCTTAATCTTCTGCTCTTGTCTGAGATTTATGGTTTCTCCTCTTTTCCATACAAGGTCCTGCCTTTTATGGTATCAGCCATGACCTTGGGACAGAGGCAGAGGTCGAGGCAGAACTTCCTCTTATAGAGGAAGAGGAACAGAAAGAATTATCCATCAAATGGGTAATAAGAAGCTTATAGCTATGGATAATGCATCATATGCATCATCCTCCTCAAAACCTCAATTTGATGAAAAAACTTATAAAGTTTTTAGCCTATAAGGCATCACAGAGACATATCTCTGAAGAAACAGCATCATATGCACAGGTCACTATAAATGAAAGTGAAGATGAAGGATGGATTAATAATCCAAAAAAGGATGTTATACTCCTTTTAGATCAAAAAGATAAAAAATGGAATGATCAGCCTTGGTTTATAATCAAGAGGTATTTTGATTCAGGGTTCTATCCCTCTGAGACATATAAGTCCAGAATATATTATGAGGAACTCCTCAAAGCAGAATTCTGCGAAATTACTCATTATATGGGTAGTAATAAAATTATAAGTTTCAGCAAAATTGTGGTTAAACAGATAATATCTGTTGAAAATTGGGGAATATCCCTCTAAAAGACAGGGAAATTTTCACCCTGAAACTAGAACTCCCATTAGATATAACTATTGGGATTATATTAATGCCTTTAATAAAGTATTTCTGATTGATAATCAGAATCACAAACATTCGTGGTTTATAAAAATTTGTTCTAAAGTATATGAATCGGACATTCCGGTTTGGTTTCATAAATGGTGGCAGTCATACGGTCCATCTATTGAAATTTTCATGGGAGAATCCCAATTATTTAAAACTTTATATTCTCAATGGGTAGATTTATCACCCGCTTTAATAGAAGCTCAACATGAAAATAATATTATTGAGGGAATGGCCTCATTACACTATTTTGTCCAGTTTAGTATCCCATGGATATGGAAATGGACTCCAGAAACTGGTTATACCAGTGAAATATTTTTTGTATCAAAAGAACTTATAAGACAAAGTTCTGGAAACAAATGATGAAAAAAGAGGATGGCAAAATTAAATGCCAGGATACAGTAGATCAAATCCAGCAGACGATAGAGCTTTATAACCAGCAAAGGCAAATTAAACAACAAAGAGAAGCTCCTAGCCCTTTCAACATATTGTTCAAAAATTAAAAATGAAGAAAGGCACTGACAATATCAGTGAAGAAGAAATAATGCAACATATATTGCAGAGATCAAAAAGGACATAGCCAAGAATTTTAGAAAAGAAGAAGCTTCTTCAAGCTCAAGAATGTCTGAATCAGACTCTTCACAGATAGGAGAAGATACTCAGATTTTACAGGATAGCCAAGAAGATGAACCCTTGGACGAAGAAGCCTATGAGCAAATGATGGCAGAACTGGATAGAGAGTTCACACCAGCAAAATCGGCTGGAAGTCAAAAAGCTCATCAAAACAATAGGCCCCACAAGGAAGAAAAGAAAGAACCAATAATTCATCTTTATAACTGGCCGACAACAATTTTGTTTGTTTGTTACATTATTGTAACTTTTACTATTTACTTTTTGACTTGTAACACAAACGCGTCATACTCAATTATAAGCGAATATTCGCTGTAATATGCGGTGCGAGAGCCTCTATATAAAGAAGGCTTAGTAGTGATTAGAAGGCACCGTTTTAACCACCTCTCTCTCTCTCTTAGAATACTCTCCTCCCACTCTTGTAATAAATATTCAGCAATAATATTTGAAGCTTACAAGTCTCAAGCTCTTTAGTTCTGGTAATTTTATATTTTTATATTTATATATTTATATTTTTGTATGATAGCCTCAATAAGAGGCTAAACACATAAGTGTTGAAACATCACCATGCTCACAGATTACCATAATAATAAAAAAGAGATTTTAAACCTCAGATGAAAGTAAAATTAAGAGTAATTGTGGGATACGGTTACAGCCCATAAGGTGCTAATGTGGGCGGTCGACCGCCGGGAAACCCGTTAAGCCAAAAAGCCAAGAAGGCGTGGGGCGTTTAGGGTGAACCCGTACTGATCACATGTTAGCATCCTGGATAAAGAATGTGTAAAATCACCAACGTTCCATCGTTTCTCTTAATCTTTGCTCTTGTCTGAGATTTATGGTTTTCTCCTCTTTTCCCATACAAGGTCCTGCCTTTTATGGTATCAGAGCCATGGTATTCTTGTTGATGTATGAGTGTTTGTTTCAACACTTATCTCTGATATTCAAAATGAATATTATAAAACCAAAGATACTGTTAAAACAGTATGGAGGAGAATATGATATTCCTCACAATTTAGATTTATTAAATAAATGACTATTCCAAAATTGATTACAAACTAATTTATAAATTAGACTTTTGAAAAATTGGGATTAAAACAAGTTGTTAAAACAACTGAGGAAACATTTTCCTTAAATACTGATGAAATGATAATAAATTATTATCAAAAAGAGATTTACAAAAATACAAAAAAGAATATAAACTTTATCCATATAGGATTAGTGCAAATTGCATTCAAGCCTTTACTTTAGAAGGCTTACCAGAAAGTTTTGTAGCAGCTCTTAGAGATGCTAGAAACT
>CM046424.1:19318430-19345930 GCA_025506505.1 Flaveria sonorensis
AAATCAGCTAAAGGATCTAAAACATCGGGAAATAATAATTTCTTGTGGTTAAATGTTTCAGCCATGATCCCTTGGGACAGAGGCAGAGGTCGAGGCAGAACTTCCTCTTATAGAGGAAGAGGAACAGAAAGAATTATCCATCAAAGGGTAATAAGAAGCTTATAGCTATGGATAATGCATCATATGCATCATCCTCCTCAAAACTCAATTTGATGAAAAACTTATAAAGAGTTTAGCCTATAAGGCATCACAGAGGGACATCTCTGAAGAAACAGCATCATATGCACAGGTCACTATAAATGAAAGTGAAGATGAAGGATGGATTAATAATCCAAAAAAGGATGTTATACTCCTTTTAGATCAAAAAGATAAAAAATGGAATGATCAGCCTTGGTTTATAATCAAGAGGTATTTTGATTCAGGGTTCTATCCCTCTGAGACATATAGTCCAGAATATATTATGAGGAACTCCTCAAAGCAGAATTCTGCGAAATTACTCATTATATGGGTAGTAATAAAATTATAAGTTTCAGCAAAATTGTGGTTAAACAGATAATATTCTGTTGAAATTGGGGAATATCTCCTCTAAAAGACAGGGAAATTTTACACCCTGAAACTAGAATTCCCATAGATATAACATTGGGATTATATTAATGCTTTTAATAAAGTATTTCTGATTGATAATCAGAATCACAAACATTCGTGGTTTATAAAAATTTGTTCTAAAGTATATGAATCGGACATTCCGGTTTGGTTTCATAAATGGTGGCAGTCATACGGTCCATCTATTGAAATTTTCATGGGAGAATCCCAATTATTTAAAACTTTATATTCTCAATGGGGTAGATTTATCACCCGCTTTAATAGAAGCTCAACATGAAAATAATATTTTGAGGGAATGGCCTCATTACACTATTTGTCCAGTTTAGTATCCCATGGATATGGAAATGGACTCCAGAAACTGGTTATACCAGTGAAAATATTTTTTGTATCAAAAGAACTTATAAGACAAAGTTCTGGAAACAAATGATGAAAAAAAGAGGTGGCAAATTAAATGCCAGGATACAGTAGATCAAATCCAGCAGACGATAGAGCTTTATAACCAGCAAAGGCAAATTAAACAACAAAGAGAAGCTCCTAGCCCTTTCAACATATTGTTCAAAAATTAAAAATGAAGAAAGGCACTGACAATATCAGTGAAGAAGAAATAATGCAACAATATATTGCAGAGATAAAAAAGGACATAACCAAGAATTTAGAAAAGAAGAAGCTTCTTCAAGCTCAAGAATGTCTGAATCAGACTCTTCACAGATAGGAGAAGATACTCAGATTTTACAGGTAGCCAAGAAGATGAACCCTTGGACGAAGAAGCCTATGAGCAAATGATGGCAGAACTGGATAGAGAGTTCACACCAGCAAAATCGGCTGGGAAGTCAAAAGCTCAATCAAAACAATAGCCCCCACAAGGAAGAAAAAGAAGAACCAATAATTCATCTTTATAACTGGCCGACAAACAATTTGTTTGTTTGTTACATTATTGTAACTTTACTATTTACTTTTTGACTTTGTAACACAAAACGCGTCATACGCAATTATAAGCGAATATTCGCTGTAATATGCGGTGCGAGAGCCTCTATATAAAGAGGCTTAGTAGTGATTAGAAGGCACCGGTTTTAGAACCACCCTCTCTCTCTCTTAGAATACTCTCCTCCCACTCTGTAATAAATATCAGCAATAATATTTGAAGCTTTCAAGTCTCAAGCTCTTTAGTTCTGGTAATTTTATATTTTTATATTTATATATTTATTTTTGTATGATAGCCTCAATAAGAGGCTAAACACCATAAGTGTTGAAACATCACCATGCTCAACAGATTATCATAATAATAAAAAAGAGATTTTAAACCTCAGATGAAAGTAAAAAATTAAGAGTAATTGTGGGATACGGTTACAGCCCATCTAAGGTGCTAATGTGGGCGGTCGACCGCCGGGGAACCCGTTAAGCCAAAAAGCCAAGAAGGCGTGGGCGTTTAGGGTGAGACCCGTACTGATCACATGTTAGCATCCTGGATAAAGACTGTGTAAAATAACCACGTTCCATCGTTTCTCTTAATCTTCTGCTCTTGTCTGAGTTAGGTTTTCTCCACTTTCCCATACAAGGTCCTGCCTTTTATGGTATCAGAGCCATGGTATTCTTGTTGATGTATGAGTGTTTGTTTCAACACTTATCTCTGATATTCAAAAATGAATATTATAAAAACAGAAGATACTGTTAAAAACAGTATGGAGAAGAATATGATATTCCTCACAATTTAGATTTATTAAATAAATGGACTATTCCAAAAATTGATTACAAAACTAATTTATAATTAGGAACTTTTGAAAAATTGGGATTAAAACAGTTGTTAAAACAACTGAGGAAACCATTTTCCTTAAATACTGATGAAATGATAATAAAATTATCTCAAAAAGAGATTTACAAAAATACAAAAAAGAATATAAATTTATCCATATAGGATTAGTGCAAATTGCATTCAAGCCTTTAACTTTAGAAGGCTTACCAGAAAGTTTTGTAGCAGCTCTTAGAGATGCTAGAAACTTAATTGGAAACAATCACTTATGGGGATTGTTCAATCTAGTCTGGCACATGGTCCGTCTATTTTAATGTTTATCCTAATTTACAATTATCATTGTCTGATGTTAATATTTTAGATGCTTTAAACTTTGAATGTTAAAACGAATGGTTACAATTACGTACCAGGATCAGAGGTAATTGTATCTGTTACCGAATTTATTATAAGCCTTTATTTACGCTTAATCCTCATTGTAAAATGGTAGATAAACCTTTAAATGAAAACTGTTCTAATAGAAACTAATTTAGCAAAGCTAATATTACAACTAGAAGAAAAATAAAATGGGAAGAAATTAATTTTCCAGAAAATTGGCTATTAGATAAAGCTAGCCCATCTCAACAATATGTAGATAATAATCCAATAAATATTTCACAAACTAATGAAGGGTCAGTTCAAATACAATTTGAAATAATAAAATAAAATATGAACCCTCCTTGTCCAAATCAGTGTCACACACTATTATATTTCTCCTGTAGATTATACAGTTAGAAGTCCCTCTAGGGCATCAACATCTAGAATCAGGGAAGAATTACCTGAAAGAAAAATAGATGAATAAGAATAAACTCGGATAATATAGTTCGAGGAATTAGAATAGATCCGGAATAACCGAATCAGAAATAAATTTTGTATAATTATGAATCAAAAAGAAAAATTAGATTTTACCGGGATCACGGTAAAAAGAAGAAATTTTCAAAAGAATTTCTCCAACCCAAATGGGAAATTCAGGATATGTTTTCAAAAATTTTGAAAAAAACAGACAAAGAATTTTCAGAGAAGAATTTTATAATGAATTGAATGAGAAACAAGAGATTATACCTTTTGTTCCATGGTTTATTGAAAAAATTACCAATGGTATTATTTCTGTTATAGAAAGAAATTTTAATATTAATGGAAACATAGTATCAAATGTTTTCCCTCCTACAAATGGTTTTAAAATTGAAAAACAAGGAGAGGAAAGATACTATCAAGCTTTTCAAAAACTTCTGGAAGGTGAAACCTTGCAGACAACTATTTCTCATATAAATGGTTTAATAAAACAACAAAATTATTCAAATCTTTATTTAATAATAATTGGAGAACAACTCCAGGATATTCTAAAAAAATGGATAAAATACTATGCCATTAAAAGAAAAACAAAGTATCATAATAAATGATCAGATAAAAAATAAAGAGTCTATTGCGACTCCTAGCATTCAATTACCTCCTAAGGTAACAGATTTTAAAATAAAATCGGATGAAATTACAATGCAAACGTTAAATGATTCAATTAATATTTTAAAAAATTTAAAAATAAATACATTATCAGATTTTGAAGATAGTCTAAAAGAAGAACGATTATAAGCAAAAGATCAATGATGAGATCATGAAGTTATCTAAGTTGCTGATAAGCCAACTCAAAGGATGTATTATTATCCTAGGCCTACTCCACAGGATTGTTCTAATAGAAGAACAGGAATACGTAATTAGTAATTCGTATAGTGGAAAAATGATCTATGAATGGAACATAGATGGTCAAACAGAAGGACAGATTTATAATACTGTCTCAAGGATGCTTATGTATAGCACTATTTGTCAGAACAATAAGAATACAGTTAAGACAATAGCTCAAATGATAATATCAGGGTTTACAGGCCAACTGAAAGGTTGGTGGGATAATTATCTATCAGATTCAGATAGACAGGAGATCCTCAATAGTACAAAAGAGGACAATGGTGTTGTTGAAAACAACTCAGTTTATACATTAATAGTCAATATTATAGAACACTTTACAGCCAGATGGTCTGATAATTCAGAGAATATTAGGACTCTTCTACAAAATCTTAAGTGTAGAACCCTAACATCTTTTAGGTGGTATAAAGACACTTTCTTAAGTAGAGTTATGGAACTCCCTGAGTCTAATAGCTCACATTGGAAGTCAAAATTCGTAGATGGTCTTCGTATTTATTTGCAGAAAGAGTTAGGAATAACCTAAGAAAAGGAGGAATAAGTATAAATTATGATGATTATACTTACGGCAAGTTAATAGGAACTTGTATTCAAGAAGGTTTAAATTTATGTAATGAGATTAAATTAAATCAACAAATTAAAAAACCTTCTTTAAATGAAAAGAAACAATTAGGTGAATTCTGTAGTCAATTTGGTATAGAAGGAACCTCAAATAATACTAAGAAAATTAAGAAATCTAATCCCTACCAACATCAAAAAGAAAAAGGAAAAGGGAAGATAGGAAAAATAAAAGAATTCAAAATATGAAGGAAATAAGCCTTCGTATAAGACTTATAGGTCAAAATTAATCTGTAAAAAATGTGGAAAAATAGGTCACACAGCAAAAACCTGCTGGGTTAGAAAAAGCTTAATAAGCTAGAAGATGAAGATTTAAAGAATCAAATCTCAAAATACTTTTAAAATCAGATACCGAATCTGATCATCTTCTAATGAAGATTTAAATATTTTAGAAAATGAAAGTCTATACTCTTCCTCTGAAGAAGAAAACTGTTGTTAAAAACAACTGTTGTAATAATACTTCAGAAGAAGAAGAAAATATTTATAAAATAATATCACAGTTCCAAAATATGGAAATAAACGTATTAACAAGTGAACTAATTGAATGTTAAAAGTGGTAGTGATCCACAAATTTAGAAAAAAAATAATTTCTTCATTTATGGGAAAACAAGAAGAAGGTACTTCTTGTCCAAATTCTAAAGAATCAAAACCGTTTCTCTGGCTGAATTAAAATTCAATTAAATCAGAGAATAAAGATAAAAAACCTGTTGATATACAACAATTAAAAAGAGAAATTGATAATTTAAAATCAGAAGTAAAAATTTTACAAGATAATAATAAAGATTAGATAATAGAATAATATGTCTAGAAAAAATAAATAAATATACAACCAATGGAAGAATCAGAATTATATCTGAAAAATATAAGAGAAATAATTACTTCTCAAAAATGGCATGGAAAAATTAAATTACTAATAGGTAATGATTTCTTAATAGAAGTAGTTGCACTCTTTGATAGTGGTGCAGATTTAAATTGTATACAAGAAGGATTAATTCCTACAAAATATTATCATAAAACTACGCATACTCTCAGCCATGCTGGGAAAGGAAAATTAGAAGTAAATTATAAAATCCCTCAAGCTTTTATTTGTCAAGATAATACTTGTATTAGTACAAGTTTTGTATGGTAAAAAATTTAGGAAACCAAGTTATACTTGGAAGCCCTTCTTTGATAAAATATTCCCTCTAAAAAATGTAGATCGTACTGGAATAACTGGTACTATGAAGAAAAGAAATTATTTTTAAATTTATTACAAATCCAATATCAAGAACATTGGATAATTTAAAAGAAGAATTGCTAAGAGCAAAAATAAATCAAATAGATTTTTTACAAAAAGAGATATTTTCTTTGAATATTCAAGAAAAATTAAAAAACCCGAAATTACAAGAAAAAATTAAACTAATAGAACACCAGTTTAGTTACAAATATGTAATGATCATCCCAATGCTTTCTGGATAAGAAGAAACATATAGTTTCACTTCCATATGAAGAAAACTTTAACGAAAGTCAGATTCCGACCAAGGCTCGACCTTGTCAAATGAATTCTGAATATATGGAATTATGTAAACAAGAGATAAAATCTCTTTTAAATAAAAATTTGATAAGAGATTCAAAATCTCAATGGTCTTGTACAGCCTTTTATGTTAATAAACATTCTGAACAGGAAAGAGGCGTACCCAGACTGGTTATTAATTATAACCATTAAATAAAGTACTAAAATGGATCAGGTATCCTATACCTAATAAAAAAGACTTATTAGACAGGTTATACGAATCAAATGTATTTTCCAAATTTGATTTAAAGTCAGGATATTGGCAAATACAAATTGAAGAAAAAGACAGGTATAAAACTGCTTTTACAGTACCTGTTGGGCATTACGAATGGAATGTTATGCCATTTGGATTAAAAAATGCCCCTTCAGAATTTCAAAATATTATGAATGATATTTTCATTCCTTATAGTGAATTTATTATTGTTTATATTGATGATATCCTTGTATTTTCAAAGGATATTGAAACTCATTTTAAACACTTAGAGATATTCAAAAATATAATTTTAAAGAATGGTTTAGTCATATCTAGACCAAAAATGTCTCTTTTCCAAACTAAAATCAGATTTTTAGGCCATAATATTAATCAAGGAAATATAATTCCAATCAATAGAAGTATTGAATTTGCATCTAAATTCCCAGATGAGATTTTAGATAAAACCCAATTACAAAGATTTCTTGGAAGTTTAAACTACATTCTTCCTTATTACAAAAATTTAGCAGAAGATACTGCTTATTATACGATAGGCTAAGGAAGAATCCTAAGCCATGGTCTATCGATCATACTAAAGCAGTACAAAAAATTAAGCAAAAGGTTAAAAACCTTCCCTGCTTAACAATAACAAACCCAGAATGGGAAAAAAAATTGTTGAGACTGATGCCTCAGATATAGGCTACGGGGGCATCTTAAAACAAATATCTCCGATTAACAAACAAGAATATCTTGTTAGATTTCATTCTGGAAAATGGAATGAGAGCCAGAAAAAATTATGCAACTGTTGCAAAAGAAATCCTTGCAATAGTTAATGTGTTTTAAAATTTCAAGATGATTTATTCAATAAGAAATTTATAATTAAAACTGACTGCAATGCAGCCAAATATATGTTTAATAAAGATTTTAAACATGATGTTTCTAAGCAAATGTTTGCCCGATGGCAATCACATCTTGCGCCATTTGATTTTGAAATTATTTATAAAAAAGGGACTGATAACAGTCTACCTGATTTTCTTACCAGGGAATATTTAAATTAATGAGTCATTCAAGAGGAATTATGCGCATGGCGATGTTTGAAATTATAGAAAAAACAATTAATATTCAGATCCAAATAATAGGATTGCATAATAATATTCAAGAAATAAAAGAAATTCCGTTTTTGTCAAATAAGGCAAAAAACTAATTTATACTTATTCCTCCTTTTCTTAGGTTATTCCTAACTCTTTCTGCAAATAAATACGGAAGACCATCTACGAATTTTGACTTCCAATGTGAGCTATTAGACTCAGGGAGTTCCATAACTCTACTTAAGAAAGTGTCTTTATACCACCTAAAAGATGTTAGGGTTCTACACTTAAGATTTTGTAGAAGAGTCCTAATATTCTCTGAATTATCAGACCATCTGCCTGTAAAGTGTTCTATAATATTGACTATTAATGTATAAACTGAGTTGTTTTCAACAACACCATTGTCCTCTTTTGTACTATTGAGGATCTCCTGTCTATCTGAATCTGATAGATAATTATCCCACCAACCTTCAGTTGGCCTGTAAAACCTGATATTATCATTTGAGCTATTGTCTTAACTGTATTCTTATTGTTCTGACAATAGTGCTATACATAAGCATCCTATGGACAGTATTATATAACATCCTTTTTGGATTATTAATCCATCCTTCATCTTCACTTTCATTTATAGTGACCTGTGCATATGATGCTGTTTCTTCAGAGATATGTCTCTGTGATGCCTTATAGGCTAAAAACTCTTTATAAGTTTTTTCATCAAATTGAGGTTTGAGGAGGATGATGCATATGATGCATTATCCATAGCTATAAGCTTCTTATTACCCATTTGATGGATAATTCTTTCTGTTCCTCTTCCTCTATAAGAGGAAGTTCTGCCTCGACCTCTGCCTCTGTACCAAGGGATCATGGCTGAAACATTTAACCACAAGAAATTATTATTTCCCGATGTTTTAGATCCTTTAGCTGATTTTCCAAGGATTTTATTCCGTATTTAATTTGCTCAATAGCATGGTTTTTTGCCTTATTTGACAAAAACGGAATTTCTTTTATTTCTTGAATATTATTATGCAATCCTATTATTTGGATCTGAATATTAATTGTTTTTTCTATAATTTCAAACATCGCCATGCGCATAATTCCTCTTGAATGACTCATTAATTTAGAAGCTCCTAGCCCTTTTCAACATATTGTTCAAAAATTAAAATGAAGAAAGGCACTGACAATATCAGTGAAGAAGAAATAATGCAACAATATATTGCAGAGATAAAAAAGGACATAGCCAAGAATTTTAGAAAAGAAGAAGCTTCTTCAAGCTCAAGAATGTCTGAATCAGACTCTTCACAGATAGGAGAAGATACTCAGATTTTACAGGATAGCCAAGAAGATGAACCCTTGGACGAAGAAGCCTATGAGCAAATGATGGCAGAACTGGATAGAGAGTTCACACCAGCAAAATCGGCTGGGAAGTCAAAAGCTCAATCAAAACAATAGGCCCCACAAGGAAGAAAAAGAAGAACCAATAATTCATCTTTATAACTGGCCGACAAACAATTTTGTTTGTTTGTTACATTATTGTAACTTTTACTATTTACTTTTTGACTTTGTAACACAAAACGCGTCATACGCAATTATAAGCGAATATTCGCTGTAATATGCGGTGCGAGAGCCTCTATATAAAGAAGGCTTAGTAGTGATTAGAAGGCACCGGTTTTAGAACCACCTCTCTCTCTCTCTTAGAATACTCTCCTCCCACTCTTGTAATAAATATTCAGCAATAATATTTGAAGCTTACAAGTCTCAAGCTCTTTAGTACTGGTAATTTTATATTTTATATTTATATATTTATATTTTGTATGATAGCCTCAATAAGAGGCTAAACACATAAGTGTTGAAACATCACCATGCTCAACAGATTATCATAATAATAAAAAAGAGATTTTAAACCTCAGATGAAAGTAAAAAATTAAGAGTAATTATGGGATACGGTTACAGCCCATCTAAGGTGCTAATGTGGGCGGTCGACCGCCGGGGAACCCGTTAAGCCAAAAGCCAAGAAGGCGTGGGGCGTTTAGGGTGAGACCCGTACTGATCACATGTTAGCATCCTGGATAAAGACTGTGTAAAATCACCAACGTTCCATCGTTTCTCTTAATCTTCTGCTCTTGTCTGAGATTTATGGTTTTCTCCTCTTTTCCCATACAAGGTCCTGCCTTTTATGGTATCAGAGCCATGGTATTCTTGTTGATGTATGAGTGTTTGTTTCAACACTTATCTCTGATATTCAAAAATGAATATTATAAAACAGAAGATACTGTTAAAAACAGTATGGAGGAAGAATATGATATTCCTCACAATTTAGATTTATTAAATAAATGGACTATTCCAAAATTGATTACAAACTAATTTATAAATTAGGAACTTTTGAAAAATTGGGATTAAAACAAGTTGTTAAAACAACTGAGGAAACATTTTCCTTAAATACTGATGAAATGATAATAAAATTATTATCAAAAAGAGATTTACAAAAATACAAAAAAGAATATAAATTTATCCATATAGGATTAGTGCAAATTGCATTCAAGCCTTTAACTTTAGAAGGCTTACCAGAAAGTTTTGTAGCAGCTCTTAGAGATGCTAGAAACTTAAATTGGAAACAATCACTTATGGGGATTGTTCAATCTAGTCTGGCACATGGTCCAGTCTATTTTAATGTTTATCCTAATTTACAATTATCATTGTCTGATGTTAATATTTTAGATGCTTTAACTTTGAATGTTAAAACGAATGGTTACAATTACGTACCAGGATCAGAGGTAATTTGTATCTGTTACCGAATTTATTATAAGCCTTTATTTACGCTTAATCCTCATTGTAAAATGGTAGATAAACCTTTAAATGAAACTATTCTAATAGAAACTAATTTTAGCAAAGCTAATATTACAACTAGAAGAAAAATAAAATGGGAAGAAATTAATTTTCCAGAAAATTGGCTATTAGATAAAGCTAGCCCATCTCAACAATATGTAGATAATAATCCAATAAATATTTCACAAACTAATGAAGGTCAGTTCAAATACAATTTGAAAATAATAAAATAAAATATGAACCCTCCTTGTCCGAATCAGTGTCATCACACTATTATATTTCTCCTGTAGATTATACAGTTAGAAGTCCCTCTAGGGCATCAACATCTAGAATCAGGGAAGAATTACCTGAAAGAAAAATAGATGAATTAAGAATAAACTCGGATAATATAGTTCGAGGAATTAGAATAGATCCGGAACTAACCGAATCAGAAATAAATTTGTATAATTATGAATCAAAAGAAAAATTAGATTTTACTCCGGGATCATCGGTAAGAGAAGAAATTTCAAAAGAAATTCTCCAACCCAAATGGGAATTATCAGGACATGGTTTTTCAAAAATTTTGAAAAAAACAGACAAAGAATTTTTCAGAGAAGAATTTTATACTGAATTGAATGAGAAACAAGAGATTATACCTTTTGTTCCATGGTTTATTGAAAAATATACCAATGGTATTATTTCCGTTATAGAAAGAAATTTAATATTAATGGAAACATAGTATCAAATGTTTTCCCTCCTACAAATGGTTTTAAAATTGAAAAACAAGGAGAGGAAAGATACTATCAAGCTTTTCAAAAACTTCTGGAAGGTGAAACCTTGCAGACAACTATTTCTCATATAAATGGTTTAATAAAACAACAAAATTATTCAAATCTTTATTTAATAATAATTGGAGAACAACTCCAGGATATTTCTAAAAAAATGGATAAAATACTATGCCATTTAAAAGAAAAACAAAGTATCATAATAAATGATCAGATAAAAAATAAAGAGTCTATTGCGACTCCTAGTATTCAATTACCTCCTAAGGTAACAGATTTTAAAATAAAATCGGATGAAATTACAATGCAAACGTTAAATGATTCAATTAATATTTTAAAAAATTTAAAAATAAATACATTATCAGATTTTGAAGATAGTCTAAAAGAAGAAGATTATAAGCAAAAGATCAATGATGAGATCATGAAGTTATCTAAGTTTGCTGATAAGCCAACTCAAAGGATGTATTATTATCCTAGGCCTACTCCACAGGATGTTCTAATAGAAGAACAGGAATACGTAATTAGTAATTCGTATAGTGGATAATATCTGTTGAAAATTGGGGAATATCTCCTCTAAAAGACAGGGAAATTTTACACCCTGAAACTAGAACTCCCATTTGGTATTCTTGTTGATGTATGAGTGTTTGTTTCAACACTTATCTCTGATATTCAAAATGAATATTATAAAACAGAAGATACTGTTAAAAACAGTATGGAGGAAGAATATGATATTCCTCACAATTTAGATTTATTAAATAAATGGACTATTCCAAAAATTGATTACAAACTAATTTATAAATTAGGAACTTTTGAAAAATTGGGATTAAAACAAGTTGTTAAACAACTGAGGAAACATTTTCCTTAAATACTGATGAAATGATAATAAAATTATTATCAAAAGAGATTTACAAAAATACAAAAAAGAATATAAATTTATCCATATAGGATTAGTGCAAATTGCATTCAAGCCTTTAACTTTAGAAGGCTTACCAGAAAGTTTTGTAGCAGCTCTTAGAGATGCTAGAAACTTAAATTGGAAACAATCACTTATGGGGATTGTTCAATCTAGTCTGGCACATGGTCCAGTCTATTTTAATGTTTATCCTAATTTACAATTATCATTGTCTGATGTTAATATTTTAGATGCTTTAACTTTGAATGTTAAAACGAATGGTTACAATTACGTACCAGGATCAGAGGTAATTTGTATCTGTTACCGAATTTATTATAAGCCTTTATTTACGCTTAATCCTCATTGTAAAATGGTAGATAAACCTTTAAATGAAACTATTCTAATAGAAACTAATTTTAGCAAAGCTAATATTACAACTAGAAGAAAAATAAAATGGGAAGAAATTATTTTCCAGAAAATTGGCTATTAGATAAAGCTAGCCCATCTCAACAATATGTAGATAATAATCCAATAAATATTTCACAAACTAATGAAGGGTCAGTTCAAATACAATTTGAAAATAATAAAATAAAATATGAACCCTCCTTGTCCAAATCAGTGTCATCACACTATTATATTTCTCCTGTAGATTATACAGTTAGAAGTCCCTCTAGGGCATCAACATCTAGAATCAGGGAAGAATTACCTGAAAGAAGAATAGATGAATTAAGAATAAACTCGGATAATATAGTTCGAGGAATTAGAATAGATCCGGAACTAACCGAATCAGAAATAAATTTTGTATAATTATGAATCAAAAAGAAAAATTAGATTTTACTCCGGGATCACCGGTAAGAGAAGAAATTTCAAAAGAATTTCTCCAACCCAAATGGGAATTATTCAGGACATGGTTTTTCAAAAATTTTGAAAAAACAGACAAAGAATTTTTCAGAGAAGAATTTTATAATGAATTGAATGAGAAACAAGAGATTATACCTTTTGTTCCATGGTTTATTGAAAAATATACCAATGGTATTATTTCTGTTATAGAAAGAAATTTTAATATTAATGGAAACATAGTATCAAATGTTTTCCCTCCTACAAATGGTTTTAAAATTGAAAAACAAGGAGAGGAAAGATACTATCAAGCTTTTCAAAAACTTCTGGAAGGTGAAACCTTGCAGACAACTATTTCTCATATAAATGGTTTAATAAAACAACAAAATTATTCAAATCTTTATTTAATAATAATTGGAGAACAACTCCAGGATATTTCTAAAAAAATGGATAAAATACTATGCCATTTAAAAGAAAAACAAAGTATCATAATAAATGATCAGATAAAAATAAAGAGTCTATTGCGACTCCTAGCATTCAATTACCTCCTAAGGTAACAGATTTTAAAATAAAATCGGATGAAATTACAATGCAAACGTTAAATGATTCAATTAATATTTTAAAAAATTTAAAAATAAATACATTATCAGATTTTGAAGATAGTCTAAAAGAAGAAGATTATAAGCAAAAGATCAATGATGAGATCATGAAGTTATCTAAGTTTGCTGATAAGCCAACTCAAAGGATGTATTATTATCCTAGGCCTACTCCACAGGATGTTCTAATAGAAGAACAGGAATACGTAATTAGTAATTCGTATAGTGGAAAAATGATCTATGAATGGAACATAGATGGTCAAACAGAAGGACAGATTTATAATACTGTCCATAGGATGCTTATGTATAGCACTATTTGTCAGAACAATAAGAATACAGTTAAGACAATAGCTCAAATGATAATATCAGGTTTTACAGGCCAACTGAAAGGTTGGTGGGATAATTATCTATCAGATTCAGATAGACAGGAGATCCTCAATAGTACAAAAGAGGACAATGGTGTTGTTGAAAACAACTCAGTTTATACATTAATAGTCAATATTATAGAACACTTTACAGGCAGATGGTCTGATAATTCAGAGAATATTAGGACTCTTCTACAAAATCTTAAGTGTAGAACCCTAACATCTTTTAGGTGGTATAAAGACACTTTCTTAAGTAGAGTTATGGAACTCCCTGAGTCTAATAGCTCACATTGGAAGTCAAAATTCGTAGATGGTCTTCCGTATTTATTTGCAGAAAGAGTTAGGAATAACCTAAGAAAAGGAGGAATAAGTATAAATTATGATGATTATACTTACGGCAAGTTAATAGGAACTTGTATTCAAGAAGGTTTAAATTTATGTAATGAAATTAAATTAAATCAACAAATTAAAAAACATTCTTTAAATGAAAGAAACAATTAGGTGAATTCTGTAGTCAATTTGGTATAGAAGGAACCTCAAATAATACTAAGAAAATTAAGAAATCTAATCCCTACCAACATCAAAAAGAAAAAGGAAAAGGGAAGATAGGAAAAATAAAAGAATTCAAAAATATGAAGAAAATAAGCCTTCGTATAAGACTTATAGGTCAAAATTAATCTGTAAAAAATGTGGAAAAATAGGTCACACAGCAAAAACCTGCTGGGTTAGAAAAAAGCTTAATAAGCTAGAAGATGAAGATTTAAAGAATCAAATCTCAAAATTACTTTTAAAATCAGATACCGAATCTGATCAATCTTCTAATGAAGATTTAAATATTTTAGAAAATGAAAGTCTATACTCTTCCTCTGAAGAAGAAAACTGTTGTAAAAACAACTGTTGTAATAATACTTCAGAAGAAGAAGAAAATATTTATAAAATAATATCACAGTTCCAAAATATGGAAATAAACGTATTAACAAGTGAACTAATTGAATTGTTAAAAGTGGTAGATGATCCACAAATTAAAGAAAAAATAATTTCTTCATTTATGGGAAAACAAGAAGAAGGTACTTCTTGTCCAAATTCTAAAGAATCAAAACCGTTTTCTCTGGCTGAATTAAAAATTCAATTAAATCAGAGAAATAAAGATAAAAAACCTGTTGATATACAACAATTAAAAAGAGAAATTGATAATTTAAAATCAGAAGTAAAAATTTTACAAGATAATAATAAAGAATTAGATAATAGAATAATATGTCTAGAAAAAAATAAATTAAATATACAACCAATGGAAGAATCAGAATTATATCTGAAAAATATAAGAGAAATAATTACTTCTCAAAATTGGCATGGAAAAATTAAATTACTAATAGGTAATGATTTCTTAATAGAAGTAGTTGCACTCTTTGATAGTGGTGCAGATTTAAATTGTATACAAGAAGGATTAATTCCTATAAAATATTATCATAAAACTACGCATACTCTCAGCCATGCTGGGAAAGGAAAATTAGAAGTAAATTATAAAATCCCTCAAGCTTTTATTTGTCAAGATAATACTTGTATTAGTACAAGTTTTGTATTGGTAAAAAATTTAGGAAACCAAGTTATACTTGGAAGCCCTTTCTTTGATAAAATATTCCCTCTAAAAAATGTAGATCGTACTGGAATAACTGGTACGTATGAAGGAAAAGAAATTATTTTTAAATTTATTACAAATCCAATATCAAGAACATTGAATAATTTAAAAGAAGAATTGCTAAGAGCAAAAATAAATCAAATAGATTTTTTACAAAAAGAGATATTTTCTTTGAATATTCAAGAAAAATTAAAAAACCCGAAATTACAAGAAAAAATTAAACTAATAGAACACCAGTTTAGTTTACAATATGTAATGATCATCCCAATGCTTTCTGGGATAAGAAGAAACATATAGTTTCACTTCCATATGAAGAAAACTTTAACGAAAGTCAGATTCCGACCAAGGCTCGACCTTGTCAAATGAATTCTGAATATATGGAATTATGTAAACAAGAGATAAAATCTCTTTTAAATAAAAATTTGATAAGAGATTCAAAATCTCAATGGTCTTGTACAGCCTTTTATGTTAATAAACATTCTGAACAGGAAAGAGGCGTACCCAGACTGGTTATTATTATAAACCATTAAAAAAGTACTAAAATGGATCAGGTATCCTATACCTAATAAAAAAGACTTATTAGACAGGTTATACGAATCAAATGTATTTTCCAAATTTGATTTAAAGTCAGGATATTGGCAAATACAAATTGAAGAAAAAGACAGGTATAAAACTGCTTTTACAGTACCTGTTGGGCATTACGAATGGAATGTTATGCCATTTGGATTAAAAATGCCCCTTCAGAATTTCAAAATATTATGAATGATATTTTCATTCCTTATAGTGAATTTATTATTGTTTATATTGATGATATCCTTGTATTTTCAAAGGATATTGAAACTCATTTTAAACACTTAGAGATATTCAAAAATATAATTTTAAAGAATGGTTTAGTCATATCTAGACCAAAAATGTCTCTTTTCCAAACTAAAATCAGATTTTTAGGCCATAATATTAATCAAGGAAATATAATTCCAATCAATAGAAGTATTGAATTTGCATCTAAATTCCCAGATGAGATTTTAGATAAAACCCAATTACAAAGATTTCTTGGAAGTTTAAACTACATTCTTCCTTATTACAAAAATTTAGCAGAAGATACGGCTTTATTATACGATAGGCTAAGGAAGAATCCTAAGCCATGGTCTATCGATCATACTAAAGCAGTACAAAAGATTAAGCAAAAGGTTAAAAACCTTCCCTGCTTAACAATAACAAACCCAGAATGGGAAAAAATTGTTGAGACTGATGCCTCAGATATAGGCTACGGGGGCATCTTAAAACAAATATCTCCGATTAACAAACAAGAATATCTTGTTAGATTTCATTCTGGAAAATGGAATGAGAGCCAGAAAAATTATGCAACTGTTGCAAAAGAAATCCTTGCAATAGTTAAATGTGTTTTAAAATTTCAAGATGATTTATTCAATAAGAAATTTATAATTAAAACTGACTGCAATGCAGCCAAATATATGTTTAATAAAGATTTTAAACATGATGTTTCTAAGCAAATGTTTGCCCGATGGCAATCACATCTTGCGCCATTTGATTTTGAAATTATTTATAAAAAAGGGACTGATAACAGTCTACCTGATTTTCTTACCAGGGAATATTTAAATTAATGAGTCATTCAAGAGGAATTATGCGCATGGCGATGTTTGAAATTATAGAAAAAACAATTAATATTCAGATCCAAATAATAGGATTGCATAATAATATTCAAGAAATAAAAGAAATTCCGTTTTTGTCAAATAAGGCAAAAACCATGCTATTGAGCAAATTAAATACGGAATAAAATCCTTGGAAAATCAGCTAAAGGATCTAAAACATCGGGAAATAATAATTTCTTGTGGTTAAATGTTTCAGCCATGATCCCTTGGGACAGAGGCAGAGGTCGAGGCAGAACTTCCTCTTATAGAGGAAGAGGAACAGAAAGAATTATCCATCAAATGGGTAATAAGAAGCTTATAGCTATGGATAATGCATCATATGCATCATCCTCCTCAAAACCTCAATTTGATGAAAAAACTTATAAAGAGTTTTTAGCCTATAAGGCATCACAGAGACATATCTCTGAAGAAACAGCATCATATGCACAGGTCACTATAAATGAAAGTGAAGATGAAGGATGGATTAATAATCCAAAAAGGATGTTATACTCCTTTTAGATCAAAAAGATAAAAAATGGAATGATCAGCCTTGGTTTATAATCAAGAGGTATTTTGATTCAGGGTTCTATCCCTCTGAGACATATAAGTCCAGAATATATTATGAGGAACTCCTCAAAGCAGAATTCTGCGAAATTACTCATTATATGGGTAGTAATAAAATTATAAGTTTCAGCAAAATTGTGGTTAAACAGATAATATCTGTTGAAAATTGGGGAATATCTCCTCTAAAAGACAGGGAAATTTTACACCCTGAAACTAGAACTCCCATTAGATATAACTATTGGGATTATATTAATGCTTTTAATAAAGTATTTCTAATTGATAATCAGAATCACAAACATTCGTGGTTTATAAAAATTTGTTCTAAAGTATATGAATCGGACATTCCGGTTTGGTTTCATAATTTTCATGGGAGAATCCCAATTATTTAAAACTTTATATTCTCAATGGGTAGATTTATCACCCGCTTTAATAGAAGCTCAACATGAAAATAATATTATTGAGGGAATGGCCTCATTACACTATTTTGTCCAGTTTAGTATCCCATGGATATGGAAATGGACTCCAGAAACTGGTTATACCAGTGAAAATATTTTTTGTATCAAAGAACTTATAAGACAAAGTTCTGGAAACAAATGATAAAAAAAGAGGATGGCAAAATTAAATGCCAGGATACAGTAGATCAAATCCAGCAGACGATAGAGCTTTATAACCAGCAAAGGCAAATTAAACAACAAAGAGAAGCTCCTAGCCCTTTTCAACATATTGTTCAAAAATTAAAAATGAAGAAAGGCACTGACAATATCAGTGAAGAAGAAATAATGCAACAATATATTGCAGAGATAAAAAAGGACATAGCCAAGAATTTAGAAAAGAAGAAGCTTCTTCAAGCTCAAGAATGTCTGAATCAGACTCTTCACAGATAGGAGAAGATACTCAGATTTTACAGGATAGCCAAGAAGATGAACCCTTGGACGAAGAAGCCTATGAGCAAATGATGGCAGAACTGGATAGAGAGTTCACACCAGCAAAATCGGCTGGGAAGTCAAAAGCTCAATCAAAACAATAGGCCCCACAAGGAAGAAAAAGAAGAACCAATAATTCATCTTTATAACTGGCCGACAAACAATTTTGTTTGTTTGTTACATTATTGTAACTTTTACTATTTACTTTTTGACTTTGTAACACAAAACGCGTCATACGCAATTATAAGCGAATATTCGCTGTAATATGCGGTGCGAGAGCCTCTATATAAAGAAGGCTTAGTAGTGATTAGAGGACACCGGTTTTAGAACCACCTCTCTCTCTCTCTTAGAATACTCTCCTCCCACTCTTGTAATAAATATTCAGCAATAATATTTGAAGCTTTCAAGTCTCAAGCTCTTTAGTTCTGGTAATTTTATATTTTATATTTATATATTTATATTTTTGTATGATAGCCTCAATAAGAGGCTAAACACATAAGTGTTGAAACATCACCATGCTCAACAGATTATCATAATAATAAAAAAGAGATTTTAAACCTCAGATGAAAGTAAAAAATTAAGAGTAATTGTGGGATACGGTTACAGCCCATCTAAGGTGCTAATGTGGGCGGTCGACCGCCGGGGAACCCGTTAAGCCAAAAAGCCAAGAAGGCGTGGGGCGTTTAGGGTGAGACCCGTACTGATCACATGTTAGCATCCTGGATAAAGACTGTGTAAAATCACCAACGTTCCATCGTTTCTCTTAATCTTCTGCTCTTGTCTGAGATTTATGGTTTTCTCCTCTTTTCCCATACAAGGTCCTGCCTTTTATGGAGCCATGATATTCTTGTTGATGTATGAGTGTTTGTTTCAACACTTATCTCTGATATTCAAAAATGAATATTATAAAAACAGAAGATACTGTTAAAAACAGTATGGAGGAAGAATATGATATTCCTCACAATTTAGATTTATTAAATAAATGGACTATTCCAAAAATTGATTACAAACTAATTTATAAATTAGGAACTTTTGAAAAATTGGGATTAAAACAAGTTGTTAAAACAACTGAGGAAACATTTTCCTTAAATACTGATGAAATGATAATAAAATTATTATCAAAAGAGATTTACAAAAATACAAAAAAGAATATAAATTTATCCATATAGGATTAGTGCAAATTGCATTCAAGCCTTTAACTTTAGAAGGCTTACCAGAAAGTTTTGTAGCAGCTCTTAGAGATGCTAGAAACTTAAATTGGAAACAATCACTTATGGGGATTGTTCAATCTAGTCTGGCACATGGTCCAGTCTATTTTAATGTTTATCCTAATTTACAATTATCATTGTCTGATGTTAATATTTTAGATGCTTTAACTTTGAATGTTAAAACGAATGGTTACAATTACGTACCAGGATCAGAGGTAATTTGTATCTGTTACCGAATTTATTATAAGCCTTTATTTACGCTTAATCCTCATTGTAAAATGGTAGATAAACCTTTAAATGAAACTATTCTAATAGAAACTAATTTTAGCAAAGCTAATATTACAACTAGAAGAAAAATAAAATGGGAAGAAATTAATTTTCCAGAAAATTGGCTATTAGATAAAGCTAGCCCATCTCAACAATATGTAGATAATAATCCAATAAATATTTCACAAACTAATGAAGGGTCAGTTCAAATACAATTTGAAAATAATAAAATAAAATATGAACCCTCCTTGTCCAAATCAGTGTCATCACACTATTATATTTCTCCTGTAGATTATACAGTTAGAAGTCCCTCTAGGGCATCAACATCTAGAATCAGGGAAGAATTACCTGAAAGAAAAATAGATGAATTAAGAATAAACTCGGATAATATAGTTCGAGGAATTAGAATAGATCCGGAACTAACCGAATCAGAAATAAATTTTGTATAATTATGAATCAAAAAGAAAAATTAGATTTTACTCCGGATCACCGGTAAGAGAAGAAATTTCAAAAGAATTTCTCCAACCCAAATGGGAATTATTCAGGACATGGTTTTTCAAAAATTTTGAAAAAACAGACAAAGAATTTTTCAGAGAAGAATTTTTTCAACACTTATCTCTGATATTCAAAAATGAATATTATAAAACAGAAGATACTGTTAAAAACAGTATGGAGGAAGAATATGATATTCCTCACAATTTAGATTTATTAAATAAATGGACTATTCCAAAAATTGATTACAAACTAATTTATAAATTAGGAACTTTTGAAAAATTGGGATTAAAACAAGTTGTTAAAACAACTGAGGAAACATTTTCCTTAAATACTGATGAAATGATAATAAAATTATTATCAAAAAGAGATTTACAAAAATACAAAAAAGAATATAAATTTATCCATATAGGATTAGTGCAAATTGCATTCAAGCCTTTAACTTTAGAAGGCTTACTAGAAAGTTTTGTAGCAGCTCTTAGAGATGCTAGAAACTTAAATTGGAAACAATCACTTATGGGGATTGTTCAATCTAGTCTGGCACATGGTCCAGTCTATTTAATGTTTATCCTAATTTACAATTATCATTGTCTGATGTTAATATTTTAGATGCTTTAACTTTGAATGTTAAAACGAATGGTTACAATTACGCACCAGGATCAGAGGTAATTTGTATCTGTTACCGAATTTATTATAAGCCTTTATTTACGCTTAATCCTCATTGTAAAATGGTAGATAAACCTTTAAATGAAACTATTCTAATAGAAACTAATTTTAGCAAAGCTAATATTACAACTAGAAGAAAAATAAAATGGGAAGAAATTAATTTTCCAGAAAATTGGCTATTAGATAAAGCTAGCCCATCTCAACAATATGTAGATAATAATCCAATAAATATTTCACAAACTAATGAAGGGTCAGTTCAAATACAATTTGAAAATAATAAAATAAAATATGAACCCTCCTTGTCCGAATCAGTGTCATCACACTATTATATTTCTCCTGTAGATTATACAGTTAGAAGTCCCTCTAGGGCATCAACATCTAGAATCAGGGAAGAATTACCTGAAAGAAAAATAGATGAATTAAGAATAAACTCGGATAATATAGTTCGAGGAATTAGAATAGATCCGGAACTAACCGAATCAGAAATAAATTTTGTATAATTATGAATCAAAAAGAAAAATTAGATTTTACTCCGGGATCACCGGTAAGAGAAGAAATTTCAAAAGAATTTCTCCAACCCAAATGGGAATTATTCAGGACATGGTTTTTCAAAAATTTTGAAAAAACAGACAAAGAATTTTTCAGAGAAGAATTTTATACTGAATTGAATGAGAAACAAGAGATTATACCTTTTGTTCCATGGTTTATTGAAAAATATACCAATGGTATTATTTCCGTTATAGAAAGAAATTTTAATATTAATGGAAACATAGTATCAAATGTTTTCCCTCCTACAAATGGTTTTAAAATTGAAAAACAAGGAGAGGAAAGATACTATCAAGCTTTTCAAAAACTTCTGGAAGGTGAAACCTTGCAGACAACTATTTCTCATATAAATGGTTTAATAAAACAACAAAATTATTCAAATCTTTATTTAATAATAATTGGAGAACAACTCCAGGATATTTCTAAAAAAATGGATAAAATACTATGCCATTTAAAAGAAAAACAAAGTATCATAATAAATGATCAGATAAAAAATAAAGAGTCTATTGCGACTCCTAGCATTCAATTACCTCCTAAGGTAACAGATTTTAAAATAAAATCGGATGAAATTACAATGCAAACGTTAAATGATTCAATTAATATTTTAAAAATTTAAAAATAAATACATTATCAGATTTTGAAGATAGTCTAAAAGAAGAAGATTATAAGCAAAAGATCAATGATGAGATCATGAAGTTATCTAAGTTTGCTGATAAGCCAACTCAAAGGATGTATTATTATCCTAGGCCTACTCCACAGGATGTTCTAATAGAAGAACAGGAATACGTAATTAGTAATTCGTATAGTGGAAAAATGATCTATGAATGGAACATAGATGGTCAAACAGAAGGACAGATTTATAATACTGTCCATAGGATGCTTATGTATAGCACTATTTGTCAGAACAATAAGAATACAGTTAAGACAATAGCTCAAATGATAATATCAGGTTTTACAGGCCAACTGAAAGGTTGGTGGGATAATTATCTATCAGATTCAGATAGACAGGAGATCCTCAATAGTACAAAAGAGGACAATGGTGTTGTTGAAAACAACTCAGTTTATACATTAATAGTCAATATTATAGAACACTTTACAGGCAGATGGTCTGATAATTCAGAGAATATTAGGACTCTTCTACAAAATCTTAAGTGTAGAACCCTAACATCTTTTAGGTGGTATAAAGACACTTTCTTAAGTAGAGTTATGGAACTCCCTGAGTCTAATAGCTCACATTGGAAGTCAAAATTCGTAGATGGTCTTCCGTATTTATTTGCAGAAAGAGTTAGGAATAACCTAAGAAAAGGAGGAATAAGTATAAATTATGATGATTATACTTACGGCAAGTTAATAGGAACTTGTATTCAAGAAGGTTTAAATATATGTAATGAAATTAAATTAAATCAACAAATTAAAAAACATTCTTTAAATGAAAAGAAACAATTAGGTGAATTCTGTAGTCAATTTGGTATAGAAGGAACCTCAAATAATACTAAGAAAATTAAGAAATCTAATCCCTACCAACATCAAAAAGAAAAAGGAAAAGGGAAGATAGGAAAAATAAAAGAATTCAAAAATATGAAGAAAATAAGCCTTCGTATAAGACTTATAGGTCAAAATTAATCTGTAAAAAATGTGGAAAAATAGGTCATACAGCAAAAACCTGCTGGGTTAGAAAAAAGCTTAATAAGCTAGAAGATGAAGATTTAAAGAATCAAATCTCAAAATTACTTTTAAAATCAGATACCGAATCTGATCAATCTTCTAATGAAGATTTAAATATTTTAGAAAATGAAAGTCTATACTCTTCCTCTGAAGAAGAAAACTGTTGTAAAAACAACTGTTGTAATAATACTTCAGAAGAAGAAGAAAATATTTATAAAATAATATCACAGTTCCAAAATATGGAAATAAACGTATTAACAAGTGAACTAATTGAATTGTTAAAAGTGGTAGATGATCCACAAATTAAAGAAAAAATAATTTCTTCATTTATGGGAAAACAAGAAGAAGGTACTTCTTGTCCAAATTCTAAAGAATCAAAACCGTTTTCTCTGGCTGAATTAAAAATTCAATTAAATCAGAGAAATAAAGATAAAAAACCTGTTGATATACAACAATTAAAAGAGAAATTGATAATTTAAAATCAGAAGTAAAAATTTTACAAGATAATAATAAAGAATTAGATAATAGAATAATATGTCTAGAAAAAAATAAATTAAATATACAACCAATGGAAGAATCAGAATTATATCTGAAAAATATAAGAGAAATAATTACTTCTCAAAAATGGCATGGAAAAATTAAATTACTAATAGGTAATGATTTCTTAATAAAGTAGTTGCACTCTTTGATAGTGGTGCAGATTTAAATTGTATACAAGAAGGATTAATTCCTACAAAATATTATCATAAAACTACGCATACTCTCAGCCATGCTGGGAAAGGAAAATTAGAAGTAAATTATAAAATCCCTCAAGCTTTTATTTGTCAAGATAATACTTGTATTAGTACAAGTTTTGTATTGGTAAAAAATTTAGGAAACCAAGTTATACTTGGAAGCCCTTTCTTTGATAAAATATTCCCTCTAAAAAATGTAGATCGTACTGGAATAACTGGTACGTATGAAGGAAAAGAAATTATTTTTAAATTTATTACAAATCCAATATCAAGAACATTGAATAATTTAAAAGAAGAATTGCTAAGAGCAAAAATAAATCAAATAGATTTTTTACAAAAAGAGATATTTTCTTTGAATATTCAAGAAAAATTAAAAAACCCGAAATTACAAGAAAAAATTAAACTAATAGAACACCAGTTTAGTTTACAAATATGTAATGATCATCCCAATGCTTTCTGGGATAAGAAGAAACATATAGTTTCACTTCCATATGAAGAAAACTTTAACGAAAGTCAGATTCCGACCAAGGCTCGACCTTGTCAAATGAATTCTGAATATATGGAATTATGTAAACAAGAGATAAAATCTCTTTTAAATAAAAATTTGATAAGAAATTCAAAATCTCAATGGTCTTGTACAGCCTTTTATGTTAATAAACATTCTGAACAGGAAAGAGGCGTACCCAGACTGGTTATTAATTATAAACCATTAAATAAAGTACTAAAATGGATCAGGTATCCTATACCTAATAAAAAAGACTTATTAGACAGGTTATACGAATCAAATGTATTTTCCAAATTTGATTTAAAGTCAGGATATTGGCAAATACAAATTGAAGAAAAAGACAGGTATAAAACTGCTTTTACAGTACCTGTTGGGCATTACGAATGGAATGTTATGCCATTTGGATTAAAAAATGCCCCTTCAGAATTTCAAAATATTATGAATGATATTTTCATTCCTTATAGTGAATTTATTATTGTTTATATTGATGATATCCTTGTATTTTCAAAGGATATTGAAACTCATTTTAAACACTTAGAGATATTCAAAAATATAATTTTAAAGAATGGTTTAGTCATATCTAGACCAAAAATGTCTCTTTTCCAAACTAAAATCAGATTTTTAGGCCATAATATTAATCAAGGAAATATAATTCCAATCAATAGAAGTATTGAATTTGCATCTAAATTCCCAGATGAGATTTTAGATAAAACCCAATTACAAAGATTTCTTGGAAGTTTAAACTACATTCTTCCTTATTACAAAAATTTAGCAGAAGATACGGCTTTATTATACGATAGGCTAAGGAAGAATCCTAAGCCATGGTCTATCGATCATACTAAAGCAGTACAAAAGATTAAGCAAAAGGTTAAAAACCTTCCCTGCTTAACAATAACAAACCCAGAATGGGAAAAAATTGTTGAGACTGATGCCTCAGATATAGGCTACGGGGGCATCTTAAAACAAATATCTCCGATTAACAAACAAGAATATCTTGTTAGATTTCATTCTGGAAAATGGAATGAGAGCCAGAAAAATTATGCAACTGTTGCAAAAGAAATCCTTGCAATAGTTAAATGTGTTTTAAAATTTCAAGATGATTTATTCAATAAGAAATTTATAATTAAAACTGACTGCAATGCAGCCAAATATATGTTTAATAAAGATTTTAAACATGATGTTTCTAAGCAAATGTTTGCCCGATGGCAATCACATCTTGCGCCATTTGAGTTTGAAATTATAGAAAAACAATTAATATTCAGATCCAAATAATAGGATTGCATAATAATATTCAAGAAATAAAAGAAATTCCGTTTTTGTCAAATAAGGCAAAAAACCATGCTATTGAGCAAATTAAATACGGAATAAAATCCTTGGAAAATCAGCTAAAGGATCTAAAACATCGGGAAATAATAATTCTTGTGGTTAAATGTTTCAGCCATGATCCCTTGGGACAGAGGCAGAGGTCGAGGCAGAACTTCCTCTTATAGAGGAAGAGGAACAGAAAGAATTATCCATCAAATGGGTAATAAGAAGCTTATAGCTATGGATAATGCATCATATGCATCATCCTCCTCAAAACCTCAATTTGATGAAAAAACTTATAAAGAGTTTTTAGCCTATAAGGCATCACAGAGACATATCTCTGAAGAAACAGCATCATATGCACAGGTCACTATAAATGAAAGTGAAAATGAAGGATGGATTAATAATCCAAAAAAGGATGTTATACTCCTTTTAGATCAAAAAGATAAAAAATGGAATGATCAGCCTTGGTTTATAATCAAGAGGTATTTTGATTCAGGGTTCTATCCCTCTGAGACATATAAGTCCAGAATATATTATGAGGAACTCCTCAAAGCAGAATTCTGCGAAATTACTCATTATATGGGTAGTAATAAAATTATAAGTTTCAGCAAAATTGTGGTTAAACAGATAATATCTGTTGAAAATTGGGGAATATCTCCTCTAAAAGACAGGGAAATTTTACACCCTGAAACTAGAACTCCCATTAGATATAACTATTGGGATTATATTAATGCTTTTAATAAAGTATTTCTGATTGATAATCAGAATCACAAACATTCGTGGTTTATAAAAATTTGTTCTAAAGTATATGAATCGGACATTCCGGTTTGGTTTTATAAATGGTGGCAGTCATACGGTCCATCTATTGAAATTTTCATGGGAGAATCCCAATTATTTAAAACTTTATATTCTCAATGGGTAGATTTATCACCCGCTTTAATAGAAGCTCAACATGAAAATAATATTATTGAGGGAATGGCCTCATTACACTATTTTGTCCAGTTTAGTATCCCATGGATATGGAAATGGACTCCAGAAACTGGTTATACCAGTGAAAATTTTTTGTATCAAAAGAACTTATAAGACAAAGTTCTGGAAACAAATGATGAAAAAAGAGGATGGCAAAATTAAATGCCAGGATACAGTAGATCAAATCCAGCAGACGATAGAGCTTTATAACCAGCAAAGGCAAATTAAACAACAAAGAGAAGCTCCTAGCCCTTTTCAACATATTGTTCAAAAATTAAAAATGAAGAAAGGCACTGACAATATCAGTGAAGAAGAAATAATGCAACAATATATTGCAGAGATAAAAAAGGACATAGCCAAGAATTTTAGAAAAGAAGAAGCTTCTTCAAGCTCAAGAATGTCTGAATCAGACTCTTCACAGATAGGAGAAGATACTCAGATTTTACAGGATAGCCAAGAAGATGAACCCTTGGACGAAGAAGCCTATGAGCAAATGATGGCAGAACTGGATAGAGAGTTCACACCAGCAAAATCGGCTGGGAAGTCAAAAGCTCAATCAAAACAATAG